>QAOC01017577.1:280766-320146 GCA_003255005.1 Begonia fuchsioides
CGATGGGGAGTGATGTATGACACACACAAGTTGTTTTGTAAAAATGTTTTGAACGTTTTGAGATGTAATTAAGATGTGTACCCTTATTTTTGTGTGATGGATTTCAAAGCTTTTGAAACGAATGTATTTTTAAGATGAATGTATTTTAAGTTGAACTATAGTCTTCCGCTGTAAGTTTACGTTATTGAATGATTATGTATTTTTGATAAAGGTGGAATTCAAATGTATGTTTTTATCATTGACGGTTTCCTTGTAAACTGTTTTATGAGTTAAGAATAGTATTCAGAAAATAAAGAAAAAAGTTTTCCACCAAAGTAATGTAAGTAAGTAAGTTAAGAAAAGTAACGGACCGGTTCTCGGGTCGCCCGCGAGTAAAGTAAAGTAAGGTGAAGTAAAGTAAAGTAAGTAAGAAAGTAAGGTAAGGCAGAAAGCGGCGGCACGAGAATCGGGTCAATACATGATCTTAAGGAATGAAAGTAGAATATGGTCTCCAAAAATTATGCGATTCGAATGCACGGATTTAAAGATATGCCGACGATGGTGAAAACGGTTAATGAGATAATTTAGGGTTTTCTCAGCAGATCCGGGAAAACGAGGATGAATTTAAAATGATCTTAACTTGTAAACGATGATGAGTTTGGAGCTGAAATTTGTAAGTTTTCTAAATGAATAAGGTTAGAAGAACACCTCAAAATTTGGCTAAATTCTCACGGATGGTTTGGGAGTTGTGGAGGCGAGATGGAACACGGATGCATAATGGGCGGATACAGGGATTTTGCAGTAAAAGGTGGTTTCTTCCACATAAAAATAGATGCTTGAGCTGATGATCCACACTCTCACCCTTAGACCATGAAGATGGCTGGAGAAATGTAGTAAGGATAGATCGTCTTAGCTCGAAAAGACAATCAACTCCGGTTGTCTCTCGGTGGCCGGATTTGGAATTCCAGAGACCGAGTCTTTGGAGAGAAAACGCCAAAGAGGGAGATTCCAATTTGAAAAGAGAAAAATATTCTAAAATTCAAATTTGCCAATTACACTTGCATGAGGAAGATTAAATAGAAAATTAAACTACAACGCGCTTATCATTAGACGGCCTAGATCATCTCCAAGAATACCAATTCATGTCTTGAAAGATGGACCAATGAGGAGCCTTCATGGAACGCTCTTCCTACGCTCCTCCTCCAGCTCATTAGGCTCCAAGGAAATGTCCTAAATATCCTCCCAAATGATAATTAGCTAACTCTAGAAATTCCATGCAAATCCATGCAATCGACATAAAAGAAAAACCCTAGTTCAGGAAAACGAAAATCGAATGCAAAAACATAAAGGAAACAACTTTTATTCTTCAATTCTCCCAAAGGGTTTAGGAGTGGTATTCTTCTTGAGTGGGATTGGATAGGAATTCTCCATGTTTTTCAAAGGCATTCGGAGGTGGATTAGGCGTGAAACCGATCGTAGATGGCTCTGCTTAGGCTCTCTGTGATTGCATCGTTTGACGGAGCAAACGGTCTCCAATTTGAACGTTCTACCACTCTCTCGAAACCTTAAAGGATTGGCTATATTTCTTATGAAGACGTTGTCTTCATTAGAGGGTGGGTCGAGGGTCAAATTGGCAAAGCAAGCTTCGGAGGTCCAATTGTGCCGGATCAAATTGTGGTCCTCATGCTTTGTTGCTTGGTCCACTAGCATGGGGGTTTCGACTCCTTCTTCCATCGGACCTCCATGCTTTGACTCCAAAGGAAAGTATTGGAGCTGAAAAAAGTTGAATTCCTCAATGATATAGGGAGCTACAAAATTAGAAAACACATTAGATAAACATTCATAGCAATAGAATTCTTGGGCCCTCCATATCATGTCAATGTTTATCATTAAACACAATGTTGATATAACAATTGAAATGTTCAAAGCATGACTAGTTGCAAAAGGCTATGCACAATCTTATGGAGTCGACTATAAAGAAACATATGCACTAGTTGCCAAATTAGATACAATTAGAGTATTATTATCCTTCGCTGTTAATCAAGAATGATCACTTTCCAATTCGATGTTAAGACAAAATTCCTTCATGGAGATCTCAATAAAGAAATATGCATGGATCCTTCACCTGGAAATGAAAAATATTCAAATACGACGATGGTGTGTAAACTTAAAAAAGACATTGTATGGATTGAAACAATGTCCAAGGACATGGTTTGGCAGATTTGCAAAATCTATGAAGCTTTTTGGATATTGACAAAGTAATGCACATCACACATTGTTTCTTAAATGCAGCAATAGAAAATTGAATGCATTCATTATCTTGATGAGATTAAAAATCTCCAAAAGCAATTGGCCGATGAATTTAAAATAAAGAAGCTTGGTAATCTAAAATACTTTCTTGGTAATCTAAAATGCACACCTGAAAATACTACAATGGAACAAAACCATTGTCTATGCAGTTAATATGGTTAGTTAATTTATGTCTAATCCTCAAAAAACCATATAGAGGCTATTAAGGATATCGAAATACTAATGACACTTCGTGAAAATGATTATTATTTAAGAAGTATGATCACTTGAGAATATGTGGATTTAGTCTTGAAAAAGACTTAATATGAATATTTTGTTTTTCAATTCCATGCCGTTGTAGAAAAACTACTAAGATTGCGACACAAGAACAATCCAGAAGATCTTGCTTAAGGAGATTCACGCGGTTATCCTAAATCCAGGATTGTATTTTTAGTTGAGATTTGAAAATCTTCTAAATGTCAACAATTTTGGTAACCAATCCAGATCAACCGAGATCTATAAAAAAAGAGCGAGAGCACCACGAAACGAGTGTGGAGAATTAGAGAGTGGAATACAATGATTCAAGACGAGTGTAAATCCAAGGCGAGAGAATGGATCTGTGCAACCGACGACATCCCGACGAGGAGAGCCATATTTCTCTTCATTTGTTGTTGCGTTTTCTTTTTTTGATTTATATTTTGATAGTTTTTTAACTATTTTATTTTAATCAAGATTAAGGTTTTACGCATTTTATGTTACTTTGGAAAATCACATACTGTTACTTTGCATTTGATTTAATAAGTTTTCCATCACATAATTTATTTGTATTTGTGCTTAGATAATGTTTAAGATGTCATTTAAGCTGTCATTAATCGATATTAGAACGTGTGTTAAACCAATGTGTGATAAAATCAAGTGACACGTTTTAGCTTAGAGTATTTTGGTAATATTTATTCTAGGCTATTGTGGTTGAAGAGAATCAGTTCTAAACTTAAATTCTGAGCAGTACTTCATGATTAGGTTTGAAAACATTAACGATTAAGAACGCCAATCTCGGTTCATTAGAATTCAAACCTAATCATAGTAAAATCGTAACAGTCGTGATTTTATTTTATGGAAAAAACTAATATAGAGGATCATTTTGATACTTCACTATTGATGATTTTTGGTGTAATAGTTTTGGACTACTATTGCGTTCTTGAGTTTTATACATTATTGTTTTTTATGTTTGCATACCAACTCTTTGTAAGACACAACACAAAGTAACAGTTTTCGTTAAATTGAGTCAATTTTGGTCTAAATTGACTCAAAGTCGTAGCTAAAGATAGAGACCCGCACTATGTTAATTCGACGTTACAATATTTTTATTCATTTCCTTCTAGAGCATTTGTCTTTGTGGAGACATTGCAAGTTATTTTCCATTTTAGTCATCTGATCAGATATTGCTTTTCATCATGTCGGAGTGTTTACCAGAGATGTCAATAATGCATGTATCTATGTCAACTCAAGAGAGAATGTCTTAAAGCATGTATGCGTCTAAAACATGTGTACTTTCTACTTTGCACGCCTGTTAAGTAGTTGTCCTCAGGCTGATTTCAAACAAAATTTTACAAATTCGACCCCAATTCCTGAGAAAAGTTTATAACTAGAACGTTTACACCGACCCTGGCACGGTCCTAGGAGGCTGCAACTATCTAAGACACTCTCACAAAAAAAATGAGAGAAAATTGGGCAACTTCAGAGCTTGGACGCCCGCTTGTGAGAAGGATCTAAAATCCATTCTCCATCCTAACACTAATCTAACAAATCAAACAACTCACATTTCAAGCGCACCATGTTGCCACTCACAGCCTATCTATTAAGTTATGCCACAAATTCTGAACTTCTCACGCGTTTTAGGGTGATGACTCTTTAATGCCGCAATTTTTCTTTATGATTTCAATCTTTTTTATCAAAAGTCGCTTGATCAGGAGTTGGTGGCTGAATTGAGAAAGCATCCCAAGTTAATAATTGTTGAGGCTCTTGAACCCTACACAAAAATAGCACTACAAATGTGATGGAAGTAAGCTACTTTGTCCATCCTCAAGAGACAAAATCCGCAATGGATTTTTCAAACCGATTTGAGATTTTTGATTTTTCAATATTTTTGGATAATAATATTTTAATTTTATATTTTGAAATATTACACTTTTTAATAATATATTTTTTCTTTTATTTTTAATTTAAAAAGTATACAAACTTTTTTCAATTAGAATTTTCTTTTTCATTTAATTAAATATAAAAAACAAATAAAAATTAATGTTAATTATATTTTTGTTTTGTTTATCAATATTAATTATTGGGGGAGTAAGGTTTTTTGGATTTGTCAAAAAAATTGAAAACCGACTGACATTTAATTAATATAAAAAACCAACCCGAATTCTAAAAATAAAGATCTGAACTATCTCAAAAGTTGTGAATTGGGGTAGGACTCCTGAAGTAATTTCAATTTGTCTGTACTTACTTATTTTAGTTTTTTATTATACACGTTAACAGGTTAAACATTGATTAATTTAATTAAAAAATTATATTAAAATATAAATATTAATTTATCACATTATATTGTACTAATTATAACTTAACAAATCAATGTGTATAATGAAAAAATAAATTAAAAAAATAATCCTATAATTTTTTTCCCTTAAATAAAAGGAGAAGCCAATGGGAGGCGCTAGGTTTTGTTTTGACCATGAATGAAATGCGAGCAAATTTAGACGTAAATGAACGCGTGTGCAATCAATCGATCGTGAGGTCAGCGGCCTAGAGTGCGTCGCCTACGTTCGCAATAGGATTGGATTTTAAACTTGTTTCTTTCGTGGGAAATGAGAATTCTGCCGACTGCAGGAAAGGAAAATCCAGCATAAGAGGAAGGGCAAGCGAAGCATTAGATTACAACCTCGACCCACCCCTCTCTGTGCTTTCATTCGCTGTCCGAAGAAAAAAATCATGGAGCTCAAACCTGGCTTATCGGCTTTAGTCACCGGAGCAGCCTCTGGAATCGGTAAAAAAAATTGACCTCTCGCTTTGTTTTCTGTTCTACTTTCAGCTACTAGTTTCGATGAGTGTTTTGTTTGTCCTCATGAATTTGAAATTTGGAAAACTGAGCCAGCCGTGGCGGGGTTTGGTACTTCTTGTTTTCGCTTGATGAAGTGGCCAGGTTGCTTTCGTAAGTATCACTTTGTGGCAATTGAATCATCAAATAAAGAAGATAGAGCCATGATTCATTTGTAATGCTTGATCTGTTTTTCTTTTGCTTATGTATTTTAATTTCAATTAGTTTTTATTTTGACGATTCTCAACAGGATGTTTTAGTTAACTAAGAAATCGTGAACGAGGATGACAAAAAAAATGTTGTCAAATCTTGTTTTTCATCTATTAATACAAATCCTCAAAGCATGGCCATGGAAAGTTCAACTTGAATATTAAAATAAGATCATGTTTTAGGATTAATAAAGGAATAATATTTCTAGTGATGAATGTGATGAGTCTTGCAAGCAAGACGTCACCAAAGACTGTTCACATTTGTCAACATAATGGAGTAGCAGAACACATTATTAGAACTTTATTAAGAAAAGAAAATGCAAAGTTGGGACTGCCTGGTTAGATAAGGGTTTCTGAGCATTAGTACTTAACCACGTTATGTGGTAAATCAGGTCATCGATTGCAAAGGAATTTAAGACATTGGTGGATAGTGGAATAGGAAGCCAATTTTTCATTTAAACCATCATATATTTGGAACTCTATTGCAGCAACGTGCAATGCCCAAGAAACTACATAGCTAGTGTTTAATTCTGGAGATGCAAATTCTTGGGGTATGCTGATAGAGGGAAGTTGTATAACTTGTGGGATTATAATGTCAAGACAATTTGATGAAGGATTCATAGTACATGCCTTCATCATATTTAGAGATTCCCAAGTTGATACACAATTTATATTATGGAAGTAATGTTGCATAGTGTCGTTAAAGGGAATGAAGAGCTGCATAGTGTCGTTAAAGGGAATGAAGAGCCATCAACTCTCCAATAAGCATTCAAGAATTTGTATGCTTTTCATTGGAATACAATTTATGAAGAACTCGCAACCCTTCATAAAAATAAATCTTTGAGAAATTGATCCACTACCTCAAGGAAGAAATCCCATTGAAAGAAAATGGATTTTGAAGATCTCGGCAACATGATTGAGTATGATCTAAGTGAAGACATATTGTGCGAATTTGATAGTGAAGGATATGCCCAGAAAGACAAAGTTGAATGTTATAAAATATTTTTCCCCATGTGGTTTGACTAGCTACAGTTTGAGTGGTTTTGATAATGTGTCATTTAACATAAAATTTAGGATAGTTAGATGTGAGCATATTGTGCAAATTTAATGTAGATTTTTGAGCATATTCACTAGGTTTGATGTAAGCAATCCATCATTTTGTTGTTGTATGTGAATGGCTTGTTGGCAGCAAGCAACAACTAAGATCATATTAAAAAACTAAGACATGATTGCATAGGAAATTTGTGTTAGGATTCTCGTCAGAGAGTTTATCCCTACATGAGTAACCACCTCTCTTCCTGTAATAAATATTCAAAAAAATAATAATAATAATAATAACTGAATAAACTTGATTAATTGATTGACTGATTGATTCTTAAACCTTGAAGGGTCCATGCTTATAAATAGGCTACAAACTAACTTAATTTGAAATAGAAAACTATTATAATATCCTGTAATTAAAGAAATAACAATTAAAGAAATAACAATTAAGGAAATAATAATTAAAGAAATAGCAATTGAATATTAAAACCGCTTCCTAGAATACTGTTTCCTTATGAATGCATCTCTTAAGATTTTCTTCCATAACATTACTCCCGTCCTCGAAAATCAGCTTGTCCCCAAGGTCAAATGCAGAAAACTCCTCGCGAAACATAGCTTTTTTCGGAGGTAACTCAACCCACTCGACTAAGAGCTCCCACTTGCATGATGACCCACTTCGACAATGGTTCCATCTGCTAGTCAATCATTTTTGAAATTTTCTGCTTGTGATACCAATGTTCTCTGAGTTCTCATGTCGTTGTTCTTCCTCGTGAAAGGGGTGATTCACCCACCTCCCATCGCCAACCTTTCATCGAAAATGACGGCAGCCTCTGCCAAGGTAGTCTTTGGGTCGCATGAACGTGCACAAATCACAATTTTGTTTTTTTTTTCCTTTGCCTTTAGACGAACACAGTGTTCCACTACGTGTAGGATACTGAATGCCCATTGTAGTAGATCTTGGAGCTGCTTCCATTGTGCCCTCACACATGTTAAACCCTCACCTAGTCTATCGAGTCTTCCATCATCCGAAAAGATCGTCATCTTCTCTTATTTAGAATCAAGATGCTCTGATACCAAATTGTGAATTCTCGAGAGAAGTTTTATCCTTAGAACGAGTAATCACCAATCTTCTTGTCATAGGGAGATAAATGAAAGAAAAGAAAAAAAAATTAAATAAACTTGATTGATTTCTTGATTAATTCTTAAATCTTGAAGGGTACATGCCTACAAATAGGCTACAAACTAACTTAATTTGAAATAAAAAACTACTATAATATCCTACGATTAAGGAAATAGCAATTAAATAAATAACAATCAAAGAAATAGTAATTAAAGAAATAACAATGAAATATTAAACCTGCTTCCTAGAATACTGTTTTCTAACGAATACATCTCTAGGATTTCCTTTCATAATAATTTGGATTAAAGAAGTTGGGGTCATTGCACATGTAATTCACTTGGACAAAAATAATAGTTAGATTTGACTTTTATGAAAGAAACATTTGAGTTTTTCCAACATTCAAAACTTTAAGCCAATCTCTACTTACTCCAATTGATTTCAAGTTATGTTCGAGCATAAATTTTAGCAGTGAAGATGTCTGAAGAGTCACATGCATTGATATTAGAAAGTTCATTGTTTATTGTGATTTGTATAACAATGGACATTACACTACACATGCATACATGCAGTTACAGCAATTTTCCATTACATGAAAATTTTTGATAAATAGCATGAGATTGTTGCAACGAGGGTCCTAAAATATATCAAGGGGACTTGAAATATTGCAAACTATTGTTGGAGTTCGTATAGTATTAACATTGGGTACGCTGATTCAACTTTATACAAATGATTTGATAAAAAAAGTATACCGAATAACGTATGTTTGGATTTGATCGGGGAAGTAATGACCTAGTTTTCAAATGGCATTCATTTATGACTACAACTACAAAATCTGAATAACAACGATTATATGGAGGAACTTTGAGTACAAAAGGTGATGATTTCGCTATTTTGTCACAGTCAGATTTCCTTGTATCTTGCAAGGAACCCAACTTCTCATTCAGAGGACAGCAGAGAAAAAAATTTTCATAAACAAGTAGAGAAAACTGTGAATATGCTAAATTCATAACAAGGACTACCTACGAGATTATATGACACATTTGTTTGGCGTTGATGCTCTTTTTGGCCTTATGAAGATGTGATCAACTGGAAAAGGCAAGATAGAAATATTGGTGCAAAGATATGATTGATTGTCAATCAAATCTTCAAGTAGGAGTTTATTTGCGTCACCCACTAACTACTAAAATAAAAAGAAAGTTTTGTATGAGGGTGAGATGGACCACTTAAACAAATTTGTTTCAATATCAGTTCTACGCATCTCAAAAGAAAAGAGGAAAATAAAGTTTTATGAAGAAAATGTCTTTTAGCAAATATTGTAATTTCTTTCTAATGAGTAAAAATGTTTTTGTTCTTGCTGGTGACTCTTCTGCCACTGGTTTAGGAGTTCAACATATATTCTTGTGGCCTTTTTGTCTTCATTATCATTTTGTTGTTGTCTTGCTCTATTCGTCCAAATTTGAAAAAGATGTACGAAAACCACTTCCATGGATTCAAAAAAAGGCTGAGATCCTTCTGTCGTTTAGGAAATATATTTTCCCATGATCTTAAGAACATTGATTTCCAATCATATTCAATGATTATAATGACAACATCTTGAGTTTTTTTCTTCTAAAACTAAAGTTAACTTGAACAGTTAAAAGACACACTTTTAAGTATCCTTCTATGCCCGTTCTCCAAAATTGTATGAAGTTTCTGATGGTTTTTAATGGTATTCCGTCATTGGGAGTTGCATTTTCTTCCCTTTTAGAATTTTTTTCACAAATGTCTAATCTTTTGTTTATAATGGAAGAGCTTTTAGTGCAATTTCATAAATAAATCGTGTCCTTTAACATGGAGAAGCTTACTCTAACACATACTTAAAGCCACATGTTGCTTAAACTTTATCATGAACATTCAAAATTTTCTAATTGTCTATTTAGCAAACAATCAAGTTTGGTTTAATTCTTTTCTTTTTGTTTAGGAAAAGCTCTTGCCGTAGCTCTTGGGAATAAAGGAGTGTTTGTGACAGTCGTTGATTTCTCAGAAGAAAAAGGAAGGGAAGTTGCTTCTTCCATTGAAGAAAAGCATCTAGAGTTCCATTCGAAGTTAGAATTTCCATGTTGTTTGTTCATAAAATGCGATGTAACAAATTCAAGTAAGTGAAACTCTTTATTTAAATAAAGTATGCTACCGATTTGATATTTTTTCACTGTACTTGTTGCTTTAATGTCTATGATTTGACGTGGATTTTGATTCCTTCTTTTTAGGTTGTTTTTAGTAAAAACACAATTAAAAAGGTATAAGGACAAGAAAGGGGAATCAGGTCAGCTCAAAAGTGTAGCAATTTAAAATGTTGTATTCTTCATTTTGTTAAATTATCACTATGACTTGTTTGGTAGAATAGTACATGGTGAGAAGTGAGGGGTTTGTGCGATGGACTTCTAAAGATTGAAGATGACACAAAGTTGTTTTAGGAAACTTTCAGAGCAATTATTAAAGTGAGAAGAAACAATTGAAGTGAGAGGTCTGAGAAGTGAATACTTGGTTTGTTACGGACGCTTTTGTAGGAAAACATTATGTTAGACGAGTGTGATATTTAATTATTTTCGTTATCATTACTTTTAGGTCAAAAGGGTATTTTGGGTATTCTATGTTTAAATCGAGTCTATTAGGTTCTATTTAAGAACCCTAGCCCCTAGGGTTAGAGGGAATTATCAATCAAGTATTTTCTTCGTATTTCTCTTCTCTTTCGTTTTAATGTCTGGAAGAGGGATGGTTATCCGATCTCAGGGTAAACTCCCTGAGTCCGATCCTAACAAATTGATATCAGAGCCAAATCCTTCTTCCGAATCAGATGACAATTCGCCAATCATCTCAGTTAAGAAAGAAGAATCTCCGAGTCGGATTACTTGCTGCAGCGGCTGTTGTTGTTCATGGAATCACAAGAAATTCGAGCGCAATCACAAGAAATTCGAGCGCAGGCAAATCACGAAGCCCTAATGCAACAATTTCAGAATTTCCAAACAGGAGGCCCCCTGCCTGCGCCGCCTACCATCATCGGCGCGCAACTCCGACCGGCGACCGCACAGCCGACGTCGTCCCGTGCGCTGCCGCTGCAAGGCCCGACCGGCGCCGCCCAGGAGTTTCCCCGACGCACAGGCCCGAGCTCGGCCCTCTTTGCGGCGTCTCCAGCACCGCGCGACATGCTCGAGCCATCCGTTCCCGCGCCCCACTCGGGTTCCGTCGCCGGAACGCACACCTGGTCGTCGGGCGCCGTCGCTCCGCACACCTGGCCGCCGAGCTCGGCGCCAGTCCAGCCGACCGCACCCTACGCCACTGCGGGTGCTGCCTCTGCCCCCCTGATCTTGCCGTCGTCAGCGGCGCCACATGCCTCTGCCTCACCGGCGAATCACTTTCCGGTCAGCTGGTGCCCGTCGCACGCTGCCGCGCCGAACACATCCAGTGCCGCACCACCCATATCATGGGTCCATCCCGACATGGTCCCTCCGCTCTTTGGGGGCATCACCTCCGGACTCGACGGAGTTTTTCGGGTTAATCGCCAGGCAGGACCGAGATTTGACCAGCCGATTTCTGATCCGGATGCTGCCGGACCATATATATCGTACTCTAGTGAAGGGTCACGTCCGGTTATACGAGCTCGCCTTGACTTTCCGACCTATGATGGCTCGACGGACCCGCACCGGTGGCTGAATTGGTGTGAACATTATTTCCAGAGCCAGCTTATTCCGTTACAGGGATGGGTGGGGTTGGCAGCCTATCATCTTCGGGATGAGGCAGACGTCTGGTTTGAGCATTTCCGTGGTGAGATACCAGAGCTTTCATGGGATCATTTTCGGTCTTCTTGCATGGAGCGCTTTGGGGCATCGGGACGCACCAATGCCTTGAGCGAATTGATAGATCTGAAACAGACTGGTACTGTAGCTCAATATCAGAAGCAGTTCCAGCAATTACTGACCCGAGCCCAGTCAGTCACATCAAACCAGGCTATTCACATCTTTACGGCCGGACTACGAGACTCACTATGCATGGAGGTCGAGCTGCAGGACCCTTCCACCTTAGAGCGAGCCATGGCGCTGTCGCGCGCATATGAACGGCGAATTATTCCGTTGCCCAGTACGACTAGTCGGCGTTTCATCCGCCCGACAGGTCCTCCTGCTGCACCGGTGATTACACCAGCATCACAGCCGACCACATTGGAACGACCGGGGGCACCCCCGCCACGTCAACGTCAATTTCGACGTATTTCCCGGGAAGAGATGGCAGATCGCAGGTCTCGAGGTCTCTGTTATAACTGTGATGAGCCTTTTTCACGAGGTCACTCATGCAAACTTCTCTATTGGCTTTACTGTGAGGGCGATGAGGAGTTTGAGGAGGAACACATCGACGGCTTGATAGAAGTGGACAACACCGAGCCTACCATTTCGCTCAATGCTATCTCAGGATCAAACGAGGCCTCCATGCTTACTTTGGCAGCCACTTTTGCGTCCCAGGTCCTTCGCAGCTTGGTCGACACGGGCAGTATGCATAATTTCTTAAGTGTGTGTGCTGCAGCACGTTTGGGCCTGCAGCCATCTTTAGCGGGATCTCTGTCAGTTTCAGTGGCCAACGGAGAGCGCGTCCGTTGTTCTGGGGCATGCCGAGCTCTTCCGTTCTCTATCTCAGGCACCGTTTTCACTGCCGACTTCTTCGTGATTCCACTACCGTGTTTGGATGTTGTATTAGGCGTGCAGTGGTTGCGGACTCTAGGGCCGGTTACTTGGGATTTTGATGCCCTCGCCCTCCAGTTCACTCGTCAGGGCCAAACCGAGATTTTATCCGCTCTACCAGTGAATCCGAAGCCGACTCTTTCCACTATGGCCGTCGCCGATACAACTCCGGATTTATCAGCTCTGCTACAGGAATTCGGTGATCTTTTTGTAGAATCGAGTGGACTCCCTCCCATTCGATCCTGCGATCATCGCATCTATCTCTCTCACGGTTCCAATCCTGTAGTCGTCCGACCGTATCGCTACCCGCACCTTCAGAAGGACGAGATTGAGCGCCAGTGCGCCCTTATGTTACATTAGGGCATCATCCGCCCCAGTCGATCTCCCTATTCTTTGCCTGTTCTCCTGGTGCGGAAACAGGACCAGTCCTGGCGTTTTTGCGTGGATTATCGAGAGCTCAACGCGCAGACGATCAAAGACAAGTTTCTTATCCCAGTAGTAGATGAGTTGCACGGAGCAACTCAATTTACTAAGTTGGACCTTCGCTCGGGTTACCATCAGATTCGTATGGATCCGACTGATATCGAGAAGACGGCTTTTCGCACTCATCATGGGCACTTCGAATTCCTCGTGATGCCTTTTGGGCTCGCCAATGCCCCCTCGACATTTCAGGCTCTGATGAACGAGGTCTTCGCAGAACAGTTGAGACGTTTTATTTTGGTATTTTTCGACGACATCCTGGTTTATAGTCGGACTTGGACAGATCATCTCCACCACCTGCGTACTACATTGGGCCTTTTACGACAACACCGCCTGATACTTAAGAGGTCCAAGTGTATTTTCGCCGCTCCGCAGGTAGCTTATTTGGGTCACCTGGTTTCAGCTTCCGAGGTGTCCGTTGACCCGGCCAAGATTCGTAGTGTGTTGACTTGGCCCACACCGACTTCCATCACCGCTCTCAGGGATTTCCTCGGCCTTGCAGGGTACTATCGCAAGTTTATTCGCAATTTTGGCATTACGGCTGCCCCATTGACTTCTCTACTCCGGCGCAACAGTTTTCACTGGACAACTGATTCCCAAGTGGCTTTCGACGCCCTCAAGACCGCCCTCTCCACCGCGTCGGTTCTCCACATGCCAGATTTCTCCACCGACTTTATTATCGAGTGTGATGCATCGGGATCAGGCATCGGGGCCGTATTACAGCAATCGGGCCATCCGATCGCATATTGACTCCTTAGCCGCCTATGAGCGGGAACTTATTGGGTTAGCCCAGGCAGTACGACATTGGAGACCTTATCTCTGGGGTCGAAAATTTACTATTCGAACGGATCACTACAGTCTCAAGTTTCTCCTTGAGCAAAAGATTTCGACCTCCCCACAGCAGCATTGGATTAGTAAACTATTGGGCTATGACTTCAAGGTTGAATATAAACCGGGCAAGTTAAACATGGCGGCCGATGCTCTTTCCCGCCGGGAGGAGTCTACAGCTCACATCATGGCTATTTCCCATCCACGATCTTCCTTTCTGGATGAGATCAGGCGTGACATCTCTTCTTCCTCAGATACCGCACTTTTACTCCAGCGATTTTCCGCAGGCGAACTATCTACGGCATGGTCTCTGTCCGATGGGCTCCTCTTTTATAAGAGCCGACTTTACATCCGCCCTGACTCACCCCTCATACAGGCTATTTTGGCCAACATTCATGATTCCCGGCATGAGGGCATTCAGAAGACCCTCCTTCGTCTTTGCTCGGATTTTTATTGGCCAGGTATGCGAGCCTCTGTTGCTGCTTATGTGTCGGCCTGTGTGGTTTGTCAACGCCACAAGTTCGAACACTTACAACCGGCCGGCCTTTTGCAACCGTTGCGTCTTCCTGCTATTGTGTGGGCGGATATCTCTATGGATTTTGTCGATGCTCTACCGCGTGCTGAAGGCAAGTCGGTTATTCTGGTGGTAGTTGATCGTTTTTCCAAGTATGCGCACTTCATGGCCATGGCACATCCTTACACTGCTCAGTCCGTGGCTCGTATTTTCTTCGACACCATTGTCCGCCTCCATGGCATTCTGGAGTCCATTGTGAGCGACCGCGATCCGATTTTCACCAGTCGTTTTTGGACGGAGCTGTTTACTCTAGCAGGTTCCAAATTGGCTCTTTCATCGGCTTTTCATCCACAGAGTGATGGCCAGACGGAAGTGGTCAATTGAACTATGGAGATGTACCTTCGTTGTTTGGTGGGAGAGCAGCCCAAATCGTGGCTACGATGGTTACCATGGGCGGAATATTGCTACAACACGTCCTTCCATTCCGCTCTTCAGACTTCTCCATTCCAGGTGGTTTATGGTCGTTCCCCTCCATCGATGCTCACTTATGAACCAGGTATTGCCCGCGTGGCTGCTGTCGATACTGCCTTGCAGGAACGCGGTCATGCTTTGGAACATATTCGGGAGAAACTCACCCAGGCTCAGCATCGCATGAAGACTCAGTACAACAAGACTCACCGCGAGGTGATCTTTCAACTCAATGACTGGGTGTGGCTTCGTTTACATCCCTTTTGCCGCCGCTCACTGACCAAGGCTGCCCTACACAAGCTCTTGCCGCGATATTATGGTCCCTTCCAGATCATCGAGCGTATTGGCGAGGTTGCTTACCGTCTTCAGCTACCAGAGGATTGCCACCTTCATAATGTCTTCCATGTCAGCTTGCTGAAACCTTTTAAGGGTACACTGCCGACTACTTCTCCGGTCCTACCACCTGTTCGTGATGGTCGCTCTACTCTTGAACCTGCTGTGGTTCTACGTGCCCGCCTCAACCGAGGTACTTGGAGTTGTTGGTCCACTGGGACGGGTTACCAGCTGAGGAGGCTTCTTGGGAAGATCTACAGGCGTTCAGAGAGGCATTTCCCACGTTTGAGCTTGAGGACAAGCTATTTTTTGAGGGGGAGAGTGATGTTATAGACGCTTTTGTAGGAAAATATTATGTTAGACGAGTGTGATATTTAATTATTTTCGTTATCATTGCTTTTAGGTCAAAAGAGTATTTTGGGTATTCTATGTTTAAATCGAGTCTATTAGGTTCTATTTAAGAACCCTAGCCCCTAGGGTTAGAGGGAATTATCAATCAAGTATTTTCTTCGTATTTCTCTTCTCTTTCGTTTTAATGTTTGGAAGAGGGATGGTTACCCGATCTCAGGGTAAACTCCCTGAGTCCGATCCTAACATGGTTAAACTTAAATCCACCAGAAAAGAAAAAAATATTTTTCAAGAAGTAGTGGTTGTTGTTTGCCACTTCTTCATCTAAAGAGGAAAAGAAGACATCAGAGAGAGATGACAGAGGTTTTTGTAATAAGGAGCAATCACTACCTCCATCCCTTCTTGGTCTACACAAGTGCAAGTTAAGAGTTGGATTCTTCCCCTATATGCTTTCCATCATCAAATCAATGTAAGAAGTTAGAAAAGGCAAATAAGTCACCATTGAAAAGGTTTTGTTTATAGATCTCGTAGGAAATGCCCTCGTCAACTTGTTAGGAACATAAATAATATTCTAAGGGGAGGACCTCCATTAGGTTTAGAATTAGTTACTCTCAGTCCTACTTTGCATTCTCGTATTGATGTATCAATAGAGAAATTTCCAAAATTGCAAACTAACACAATTCTTAAAAATGCTTATTATGGAACAACGCAAGGCTAGTGCTCGTGCCAATAAAATGCAGTTGCGAATAGAAATTGGGATGATTGCATTTGGAAGAAAGCAATGCATAGTTATCTTCATTTGTCTGTGATGCCTATTTATCCATATTTTCTAAGGAATAATGGCTCTGGTGAAGAGCAATCTTACACAAGTTGAGCTTATTAGTGGCAAAAGTTGGTCTGTTCAATAGTGCCAGTTGGAAAGCAAACGAGTGCTTTTTCAATTTGGGACTCTTATTTATGAAAATTTTCAGGAAATGAAGTTGGTCTCTTATTGACATTAAAATAGTTTTGCAATTATGTGGTTTTCCTTTTAAAGATTGGAGATAAATTGATGGGGATTTCTCCCTTATGAGCTAATTTTTCAAGCATCCATTTTCTTTCTTTTAATAAAACCAAGGTATCGTTTCCCCCTGCATAAAAAATGACAATAGGCTTTGGGTGTTGAAATCTTGAAGTTACTTGACAAATACAATGTGAGTCACTTAGCCAATTTCCATGTGACTATCATTGTTTTTATCAAGAGAATGTTTTTTATTCTCTCAAATGAGACTTTAGAACCATCTGCACATTCCTCATCTCGACCATTTTTTTACAACACTGCTACTTCTACTATCAACTTGCCTCGCTATAAGTTCAAATGAAATAAAAAAGTCTCCACAAAAATTCAAGGGATTTCTTTTGGGGAAAAGAAAATTGGATAAGAGCTACCAAAAAGTATAAACACAACAAAAGTATTTTCTTAAACTTTTGAGATAGTTAGTAATTTGTCATGATGTCAAAACTAGAGGTCTCAAGTTTCAATCTTCGACAATAAAAAAATACGCATATAAAGATAAAAAAAAAAAAAAACTACATGTTAGAGAAAATGTTAAGAGATAATATAAATAATTAGATTAATCTTTCAATCACAAGCTCGAATTTTTGAGGTGATTGGTAATTTGTCAAGCCAATGTGAAAGGGTTAGATGACTTTCTTATTTTTCAATCGGTCCATGGATGTTCACTCTTGTATTGGGTCATCATTAAGATTTTTCTATTGTTGATGTAATATACAAGAAGGGGAAGTTAAATTGAAGACTCGAGTATTTCTGATAGCTTATAGGATATTTAGATTCATTGCAATGCCAGTACTATTTAAAAATAAGTCTCCTAAGATTAACTTATGATGTAACGTTAATTTTCATATTGACAAGTGAGTTTGTAATAATAAGTATTTTAAGAGTTAGCATTTTAGTAATTCTTTCCAATTGGAGGGATATTATTTTTCACGAAGTTTACAAGTTTCTTTAAACGAAGCATATCTTTCCATTACTTTGTATTTATATTTTTCTTATTCATTTTTTGAGATTCATCATTCTTTCTCGCACTTGGGCTTCACTTTTTAATTGTCATACTTAAATATTGTAAAGTCATATAAAAATTTGAAATTAGTATCTGCTGCGATCAATTTAATTTACCAAGGAAGCCACTTGATTAAGTTATTTCTCACAAATTCTTCTTGTATCTATTTATTTTTCCTTTTTCCTTAATAGTATTAAGTTATTGTTCTCGCTATTTGCAGGAGATCTAGCACATGCTTTTGAAATGCATTTGGCAACATATGGAGGATTGGATATATGCATTAACTGTGCAGGAATTGTCAGTGAAATACCATTCTATAAGGATCAAACAGATGGGAAACAAACATGGAGGCGCACTATTGACGTCAATCTGACTGGAGCTGTTGAGTGCACTGGCCTTGCGGTATTGTTCATTATTTCTTTATAATTGAAATATACATGCCCTCTTCAGCTACCAAATCATCTGACAGCAACAAGAGAAATTTATTGTAGAATTTATTTGTCTGTCTTGTGTAGCAACAACTCCATTTGCAATCCATTGTTTTCGGCTGATCAGACTCTTTGATTTTATTTCCTTAATAATAATTACATGTTTCTCTGTTGATTCATAACAAACATGTGCCCATTTGCAATCCATTGTTGTCTGTTAAATCAGATGATCTGACTCTTTCTTTGGGTTTTATTTTCAAGTATAACTAAAATAACTATTCCATATTATTTAAATAACTACATATTATTTCACTTATTGGGGAATAAAACAGTGGGTTAGCTATGCGGGTCAAAGAAGCATGTGGACCTTCCACTGTTGTCTTCCTGAATTAGATATTGTCATAGCCATTGAACTTTGTACTTTTGTATAATTAACAGATGGAGTACTTGATGAATATATATAGATATATAACTATTCCATGTTGTATTCTATTTCATTTATTTCATGATTCTTTATGCCACTGATGTTCATTATATATGTGTCTATATATATATATATATTTATAAGAAGCAAATCAAAGCAAAAAGATAGAATTACTAGATAAGAGGGGGAAAACTCCTTTTAATGAAAAAAACAATGAAAACGCTAAAGTACAATAATTTCTCTCAAGTAGGAGGGAACTAATTTAAATGGGTATATCCTATAGACTTAGAACTATTAGCCCATTTAGCAAGAGAGAAGTTAATGTTGTCCCAAAAGACTTAGAACTAATAGCCCATTTAGCGAGAGAGAAATCAAAGAACTCGCGAACGAAGAATTTGGAAGAGGCTTCTTTCTCTGTCGCGACAATATACGATTGGCTACAAATTTGTCAATCTTTCTCTGTTGTGATACTATGAAAAGAATGATGAAAAAATACTTTCATATTTTCTATGTAGGTTTACATTCTATTTGTAATACAACACTACTTAAAAAGAATAAATTAATTACCTTAAGGAGATACAATGTTTGCTAATTCATAGAAGATACCATAAAGTAAATATAATTTTCAAATTATAATTATTAATACGTTAAAAATACATCTCATATTGACAATGGATTCTTCTTACTCTGACTTTTATGTAAGTTGTAGCCTGTAACAGAGTATGTATAATCCATTTTCATCTAGTTTCTAATTTGGAGGCATGCTTAAAAGGCATTATTATGAACATGTTTACTTTTGTCAATATTTTCGGCCCTTATTCGTGCTGCTTTTAACAGATAAAAGCCATGCAATCTGTTAAAAAACCAGGGGTGATTATCAATTTGGGTTCTGCTTCTGGTCTTTACCCAATGTATTTTGACCCTATCTATTCTGCTTCCAAAGGTTTGTTAGTTGCTTCTTATATTTATCCATAATTTGTCAATGATGTGGCTGATTATGTAACTACAGGAGGAGTTGTTATGTTTACTAGATCACTTGTTCTTTTGAAACGTCAAGGTATTCGCATCAATGTTCTTTGCCCTGAGGTAATTTTAATTTGATTTGTTCTGATGTCTACACTAAAGTTCAGTAGAATGACCATATTTCTTGAGTAATAATTCTATCATCTATTATAACTCAGTCGAAATGTTTTTGCAATACTGGGTATATGCTTCATTATGTAATTTCTGGCGATTGGTTTATATGTAAACTGATAGAATCAGACATCTTTTTAATAACTCATTCTATTTAACTACATCACATGATCTTTTAAAATTCAAGATCTTTTTAATATTTATATTATATTTCATATTCGTATTTGATTTTATTTGTTTAACTTATTGGATAGAGTTGAGCTTTTTATCAAAGATTTATAAAAAATTTCAGGCATGAACAAAAGTCAATTTTAAGAGTTGCGTGAAAATAAGGATTTTTTTTTACTGTCAATATAGTTCTCTATTTGGAAGACCCCCGACTATGAGTCAAGTCCTTAAGTCCTTTGATTTTTTAAGATTGGAGATCTTTTTAATAATTTATATTTGATTTTTGTATTTTTATATTTCTTTTAGCTTCTTAATTGTGTTTTTTTCGTAGAGATTTTTTTTATTATTTTAGAAATTTCCAGATTTTAAATTATGAACCAAATTCTATTTGAAGAATTGCTGTAAACATTAATCTAAATTTTTTTTACAGTTATATAGTTTTTACAATTTTGAGACATGATGTGATTTTATTTATATCTAGGTTTTGATTATCAAACATAACTTATGCTGCATTCAGTATAAACTACCATTAGGAACCTAATGTTAACACAGAAATCAGTTTTTAGTGATTAGTTTCTAGAGACAATCTCATTATGATGCATCCAAATAACCCAACAAATGTATTGAATACCAAGTCTCCAAATTAAAATTTTCTCATATCTTGTCAAAAATAAAACATTTTTGGTGATGCTCTCACTAAAGAAGTAAAGGTCAAGTTATGGGCTAAAAGATGAGAAAACTGTATTGTCATCATGATGTTCTTGCTAGTTCTACTTTTGGTCCTACTAAATGGAAAACAATGTGGAGTTAAATCTCCTTAGCATTTCCCCGCCTCTTATTTCTGCCTTCCAAGCTATCAACTCTAAGACTTCTTTGAGATTTTGGAGTGATCACTAATTCCCAGCGAACAAGATGAGGTCAATTGTCGTTGTCATTACCATTTGAAAATCGAGTCATCTCTTTTATTGGGTATCCTACTAAGATGTTGTCATTACCATTCAAAAATCAATTTATCTCTCTTATAGGGTATCCTACTAAGATGTTGTCATTACCATTCATTTCTCTTATAGGGTATTCTACTAAGATATTTATCAATGGAAAGTTTGAATATTATCACAATTGCATGGATTATGCTTAATGCCTCCCTTTAAGATGCATCTTTTCTTCCCACCGTTTAATCTTTTCCCGATTTTTCTTGTCACTTGAGGCCTAAATGAACAGGATAGTATATCTCTCTTAAGTAGAAGATTCTAACATGATGTTCAACTATGTTTCCTGCATTTAGTCATTGTAGCAAAATTACTCTTCCTCTTATTTCTGATATTGAGGGCATGATGTCACCAGGATTAAGATTTAATTTCAGGCAAGATAATAAAGCAATATTGTACGGCATCAATCAAATTTTGAACTTTAGGTTCGTCATCTATAAAGAAAAAAAAAGTGTCATTAGAACAAAGAAAACAAGATACATCGGATGGTATCATTGTCAACTTTGAATCATTTATTAAATTTATAATTTTTGCTTTCTCTACCATTTTGCTATGAACATCACCAACAAGAATAGAAAAGAAGAAAGTGGGTCTCCTTGTCTTACCTCTCTACTAACTTCAAATTTACCTCTAGGAGGACCTAACCCAAAATCCACTTATGTTAGAACACCAAAAGTAGTTTATTGCTTGCCAATTGCTTCAGTGATTATATAATTATGAAAATAGCATCGGTATAAGAATATATTTACTTTTTCTCCAATTACGGTGGTCTATAAGTATGTAAACCTGAATTAAGGAAATATATAAAAACAATTGACTCTTTTCTCTTGCTGCTTATATCTTTTATTTTATTGCTAGTGATTTCTGTCATTGTTTTGGAATTAATTGGTTCCATGTTTACTTTCATGTAGTTTGTGGAAACTGACATGGGTTCTAGTATTGACCCCAAATTTGTGAAACTAATGGGCGGCTTTATTTCAATGGAAATGGTCATCAAAGGTACGTGATATGCAGTATACTTATCAAGGTTTATGATATTTTTCATTAGACATACTCTAATTGTTGATGTGAAATAATATTGTTATTGTAAGCAAACAGAAATTGTAACTTAATATTAGTAGTTCAAGAAGTGGAATATGTTTTTTTCCCTTTAATTGTCATTGTTTGTTTATTGTTATCCGCTAAACCTGACTTCTTTTTGGTTTATGAATCAACAACCATTAGACTTCAGGGAGGGGAAATGGAAATTTGCATCTATATCTCTGAAAAGATTACCAAGATAAGTTAGAAAACTTTGAGAGTTGTAGAGATTAAAAAGTATGTAATCCTCACTAAAATAAATAAATTGAACTTATAGATTAAAAATTCCCCAATTTATTGCTAATAAGTTATAAATAATCTTCTTCTAGTGACATCACATTATCATTAGTTTAGTGCATGTATGATGCAAACTATTTCTTAATTTTCTCTTTCACGCGTAGGCCTTCTAATGATTCTGACATGTGAATATTTCAATATTAATGTTGGATTTAATTCATTACATGTCATTCAGATACCTGATTTTTTTTTTCTATTTCTAAAATATTTAGATATTAGTTGAAGTAAAGTTATTATTTGAGTTATTTTTATCGCTATTAGTGTTTAAAGAAGTGCACTCCTTTTCTCCATTAGGTGCTTTTGAGTTAATTACGGATGAGAGCAAAGCTGGCGCATGCCTCTGGATTACAAATCGTAGAGGCATGGAGTACTGGCCCACCCCCATGGAAGAAAAGAAATACATGATTCCCTCTGCGGCTTTAAGAAAGAAATTTGTATCCAGAATTTTTCCAAATATCCAACTTCCAGAAAGTTATGAAAAAATGTGAGTAGGTAACTGTTTTCCTAGATACAACCCTGAGTAATCGCTTATACCTGCTTCTCTAATCATGGAAAAACATAACAGATGCCATTGCTTTATTAGTTTAAGATTCAAACTTTGTGCACCAGCATGATTGAAAAGGAATAATATGAATTCATGAATAGTTGGAGGTTTGTATGAAGAACGTTGGTAAAAGCAAATAATAAAAAATATCTCTAGCCATAAAGTGTTCCTGATAATAGGCACTTTGCTAAATGAGTGAAACTGGGTTTTCAGTGGACAAGGGTGCATATCTTTTTCAACTGAACCGTTGCCATAAACTTCCCTCTCATTTGATGATTAGAATTTATCTCCATGTTGTTCGTTATCACAATAATTAATCTCATGAAACAATCCTTATGAACACTTTCAGTTTTTTTTTCAGAGTTGTCATTTTATTTAATTCTTCCTTTGCAGAGTTGTTCACACTCTGAGTCACAACTTCCGTAATGCAACTAACATAATGCAGACACCATTGAAGTTGCCAATTGAACCAAATCATGTTCTTCTTAAAATTATATACGCTGGTGTAAATGCTAGTGATGTAAGTTTATACTCCTTGAAAGAGAATTCAGTAACTATAATGCATATGGTGTATATTATTTGTTACACTGGCAAGTGGCTTCCCGCCCTAGCAGTAGATATGCTCGACAATGACCCTCTACTAGATAAAACTTTAGTAAATCATTTGATGATTATCCATTGTTAGTGTTATTTTTTTTGGAAATTACAAGTTTGCATAAGTACGCAAAATGGAATCTTTGTAATATAGTTGTTTAGGGTGCAGCCTCGTGCTTCATTTTTGGTTGGTCTTATTATTCGGACCCTCCCTGGTCCAAAGTTTGATGGTACCATTAAGTTTTGGGCCAAAAACATAACTTAGCAACTTTTGTATTTTGTAAAGTATTCTCTGCCAAAGTTATTAGGTGTGTAAATATTGTTTAAATACTTTGAAAACCTTGATAAGACGACAATGCTGTCTCTCAATTCTGACAAAATCATGTTATTGGGCAGGTAAATTTTAGCTCTGGTCAGTATTTCGGTGGTGGCAAGGACGCTGGCTCCCTTCTTCCATTTAATGCTGGTTTTGAGGTCCTTGGATGAGATAGCGTAGTTGTCATAAGGCTGTTTTGTGCTTTGTTTTTATATTACAGTGGAACTGATATATCTATCATTAGAATTATGATGCTATATTTATCTTGAAATATTTTAATTTTCAGGGTGTGGGAATAATTGCTGCAGTAGGCGATTCTGTCTCTGGTCTACAAATTGGTACTCCGGCTGCAATGATGACATTTGGAAGTTATGCAGAATTTGTTATGGTATGATAAACATGTGAAAGATTCTGTTGTGGAATAACTTTTCATGGTTATTTATGTAGCTAACAATATTCGTATATTCACTTTTTTAGCAAATTCATCAAACATGATGTTAGCAAATTATGAGATCAATCATAGTCGCATATGGGTCCTCTAAGATGGTCTTGAATGTTTGATTTTTTTATTGAATTTACTGCAACTAGGTCCCTTCAAAGCACATCCTTCCTGTTGCGAGACCAGATCCAGAAGTTGTTGCCATGCTAACGTCAGGGTTGACAGCATCTATTGCCCTGGAAAAGGTGGTTTAACAAAACCTTATTATTTTTTCTTGCTGCTTTGATTTTTGCAACAATTCTCGTATTTACTTTAACAGATTTTTGGAGTCTTCATCTTTGTTCATTCGTGTTGAGTTAAAGACTGTTGTGTCCTTAGATTTCCCTTTTGCTGAGAATTTTGTTGGGTTTAGGCAGGGCATATGGATAGGGGACAAGTAGTTCTTGTAACTGCGGCTGCAGGAGGGACTGGCCAGTTTGCCGTTCAGGTTTCCTAGTTTTCTTATTACAATTTCCTTTTGTTTCATTAGTTTCTTGATATTTTTTGTTAAGAATTTTTATCAAGTAAAAAAATTTATGTTTTTACTTAAGGTTGTTGGAGCCTTTTTTTCCTTTAGCATGCAAGGACTGATTGCATTTTTTCTACTTCAACTACCTCCCTAATGCTATTGTGTGTTTTATTAAAAGATAGTTTATCACGTACATGAAAGAAATTGTTATTTACAATAAGATGCATGGCTAATTTTTATACAAGTAGATCTAAGAGAGGACTAAATAATCAAAGATATATTCCGAAAGCTATACCACAGTCTATGAAGCACTTCCAATTGGAATTAGGCAACTTCCATAAAATTAAGTAGTCCCTGTACAGTTTATTTGGGCTGTTTTCCACATTAAATAATCTTGTTTTCCATCACAAAATGTGCAAAACTAGATGGCCTGAGTTTAAGTGCAACCCCATTGGAATAGAAACTTAGTTTTTAATAGATAAGCTTGATTGATTGATAATGCTTGATTGATTTTTTGATATATTCTTTCCCTTCTTAAGCTAATGCTGGAAATGGACACAATCATCTTTATTTATTTTTTTATCTTTGAATTCATTTTTAACTCCATATCATTCACTACTTCCTATGTTTTACTTTTTATGTTGGTCAATTTTGTCTAAATAATATTTGAGCTGAAATCTTCTTTCATTTTTACAAAGACAAATTATTATTTGCAGCTGGCTAAATTAGCTGGAAATAAGGTCGTTGCAACTTGTGGAGGTACAGAGAAGGCCAATCTTTTAAAAGATATGGGAGTGGATCGAGTTATTGATTATAGAGCTGAAAATATGAAAGAAGTATGTACAAGAACGTGTATTTTTCTCAGTATTTTTTATAAAATATTGTGTTGATTTAGCAAAGAGGTTGTTGATAATGACATCATACGTTTGTCCTGGTGGTAAAAAGTAGCCCTGATGGATTAGCTTCGCCCTTATTTGTTTTTTGATTTACTTATATCTCAAAATTTAATATAATGTTGATTGCCCCTAGAATTTGTATGTTATTTATACTGTCAAACCGATGAAGGATATATGATTATTTTTATAGTTGATTCTCAAAATGATTCAGAGAATCTGGTATTCTACTGTTCTTTGTGCTGATATGTAAGAATGAAAGATATCTCTGAAATATTTTTAAAAAAAACAGATATACATATTCATAAACTTTTTAACTTAGTTATGAAATGCAGAACCGAGTCATTATTTCTTTCTTTTGCCGTCATTTTTTTCTGGTTTAGGCAATAGTACTATGAACTTGATGCCTCGGAATTTTCTGTTCAAAGTTTTGATAATTTCCATACACTGTATACATGTATCTTCCATCTAGTGAAATTTAAATTAGTTCCATTAAGGTGTAAAAGTATACTCAAGAATTCCTATAAGATCTATAATTATGTAATTTATACTCTCCATTGAGGATCAAGTTAATCACTAGTGTAAATGCTTTTTTTTACTTTAATATAGTGCATTATGTCTTTAACTGCTATAGGTTCTAAAGAAGGAGTATCCCAAGGGTGTTGACATCATCTATGAGTCTGTTGGCGGTGACATGTTTAATTTATGCTTAAATGCTCTGGCTGTCTATGGACGACTCATTGTGATTGGAATGATCTCTCAGGTTTCTATTTAATATCTCCCAATTCTATATTGTGATTTTTCTATTGCATTATCAAACTTTTATTTTTTCCTTTGAATTTCCCAAAAATATTTCTCTAAAGCGGTAAACCAAACTCCAAGTGCCAAATATTCCTGCACGAATAGTATTCTACCAAAGGCAATCATGAGCTGGATAGATTTGGATTATTTCCCCAGCTGGCTAAGAAGGATAATTAGATAACTATCGGTTAATGTTGACACATTTAAAATTTCTTGTAAGGAAATAGTTTGACACACTGGACACTAGAACCTTTCATCATTCTTAGGATTTAGATGAAAAAACATATATAAATGATGGTGTTAATGCCATCTGGTTTGTTTAACAATAGGGCACTTCAGTTGTTTGATTTGTTGCATACTTTATTTGCTGGTGTCACAGTATCAGGGAGAACATGGATGGAAACCTCTGCATTACACCGGACTGTGCGAGAAAATATTAGCCAAAAGTCAAACTGTAGTATGTAGTTCCGAATCCTGCTTTTAGATACTGCCATTCATGCATAATCATTAGCTTTTATCATTTCTACTTTCTGCTATATTGCTCTTAATTGTGCTTGCTATTCAAGCACAGTCATAAGCTTTCTTCCATTTTCTGCTATTCGTCCGATATTGTTTAATAAATTGCAATATCAGACGTGAATAGTCAAATGCTTGTTACACAGACACTATGTTATGGATCTTAATATATAAATCATAAGATGATGAAAATCTGTAAATTTTTGCTTTCAAGTAAAAGTAGACTTCATAGTTCCATTTAGGCATCTGGATGAGGTCAAAAGATTGTAACTGTTAAATGTAAAATAAAAAGCGTGTCATTGTGTTTGCTTATCATGGAAATTCGCTTGTATAATATAATGGGAGAATGGCGTGTTAGAAACTCTTATCATTGTTATGCTAGCGACCACTGCTTATTGAAGTATTAAATACGTGAAAGTTTCAACTCAATTTATAAGAGACAACTTAGAGAGACCAGAATTTCAGTTACAGGCCTTTGTAGACAGCGATCAAGTCTTATTTTCTTTTGTCCATTTCTTGCATATATTGTTACTGTACAAATAAAATTCGGATATTTGATTACTAGATTTGGTACTTAGTTTTCATCAACGTTGTTAAGTTAGTATTGTATTTCGATTATATGTGTCTACATATTTTTGTTCTTCGGAAAAAAAATTTGTCTACACTTCCTGAGCTTTCCAATCAGTCTTGAATGAAAGCTAAACATCCTAATTTGAAAAGTGTGGTTGGGTAGTCAATTGAACTAATTTTGTGCAATTGAGACCCTCATGTTTGTGATCGTTCGTAGATTAGATTTTAAAGTTTTATTTTTGTCAAATCGAATATTTAGCTTCAGATATTAACATTTTAGACCATGCCATCAGTCTATCTATACAGTTCCGCTCGTATGTACCATATTTTGTATTGAATCAGGTTTTGTAACTTGATGAATAATTATTCTGGAGATTTCTAATTCTATCAATATTATGTCTGACAATTTTGAACTGCTCAAAGATTGTTATAAATTGGATTAGCAATCGAAAGAGGGGTAGAAAGCAGGTCAAAGCTCTTGATTAAATTAAACATATGGTACATACGGGAAAGTTGAAATTGTGAGTAATTAAAGAGTACATATGTATTTGTGAAAAACATTATATGGTATAATTTGTAAGCGATCCCAAAAAAATAGGGTCTAATACTTGAACCGATAAAAAAATATAACTTTGTAGTTATTTTATGGCATTTCATAATTATTATCTCTGATTTCATTTTGTAGGCTGGATTTTTCTTAGTGCAATATAGTAATCTATGGCAACAACATTTGGACAAACTTGTCGATCTCTACTCCTCGGGACGCCTAAAGGTACTTCTTGGACATACTTATTTTGAGTAAGATTTACTTGAGTGTCTCGATGAATGCCTCTGTTTAATGACATTTGACACTTGATAGAACAAACAGTAGCAATCACAGTCTTTCTCAAATAGTTTGAGAATGAGACAAGGGTTCGTGATATAAAAAATCGAATTGCTCAGAATTCTCTCGTCGATTTATATAGGTTTCAATTTGCTCTCTTGTTTGTTTGTATAGGTTGCAATTGATCCAAAACGATTTTTGGGTCTTAATGCGGTTGCAGATGCAGTTGAGTATCTCCATTCGGGGAAAAGTGTTGGGAAGGTATATACTCATTCTTGAAAATTGAATCTTGCTCTCTTTTTTTATGACTGTTCTTACTTGGCATGGTTCTGAATGACAAATATATGAAAAAAAAACATTTCAGGTGGTTGTATGCATTGATCCAACTTACAGCACCCAATTTGCAAAACTTTGAGCAAATAATATTGCAGAGGCTAAAACTATTGCTTCGAGACAATAGTTGGTTGGTTGAGGAAAGACAGACCATCCATAAGTGAGTCCCCACAGAGAACAATCATATGTCAGTTATCATGAGAGGTGTTTATTTGAGAATTTCTATGGGCATTGTTCATAGAAACTGAATTGTCTATATTTGATCATACACGATATTGACTGATTGTTACCACAGCTAATAATGTAGGGGAGAAACTATGGATTAACCATGGTTAAACACAGTAAATAAAGGCTTATTATTTTCCTCCATTAAAATTTGTTAGTGGAGGGACCATTCCATTTTCTGCAAATCATGGGATGTATCTTCGTGTTTGTCTATTTGAGGTGAAGGGTTTTGATATTACGGTAAAATCGTAGGAGTTGATTTGCCTTGTACAACTGGCGCATGCTAAGATGTTGTAGAGAGTACTATGCTTGAGGTAACGATTTTGAGCGATCTTAATGGCATAATGGGTGCTGTAAGCTTGCGTAGTTTAGCCAAGAAATGACGAACCAGTGAATATTGAAAATGGTAACAGATGGCACTTGTGGCTTTATAAAAGTAACAAAATAGGCAGTTGAAAAGTTAATCTCATTACTCGAGTCTAGAGAGTGCATTTGGAAAACTGTCTGCTTGGGATAAATTATGCGGAAAGAAGAGATTCTTCTACAATAAATGGTTGTAAAGAGAATGATTGACGAATGACAGGCAAATGCAGATAGTGGAAAGCTTATGAGGTTAAATGCCGGGGAGAGGTTATTTCTTGGTGGATTTACACCAAAAATGATTGCTGGTTTCCATGTTTCAAAGCAATTTTTGAGAACAGAAGCTATCTAAAGAAAATTTAGTATAGCAGGACACAATGGATGTCAGCATAGATGGATAAAAAAGCAACCTACCATATCATACCATTACGGAGCAATCAACTTCCCTGAAAACCTTCAAAAGGGTTCCATTCAAAAATGAAAGAAACTCTCAAAGTGGACGCAAAAAAGTGCCAGCAAGAAGCTATCTACTTCCAAATACAAAGAATATACATTCAGCAATCATATCATGATCCAGATTTTTACACGTTATTCATTCACATATCTATACTCGCTACTTACAGTATGAAGATCCGAGTATCCTTCCATTAATACACTTTATGCCTGCCAACTACCATCTTCTGGTTGCCATTCAATATTCATACATGTTAACCTAATATTCTACATCACCGAAGTTAACCATATATTTGAAAAAAAAAGCAATTAAGTAATAAAGTTACCTATACTAGCAGTTACAGAAGGTGTTATAATCTAGACCGGCGGTTGACTTTAACCTCATGGTTGGGCAAACGCCTGTGTGCAGATGCGAGCGGCCGTCCATTCAAAGAGTTGCAGAATTTAATGTCCCAACCTTCAACATTTTTAGGAACACAAACGTCAAAAAGGATTTGGCCAAGCACACTGTGTGCACTGATGCTTGGAGGATTCGGAACACAATTTGATCTTTCTCTCTGTTCTTCATGGAAGGGTGAAGAAGATTCTCCACCATTACTGGCCTCTGGAGAACTTGGCAAGAAAAAGTGGTCACCAGGACCAGATGCGACCCTTCTGAAACTCTGATTTGAGTTAACAGCATTTTGAAAGTCACATATCAGCTCCGACATCTCATCATGAATTTCTCCCTTCAGTTGAGAGATTCTTTGCACATATACAGAAGTAGCCTTTTCAAGCAAACAACTCACAGCAGCCTTATACTGAATGGGATAAGTTTTATAATGACCTGAACATAGATCAAAATCGATTTCAATAAGATTGATCATCTCCACGACCAAAAACATGTCACAAGCTAGAGTTTAAACAGGTAAACCATGCCCACTTCATTTACAAATCCAGAAAGTTTTGTTGGGTAATAGCATGTTATGCCTCCTGTACGACATGCCCATTACCCCTCAAAAACAAGTATTCTGGATTAAATGTATGAAATCCCAATCTGCTGTTCAAATTAGCGCCAAGATTTTGATTCAACATAAAACATTAATAGTCATACCAAAAAAGATTCTTTTGTTTTGTACCATCGAGGAAAAAACATTTTATCACTAACTACTTGTCATACACCATAATTAATGGACAAAAACATAAAGAACGTAGCTCAGAGACAAACCAACATGTGGGGATGCACTGAATTGTACAACCTCAGCATCAGCACCAAGTTCTTGAATTCGTTGACTGAAACTTTGAATGATGGGATAAGGTGCAAGGTGATCCTTTTCAGAGCATAAAAAGAGAAATGGAGCGCCAAAATTCTATACAAAGAAAAGAGAACATAATAATGAACTCGTGGACATTGAAATGGGAATAAGTACCAGTTTACTTAGCACGAGTTAAAACTTACCACAGATGAGGTCAGAGTTTTCCAGTATTCAGAATGTTGCAAATCAAGTCTCGTAAAAGATACCATATCAAGACCAGAGGCAACACCTTTTGCAACCCAGGAAACAAGTTTGGATGATCTAATCATCTTCAAAATTTTCGGATGCAGAAAATAGCGTGCACTGATCTCACTGGTAAATTCAACCGGACCAGAATCGTAGATGTGCCCGGAGAAACAACTTTTGATGATTCGATATTCATTCTTCATGCAAGAAAAGTTGCAAGATAAAAATCAAATCAAAATGAAAACCATTTCTTATTCCATTACTAATTAACAACAATAAACTAGCAGCTTTAAGATTTCCATGGGCAGATAGTCCATTGCGTTATGCATACCATGTACAGATGACCTTCAGATGTTCCCTCTAATACCTGAAATCATTGCAACAAATCAAAAACTATAATCCACGATGCTGTTAATCTAACTCACTGTTTTGTGGCCTTAAGCAATTGGAGGAACTATATAGTAAAACTGAATCTCTAGCAAACAAAAGTTTAACCTGAAAAACCTTGTACATGCAAGCCTTGGAAGCAGCAGAGAAGGTTACAAAAACTACAGGACACGGCTTCTGTCTCAGCTCCTGAAAATAATAAAAAGGATAGCTCCCCATTAAAATCTAGCAAGTTTATACACAGTACTGGTATTCCAGAAATACTAAACAAAGTTTCCTTCAAATTACCAACCAATTATTTAAGGGTTCTTGTAAATTGCATCTAATTCATTGAATTTTACCGTAAATACATGATAGATCCTAAACTTTTTGAGTGGATTAAAGAAAGCTTTGAATTCCAGATATATGAAAGATGATATGTCCATCTGAGTCAGATCGCCTCAATTTGGTCATCAAGAGTCATGACAACTATAACTCTGGTGAAGAATTAGAGATCCGCGAGTTAAAATGAAGAAATATTCAACACAGAATCCCTCACCTCAACAAGCTCATTAAGTAGGATAAAAGCTAACGACATGGCCCTGTCCGGATAATATCTGCAAGGTTGTTAGAACGTAACAAAAGTCAAATAAGATGCCTTTTATTGAAAACGGCTCCTACTTAAAACCGATAATTCAACCATTTACCTTCGCTAAAATCAGGTGAAATTATTGAGTTCTTTTATGCAGGAAAGTAAAAGTGCACACAGAAAATAACGACTAACTGAAGAATCAAAAAGTTGTAAGCAAACAAAAGCAAGATCATAGACTCACGCATTGAGAAATTCAGCTCCGCAAACAAGGGAATCCCAACTGACCGAGGAATACAGATCCATATAGCTTCTCAAGTGCCTTTCCTCAAGAGAAATCCAAGCAAAAAGAACGACGATTCCCCCGCGACTATCAGCTTTCCTCCTTCCCCAATACACGCTTCCACCCAACATTTCGCAGCTCAAAAGAAGCCCGGAAAAGCACAAAAGACCAGAAAAACTAAATTCGCGGCGGCATAAAGGCGAATTTCGAAGCCATAGCAAAGACAGAAGAAGAATCAAGGGTTAGGAGGGTGTTGGAAATCGAGGATGAAGGTGGTCAGCTCGTGAAGCTTCAACCATAGCATCCTCTCTCAGGAATCAGGATGGAGTTGGCGGAGAGGTGGGTCCCGTTCAGATCCAACGCTGGCGATCAATTTTGAAAGATAAGCTCCAGTGCCGGTCCTACTCAAACCAAACCTTCTTCCCCGTCATCATCTTGACCCCAGTCGCGGCAATTGCCAGCCCATTCAGCCCATAAAATTCACATGGTACATTTTAGTTCAAAACTTCAAGTCATTGTTTCAATAGCAAGTGAAATTTTGGAAGTCAATACAATAGAAACCAAAAAAAATCTTAGTTTCGAGTAAATAGGCCAATCTTAGTTTATAAAACACAAACTTTGAGTTCTTCAGACGTCTGAGTGAGAGTCATTGCGTCTGATCAGATGCAAGATGTGTCTGTGCACACGCAAGATGGGTTCAAACTTTTGTCACACAGTTATAGCCCTGTAGAATAATACATCACAAAGTTTCGTGAATTTTTAATAATAGAACGATTTATTAAAATTATTTAATGCATAAACAAACGAATTTTGTTAAAATTATATATATCATAAAAAATCACAAAATTTTGTTGGATGTTGTCTTACAGTACTGTAAATGTGTCAAATAAGTTTTAAGAATTTTTATTGACGTATGTAATTTTAATAAAATTTATTATTTATGTATTAAAAAACTTATCGTAAAATTATTTAAAATTCACCAAACTTTGTACAGTATTTTATTATAGTGCTGTAAATATGTCACAAAGTTTTGCAAATTTTTATTGATGTAACTAATTTTTTAAAAAAATATTTGTTTTTTGTATTAAAAAAGATATAGTAAATTGTATCATTGTAAAAAATTCACGACACTTCGTGGAGTATTGTCTTATAGTGCTGTAAATGTGTGACAAAAATTTTAAAAAAATTTATTATCGTGTGTCATTTTAACAAAATTTATTTGTTTATATATTAAAAAATTATAGTAAATCGTACAATCGTAAAAAAATTTCCAAATTTGCAAATTAGTGTTTTTTTTTTATTGTAAATGTGTAGTAAAAATTTTAAATCATTATGATAAGATTTGTTAAGCCAAATTAATTTAAAAAATTTTAAAAAAAATTGGTTTGAACGCATCTTGCGTCCACACTAACGCATCTTACATCTGCACGGACGTAGTGACTCTTACTCGGACGTCCACAGAGCCTAAATTTTTGTGTCCGCATGGACGCAGCGATTTTCACTGGAACGTCCGCATAGTCCAAATTTTGTTATTTTTTTAAACTCAAACTTGAATCTGCCTATTTATTTGAAACTCATGTCTTTTTTGGTTTTTAACCAAGTAAATATTCTTGCATTTTTGGTTTCTAGCACTTTTTTTACTTATTATATACATATAATAATAAATCAAAGTAATAGCACATGGATTATTGTTTATAATAATAAAAGATAATAGTTATTTAATTTCTTGCTTGGCCTTTGGCCTAGAGATGAGTCCAAATGACACGTCGCATACGCTATTGTTTTTTCTATTCAGTCTTAGGTTGTTGATGTGTTAGGTGGATGCGGTAAGTAAAGCTACCACATTTTGGCAACGTGATTAATTTAATAGCATGTTTTAACCTATGTAATCCACTAAATGCATGTAATTGGGTGCTTTTGAATGATGCACCGAGCTAACTTCATTATTGAAGATAAATAGCCATGCATGTGATTGTCTCGTTCGAGACCTACATCCTTAGGTGCTGAAGTTTTGTTGTTTTATTGACGTGATAGATATACTAAAACTACTTGGTTGAGTCATGCTAAAATTGATTTGGTCGAGTCATAGAGAATTCTTCACTTTTATGCATCGTGTTTTGATGTTGGTATTGAAGATTGCAGATGATGAAGCTTCAAGCTCTCCTCGGTGTGTCTCGAAACTCTCTTGAAAATGTGAATAGATAGATAAACCTTTTCAATGTCTTACGTTCTTACCTAAAGTGAAAATGAGTGCGAATTGGGATTTCAAACGGTTATTATTGAAGGTGCACAATCTCTTCAAAGGTTATGTATTTCTTTAGAATGAGGAGTGCTAGAGAGCTCATTTTGACTTTATACAATAGCGTAAGAGAGGTGTGAAAATAATGATCTGAGAAAGCAGCCGATGAAAAGACATTATATGAAAAGCATGACATATATGTGCTTATGTAATGTATTTAGCATAAGAAACACTAATTGGGAATAAAACAATAGTCATTTGAGAAATTTCAAAAACAATTTAATGACATGCATGTTATCAGTAGACTGTTTTATAAACAATAAGCAAATAATACTACACATCTTCCAAATATTGACAAATTACATGACATACTTCTACGAAAATATTATTTGAAAAATCAAATATTATTGGTTGTCTAAAAATGCTCTTTTGATCTACGTACAAAACTAAGATCGATACTTTAGAGCAGATTTGAGATCCCATTTACTAATCAACTATGTTTTTTCGTTAAATTTTATGTTAATTACCCATTTACTTACTTGATTATATTATTACAAAATGACATCCTAAACTATTTATCTTTGCTGGTCTTCTACTTTAGTACGGTACGGGCGGCTTTAGATTGGGTGCAGGGACCCGAGTGGCTGGATTGGTTTCTCGAGGTCAGTAACTCCGCTTTAATGGCAATAGTATAATATAACACCTGAAATCGAAACGGGGAAGAACTTGATGAGCTGGAACTGATGAACAGTTCATGGTTACGAGGATACCCTGTCCCGCCGCCGGGAAAGATAGGGTTTTCAAATTACAAGTCTTTATTTTGAAAGATTACACAGAAAACGACAGAAGAAGAAGCAACACCCAGCTTCCCATAACTTGGATCATGAACGTTCAACTGAGAAATAAGGTTAATCTACGGCTGGTTGATGAAGGCGGCGAACTGTTTGAGAAGATCCACAGCTTTTTCCGAGGTGGGATTGAAGAGATGGAAGATATGGTCTTCCCCCGCCGTCTCTTCGATTCCAACCGCCCCTTTCCATCCACTTCCTTTCAGACTCTCGTAAAAATTAACCCCTCTGTCCCTGAAATTGTCCTTCTCCGCCACGAAAACCTTCACTCTCGAGCTCGCTAAGCTCGAAAGATTCGGATTCGATTTCGGGTACAGCCTCGGGTCGTTGGACCCGGCAGACGACGGGAATAACAGCTCGATCAGCTCGTCCGGATCCTTGTTTAAGAAAAATGGGTGGGCCATAATCACTCCCGCAATTTTCACTCCGTTCAGACCACCGCTATTCTCAGATCCGGCCATGCTAGCCACGTTGTAAGCAATGTTGGCCCCGGCGCTGTCACCCATTAGGAAAAACCGTTCAAAGTCCGCGTGATTGTTGAGCCAAAGCTCCGGGCCAGGGGCTGCAGAGTGCGAGACCACCCACTGAACCGCCGCCCAAGCGTCCTCGTACGCCGCCGGCAAAGGATGCTCCGGAGCCAGTCTGTAGTGGACGGACACGACGATAGCCTTCGCTTCAGCGGCGACAGATGAAATATAAGAGTGGTTGGGAGGGGAAAAAGGAGAGCCGATGCAAAAGGCTCCGCCGTGAAAGTACACTAGAAGCGGAAGCTTTTGATTCTGGTCGGAAAGACGGGGGAGAAATATACGGGCTGCGACGCCAGTATCGGCGGAGATGGTAACGTCTTTGGATTGCACGGCGGCCCCGGAATCGGTGGAAGCAGGGACCGATACTGCTGGCTGATAACGCTGGATGGAGCCATTTTTGAAGAGGCGGAAGAAGGGGGGGAACTCCTGCGCCACCTCGTTTGGGCTGGATTCCATGGGAGGAAGATGGAGAAGGGAAGCCGGAGGCGGAGAGGAAATGAGAGGATTGAAGAGTAGGTTGGCAATCGCATACGTTTTCTAGCTGCTCTCCCTTGTGTTAAATAAATAGCCCGAATATCCAACTTTTAAATATGGTTTTATTTTCGTTGCTTACCTTGACTTCTCTTCGTGATGGTAGGAGGGAATCTCACGTGGCAGCTACGCTCGAGCAACCAAATCAATTGGGAATAATTATTTCCAATTTGGCCCCTAACGTATGATTATTAAGCAAATCAGACCCTATCGTCGGAGACTGTTGAGGCGGCCACACGTGAATCACGATGCATGGTTATGTTTTTGTATTAAAAAACATAGTATGGAGGAGTGCGAGCCTCATTGAATGTGAGTTCGGTCCTAATAACACGAACAAACGTGAAACAGTCAACAATAATGCAGATTAATATTTACAAATTCATATTTTATTTTCATAAACATATTTATTGACGTTGCTGTTGTTTCTTTATGTGACACGTACATCACGCTAATGAAAGACAAATCTTCTGGGATTTTTAAGGTTAAAATAATAAATTAGCTTAGCGTTATTCGAATCTCCATGAAATAATGGCTGTTCTGATATTTGAAACCTTATAATTTAGTTTTATTGTTGAAAGACATCGTACAATATCATAAAACAAAACCGTGCCGAGACAAGTATGATTCAGCTGACAGTACAAGATCTCGTGATGTTGAAGTGATCTGAATAGAAATAAGCAATGGGTAGTACATATTTTTGCAATTTCAACTCGCATATTTCTTTTTTATTATCAAATGTCTTTAAATTTGTTAGGTGATCTTGCGCAAACAAGTGATTGAAATGTTTGGTTGAGATTAATGTGGACACGTTGATTTAGGTGAAGCGGGTTCGAAATGGTAAATTTTAGAAAATGAAATAATTGGAACAAAGCCAACATTAAGTTGTTTGGCACCGAAGAAGTAATTGAAATACATGAAATGGGCAATACTTTTGATGGAGTTACAAACGAACACGTGGATTTACCAAGTGGTGCTTCTGGACCATATCTTATGCGTGCAATAGTACGTAACATTTCTTACGGAAAATGTTTCAACAAAGTATTTTGAACCATGAATACTTGTAAACTTAATAAAATACTTTCAAACTTCTTCGTGGGTTTTCCACCTGCCACTCTAGCTCATTGACATTGCATTTCCTTACAAGCTAGCTCTTCATCAGTCAATAGTTCTTCAATTAATTTTTATCTCTGTTATTATCCACATTATAAAGTCTATCTCTGTAATGCTCAATAAACCATATCACATAATCATAGTAGAAATGTTGTGTTTTTGTATAACGTTTTCGTTTCTTTGAGTACTCTCATATTCTTTTATTGCACATTACTTTTCGGAGATCATCTCACCTTGCGAGGTTGCTCCGATCTTTTCTTTTTGACCACTTAAGGAAATCGAAAGACATCCCTCACCCATTCCTTTGAGGGAGGTACTCCGTCCATGATGAAGCTGTTCATTGAAGGGTAAATGATTGCCAAATTTAACGTGTGCTCTATGAATTTTTATGTCCCGGATGTGTAATTTTCAATAGTTCAAGTTTCAGGTCATTCTGAGTTCTGTGAAAGAACTTATGGTCACTTTAGTAACAAAATGTGAGAAATTATTATCAGAGTTTTAGAAATAAAGACTATAAGTTTTACAATTTTATTTAGTTTTATTTTATTATTATTTATGTCACTTTTATACTATATATAGTGACTGAATGACATGAAAAGATGACAAAAGTCCATAAATTATTCTCTTTCATATTTTGTTCTCCCTCCTATTTAGAAACTTGGTTTTCCAAAATGTGATTTCTTTCAAATTAGTATTAGAAAAATGTTGAACTATGAGAGCTCAACGTTGTGGCAAATGCGGCTACCACAACTCACCAAGATGAACTACGACAATTAGAGTATTTAAATACGTGCTTTACTTGGTATACTAAATGCGTTATAAGTAGTCAAATATGGCTACGATGAGCAAAAAAATATTGGTTTTTCAACAGCGAACCAATTGAAAACATGGAAAGATATGCTAATGAAGGATAAAAATGCTTTCTATCTCTTATTCCAAGTGGTAGATGAGTCGGGTTTCGAGAATATTGCTAGTGCGTCAACTTCAAAGGAAGCATGAGATACTTTACAAAAAATGTTCAAAAGTGTCGATTGAGTTAAACAAGAACATCTTCAAACTCTACGAGGCAAGTTGGAGGTCATGCAGATGAAGGAGTTAGAAGATGTATCTAGCTACATTACTCGTGTGCAAACAGTAGCGAATCAACTTAAACGAAAGAGAGAAGATCTCACAGATGCAAGAGTTATGAAGAAAATTCTTTGATCATTGACAAATGATTTTGAGAATGTCGTATGTGCAATCGAGGAGTCAAAGAATTTAAAAGAAATGTTTGTAGATGAACTCACAGACTCTCTTGAAGCGCATGAACAATGGAAGAAGAAAAACAAATAAGAGGTCGTGTATGAATTCTTACAAATAAAGATAATCGTCAAGGGAGATAAGATATTCTATGCGCAACACAAATGAAGAAAAAGATGTGGTCGTGGAGGGGTGGGCATGGACACTACGGCAAAGGATTGCTGCTATGAGAAGGGGTGGGCATGGGTCGAGTTCGGTCGGGTTGGCCCGAATCTCGACCCGACCCGAACCCGATAATAACTGCCTCGGTAACCCGTTCGGGTTGTGACACGCTCGGGGTTAGGAGGTGTCGGGATAAAAGGGAACAAATGGAAAGGCAAGGCAATCTGCCGGGAGAACAAGAATGGCTTGCAGAAACAGGGGAGTGAACACACTAGAGCTCCAAATGCATACGGGACCTTGGGCTAAGATTTGGAGGACTTAAACTTTAAAGAGTGGGCTAAATTTGGCCAAATTTTCAGAGTGAGATCACGTGGAGAACTTAAAATGGCACGGGGTGAATTTATGGTGCACAAACAGACAAAACTGTTTTGGGCAGTACAGAAGGTATGGAAAGATCTCTGTACAACTTTCGATGTAGGTAATCTGGGAAGCCAAAAAATTGACAGAGAATAACTTCAATGAAAGGGGAAGAGAATAGTGGGTTTTTGGAGGCAAACTCACTACTGGATTACAAGTTATGAAAATTTGAAATCAGGTCGACAGAATGGGCTTGAATTGATTAATCCACTAGAAAGGTGGAGAAA
>QAOC01017577.1:320422-364480 GCA_003255005.1 Begonia fuchsioides
AGGTCATCCTGGGCCGAAACCAAAAGTGGTCCTATTATCACCAAGGATGGTTGGATCATCCTTTTCATGTTGGCACCTACAAAATTAGCACATTTGTTAGACAAAATATTGACTCGGCCTTGGCTTAGAAACCCGAGACCAAGTCCATGGTGATAGAGCCTTCCGCTTCTAGATGTGCTAATCTGTGGCACATCAGGTTGGTTACCAAGATGACCTGAACTCGACCCAACCCGTTCGGATTGGGTCGGCATGGGTCGGTTAATCGGTTTTCAAAAAAAATAAAAAACTGAATATATTTCCTAAAAACTAATGATTTTCTAACAGTTCTAGAATAACATATTACATCAATTATATATAAAAAATGTAAACCAATCTATCGAGTTAACATTCAAAAGGAATTATTTCATCAATCTAATTAAGAACATAATAATAATATGCATCAATTACACATTAAAATTCTAAAACAATTTATCAACTCAACATTTAAAATAAATGTATTCAAAGTAAACAATTCATCAAGTAAGAACACAACAAACTACTAACTAGTAACTAGTAAGTAAAATATTAATCAATAATCGTCGTAAAGCCTTCGGGTTCGTTGCCAATCCTTCTGTTGTTAGCTACAGTTTCTGAAATAAAAATACATAGAATTCACAATTAATAGGTTTAATGAGTTATATATTACAGTGAGAGAGAGTCGTTTAAGAGACAATACCTTCTTCTATGGTTTCAAAATCTTCAACGGGCTCAAACAAAATTGGAGTATTGGAACGAATCCAACTTTGTGTACATATAAGAGCTTCAACGGTCTTCGGCAATAGGGATGTCCGAAATTAGAATTATCAACACATCTTTTTCTATTTGACTCAAGATTGGATATTTATGAGCGTTCAACTTTCACCAAGTCAAAATGTCTAGTTTGTTACTGTATTTTTTTTTGTTTTTCAATCAAGTATTCATCCATTTCTGACATATTGACGTTAGTCTCACCATCAATTGAATTGTCCAAAAATGTCTACAAGGGAATATCAATGAAATTTGAAGGATTTCCTATATTCTCAGTGGTTGGGCTTGATAAGTTTGAAATCGAATCCCCCTTATACTCCACATATAGTCATTGAACGACATTATCAATTTCTTGTATAAATTGAGCAATACAATGTTTCAACATCTTTGCTTTGCACCTAGGGTCCAGTAAAATAGCTACAAATACGAGAAAATTTATCTTTTCAAAACTGCCCCAATATTTATCAAACTTATTCTGCATTCCAACAACTATTTGTCTCAACAACTCATTATCACTGTCAACATACTTTTGGATAGTTAACTTCAATTTACAAACCTCACTAATATACATATTAGAAGTCACATGCAACGAAGCTGAAACTGTGATCGTTGCATCGTAAAACAGTTTAGTCCAATCTTCATCGGTAGGAGGTCCTCCTTCTCCCATGGACGACAAAAACTGACTATCAGTTCCTTCAAGTTTTTCAAATGCTTTTGCATACTTTTCAGCATGCTCTAACATCATATACATTGAGTTCCATCGAGTAGGCACATCTAGTGTTACATTTCCTTTTAATGTAATTTTCATGAATCAATGCAAGTCTTAAACTGTTGCAACCGTCCTGGTGATGATTTGACAAACTTTACGGCCTTTTGAACTCGACCAATTGAAGTTTGATGCTCTTTCAACCCATCATTGACAATTAAGTTAACGATATGAGCAAAACATCTTATGTGAATGTAAGCTCCATCTAAAACTAATCCTTCTCATTGTCTCAAACTCTTTACTAAGTATGAGATGACGACGTCATTTGACGAAACATTGTCTACCATGATAGTAAAAACATTGTCGATGCCCCAATGTTAGGCCTTGAAAAGACCTAATATTTCACGGGATTTTATTGATAAATTGCTTGTGATCATATAATATTTTATTCAAAAATCGGATTTTTAGGCAAATATCGCGGAAATGCCGCAGCATCGCAACAGCATCTAAAATCGCTGATTTTACGTGATTTTCAATAATATTTCTAGATTTTGTATTTTCACAATATTTTGTTTAAATGCAGTTGCCAAGTTTAAAGATGGATTGCAGAGCAAGAAAGAAGCTGGGAGATCACGAAATTAAGGAGAAGATCTCAACCGAATAATCAATTCTCAAAATTGGAAACAAGAATAACTTTGAAGATTTGGAAATCTTTCCAAATCTCAAATCTGCTGCAAACCTCAACAACTTCCAATTATTTCATAGCTGAAGATCCTATAAACATAAACCAACATACAACGAAGAGGGTGTGCTAGAATTAGAGAACAAGCTTGCGATCAAGCCCGAGCGTAAATCCGTGGAAGAGGTCGGTGACGGCGATTACGATGGCGAGGGAACGGGGTTGTGTGAACAACGGTTTCCGATGGCGAGGACCAAAATTCTCTCTTTTGCTTTTCGTTTTAACTTTCATCGATTTTACAAGTCTTGACAACATAAGTTATTGAGTTGTTTAGTTTTAATTAGAGTCTGAATTTTTTATGTTGATTTGCTTAAGTCAATCATAGTTAGTTCTTTCCGAAGTTAATTCTAATTCTCGATTCGACCACCACTTTTATTTTATGCACTTTATTTTCTGCATTTTAATTCTTGCATATTAGATTAGATGAAAACTCAATCAAATGATAAAAAACCTATTCTTTATTCTTTAATTCTTTTTGTGAATATTTAAAGTTACGATTTTTAGTTTATTTCTTTTACTTTGTAATTTATTCTCTGAATTGAAAGTTGACTTGTCCTCGTGGGATCAATATTTTTATTACTACGTTGCGATACGTGCACTTGCGTTTATTTGCGATTACATTTTCAAGCAACACCCAATCAACCAAACATGTCTCCAGTAACTTTCCAATTGTTTCCCCTTTGTGGTTGTCAATCTGACAAAAATTTAAAATTTTTTTGTGTAATTTCCAATCTCCGTCAATAAAATGTCCAGTCAAAACTAGATAATTGATATTTTGAGCCAACATCCAAGTGTCAGTAGTTAAACAAACTCTTTGCTTACTTTTTTTGAAGTACTCTATCAATCGACTTTTCTCTTGGTTGTATATTGCCTTGATATCTCTCGCAATTGTTTTTCGAGAAGGCACAACGAAAGAAGGTTGAAAATAATCACAGAATCTTTTGAAACCTTCTCACTCTATCATTCTCATAGGCAATTCATCTGTGATTAACATTTCTACAAGAATCTTCCGTCCGCCTTCTTGAGTAAAAGTTGAAACACTCGAATTGGAGCATTCTCCCTCTTTCTTTGTAAATGGTAATTTCCTTTGGTTGTCATCTTGGCTACGTAAATATTTTTTGCACGTGATCAAATGTCTTAACATATTAGATGTACCATTTCTCTTCGTATGACAAGTGTATCGGTGACCACAATAGTTGCACTTGGCCCTAGGATCTTCGGGATCACTATCTTCGACCCATGTAAAGAGGTTCCAAACATCCGACCTCAACGTTCTTTTCTTTCCACTATTATTTGTCTCCTCAATATACTTTCCATTCAAAAATTTACTTGTGCACTTGAAAAAGGATAAAAATAAATAAAAATTATTTACAAGAATAAAAGATAGATGCAAATGCAATGTGTGCTTTCCCCTAGCCCTAACAACCCAAATATTGAGTAAATTGCATGCTTTTTTTTATGAAAATGATTTTCTTATAACGACCAAATTCAAGCATATAAAAGCACGACTGCATATAGATAGCATGAATGACAAAATTCAAGAAACAAACAACATCGGACAACCAAACAGACGACATAGTACAGAAAATTGCAGCTAAAGGGGAACTATCCCAGTGGTCTTTTTATTATTTCCAAATGCAACCATATTTGATCGAGTTAGTAATGTATTTAAGTTGATTAAATTAAATCCAGTACCATAATATACACAATAAAAACAATAAATCTAAACAAAATCGTACAGTAACATGATTATCAAATACAGTAAATGAATTTCTACTGCAGTGCGGACTACGACTAACTAATCTTCAATACAGAAAATGAAAACTCGGAATAACAACAGAAGGCAACGAATAAATGAAAACTCAGAATAAATTAAAAAAACAAAAACAATATCGGTCGAGCTCGAACAACAACAGAATACAACGAATGACGAAGATCGGGAATCGCCGAGTCGGGTGTCGGGAATCGAGGGTCGGGAGTCATCAGGAGTCGTCGAGTCGGGAATCGCAAAGGCGGGAGTCAGGAATCGAGGGTCGGGAGTCGCAAAGGCGGGAGTCGGGAATCGATGGTCGGGAGTCGGGAGTCGAGAATTGAGGGTGGAGTCGGGAGTCGTCGAGTCGGGAATCGCAAAGGCGGGAGTCGGGAGTCGGGAGAAGACCGAAGAGAGGGAGAGACTAGGGTTTTTGTTTACAACCCAATGAGTTGGGCAATCGGGTTTGACCCTGTTAGCCCACCGACCCGCAACCCGCACGTCGGGTTTTTGCCCGACCCGTTAAGGGTTTTAAAATATTCTAACCGACCGAACCCGTTCGGATTGGGTTGATTCCTCGGGTTGGATCGGTTATGCCCACCCCTAACTATGAGAAGAAAGTTGAAGAAAACGTAAATCTAGTCGCGAAAGATGAGAACAAAGATATGACATTTTCATGAAGTCACATGAAGGCACCACTGCAAATAACAACATGGTGCGATACTTCGATACTGGTGGTAGAAATCATATGTGTAAGCACAAACATCTCTTTGTTGGTATGGAAGAGATAAGAAAATGATATGTGTTTTTTTGGAGATGCATCGAAAGTCGAAGTCAAAGGCCGAAAAAATATGTTTTTCCCAAAAAAATGAAAAAGAAGGTATTATGGAGGATTTCTACTATGTACAAAAATAGAAGAGTAATATTCTTAGCATGAGGTAATTATTAGAGAAAGAGTGTACGGTTTTCATGAAAGACTGGATGTTACACTTCAAGGATAAACAAGGCGGTTACTCGCGCATGTGGAGATGACAAAAAAATCAGATGTTCAAACTCAACTTGAAGAATATACAAGAGTGGTATTTCTAATTAAACACAGAGGACAAAGCAAGCTTATGATACTTATGGTATGAACATCTACATTTCGGTGAGCTAAAAGAGTTAACAACTAAGTAAATAATCATTCATGGGCTATCCCACATTGACTTCAATAAAAAAAATTTGAAGGTTGTACACTTAGCAAGCAAACAAAGATATATTTTCAAAAGAAATTCGAATATCGAGCACAAAGACCTCTCAAGTTGGAAAAATCTTAGGCATTTGACGTAGTAAAAAATTCAAGGCAATAGTAGAGAAAACAATCATAAAGGTTTAAGTTTAAGGAAGGAATTTGTTGAGTATGAGACCTATGAATTTCTATGTCTCAGATGTCTAGTTTTCAATAGTTCAAGTGTCAGGTCATTCCCAACACTATAGCCGAAGTTATGATCATTTTTAATAATGAAATGTCATAAATTATTTTAGGAGTTTTTAAGAATAAAGAGTTTAAAAGTTACTATTTTATTTAAATTTATTTTTATTGTTATTTATGATACTTTTGTATTTTATATAATGACTGAACGAAATGCAAAGATAACAAGAGTTCACAAATTGTTCTCTCTTTCATATTTTGTTTTTTCTTCTATCTAGAAATTTGATTTTCTAAATTTTAATTTCTTTAACCCCTTCCTTTGTGGGAGATACTCCTTCCCTCGTGAAACTGGTCATTGAAATCTTTGTTCATACTTTCATCCCACTTTCTTATACTTGATTAATTTATTGTTTCATTCTTTTCATTTTCTTAACGTTCATTCGTTAAACTCATAAGAGATCCCTTCTTTTCTTAACCCTTTAGACATTGTTTTTGGAGTCAACCAAGCCTTTAAAACTCTGAGCCAACGAATTGAAATGAGCTACACGATCAAAGTTTACTCACTCTAAAGGTGTATTTTCTCTACTTGAGAATTAATAGCAATAATAAAGATGAGAAATAAAGAAAAATTGCACATTGTTAATATGATCCCGCCAATGTTACCTCCATCAGTGTTTCTAGACTCTTCGTCAAATATTCTTCGTCCTCTATAGTTTGCATTTTCTTAAAAGGGTCCTTATCAAACCAGATTTTCTTTTTGTTTGTCTAGTCCTCACAAAAAAAGACTTGTTTGCTCAAATGAACAATTATAGGCACTCTACTACTGAAACATTGCATCGGGTGTGAGACTATCTATGAATTCTTTTGTCATACAATTGAGTCCAGAGCTCCGCTTGGGTTCCAATGCCTTTGCACCGTACTCAACAAGTCTTAATGCGCTTGGCTTTGTTTAAAGTCAGATCCACTTGTTCCAAAAGGACTCCATGGAGGGGGTTACCACTCTAATTATCATCTCTCCTTTTCAAATACAACTTAGATTGGCTCTCACAATTTTATGCCTTAGTGTTTTGTGTAGAATTAGCAAGATTTGAATTTGCTCAACAACACATTGGACAGTTCAAATGCCAAATTTGAGAGGGTATCTTCAATTTTAAATGATCAAGTAAGAACATTCAACAAAGAATTACATTAGTTTTTGTTAATTTAGAATGATTCTATATCGGTTATTCAATCACAAAATAAATAGACTAAGCCAACAATTGTAATAATGGAACTTGTCATTTGTCACAATAAAAGTATTGAGCACTACTTGGTTTTCTATGTTATTTGATGACTCGTTTTGATTTTTTCTTCTTCCTCTACCGTGGCCTCTTCCACAATAATTATTTCTTCCACACCATTTGCTATTTCTTGGTTCTTTCTTACGCTATGATGTCTCATCCTTAATGCAAAATGTCATTTTTTCATATTTTTTTCTTTATTACGATTCAATCTTGCCACATATGGCTGCAAAGAACTCATTATTTCATCAAAAAGAATATGTCATCAAATCTTTTCATTCTTCGATCAAAGCTACAACATGATCCAATTTAGGTGCTAGACTCCATAACACCTTGACACCTATCATCTGTTTAATGACTTATTTCGAAAAAAGATCTCATTTGATTTACGATGATAGCAATTGTGGACATGAAATCTTGTTTAGATTCACCATGTGTCATCTTTAAAGTATCAAATTCCCTTCATAGATGAGAGCTTTATTTGTACATTTGTCTTCAATTTGACGGTTCAAAATTCATAAATTTTACTCTTGAATATTGGAATTGAAAGTTGTGAAATGCTCAGCGTCAAATTATCGTTGATCGCCATGAATTTCCTTCTTTGTAACAACATAAAGCTTTGATACAACTTTGTTAGAGGTGGAGATGATTCTTGAAAAATAGATAAAGAAATAAATATGCTTGGATTGATCTTTCTCAACAATAAATATAGTCTTTTACAGAGGCTTTACAAAGATAACTAATGAAAAATAACTCCATGTTTCTTCAATTGCTTTTAATCCTTTAATTTCTTCAAAATTTATTCTTCAAATGTTTCACTTATTTATTATTCAAGAGTTTCATATTTGATTTATTCTTCACGAGTTTTGTCTTTGATTATTCTTCAACGCTTTGAATTATTCATAATTCAACAGAAGATACAAGTAGCAATGACAACCACATATCGAGAGAAGAAAATTTAGAGTAAGTATGAGACCAACACTAGCAAATGGATTAATGTTCCATAAAAATGGAGGGAGCAAATGCGAAAGATGTACTTGGTAAGAGAGAGTAACACAACACGCCTGTAAGTTTGAAGATATTTATAGAGATATGAAATTGATTTTGATACTATGTTCTAAAAATCTATGGAGGAAGAACCTCAGCTTTGGTTTTCAAATCCAAACAAATGGCTACAATCTTCAATTAACGAGTAAGAAATAGCGAATGCCCCTAGAAGAGTGCTTAGGGGAATGGCCTCAAATGTCTCTATGAATTACTCAAAAAGAGTAGCTGTGATACTCAGAACCAGACAATTGAAGACGATGCAAATTGCTTAAATTGCAAGTGATAAATTTTCAAATTGCTTAAATTGCAAGTGTCCATCTCTTAGGTTTAAAATCAATTCTACACACTATAGATTTTGCATCGGGATACACCAACATTATAATCACCAATGCTCAATTGAGAGGAATCTTGCATGCACATCTATGACCTTGAATATATTTCTCATCACAATAATAATACAAACTCTTCTCTCCATATTTTTGAGTTTCTTGATTAATTATTCATCGAAATGTGGCCGAGTGTTTGAGTTGAATTACACGTGTTGATTTAGTGGAAGGCTCAAGACTCCTGTTACTAGGTCGGTATCCAATTTTGAGATTGTCGTTGCTGATGATGATTAGAATAGCTGGTGAGATTTCTTCTGTAGTTGATTGAAGGAGGCGAGTTGAACTTGGTCAAGAGTAACTTCCTTGAATTGCAAATGTTTCTCTACTTTGTAAATTTAACCATTTGGATCTTCACCATTAAGCTTTGAGAAGTTTTACTCCACCGGATGATGATGGTGATAAGAGTCATTTGAGCCATTTGGTTGTACAGAAGTTGGAGATTGTAAGGTTTCTTCTTGATGGAATGAGTTAATTTCAGGTTGAGTACTATTTTTTTTGCATAAGGCATGTAAAACAACATTAAATATATCTAAACTTGTCTCATGAAGAGCTAGGATATCAGTAACATTGTTACCAAACTCAGCATTACTTTTGGTTCGAGTAGCTATGCCGCAACCGACTCTGATACCACTAATATGTATCTAGATATTCAGGGGAAAAAGATAGTTTTTCAATAAACTATTTGTTTCTTATTTGATAAGCAGATACAATCAAAGTAGCATTTATAGAATCGTAACAACTAAATAATCCCTTAAAAAGTGTAGAAAACATGCACCTACTTTTGGCTGTAATGCTGTTTGGTCTCACTAGTGCACCTACCAGGTTCCAAAGTCTCCTGAATGACGGATTCCACTTTTATCTTCGAAAGTTGATGTTAGTATTTTTTATGATATCCTTGTGCATTCAAAGATATGGAAAGATCCTCTCTCACATCTGCGACTGTTCTTACTATTTTAACAGGTAATTAATTGTTTGTTAAGGAGACAAAATACAGGTTTGCTGTTACAAAAGTCGATCATTTGGGTCCATAATTTCTGACCAGGGAGTGGTTGTAGATCCTGTCAATAGAAAAGCAGCACTTGAATGATCAAAAGCAACTACTTTAAAAGGTGTCCGAGGATTTCATGGATTAGCCAGATATTACCGTTGATTTATTCAACATTTTGGAAGCATCGTTGCGCCTCTAACACGGCTTCTGTCTAAAGAATTGGGATGAGTCGGCAACGTTTGCCTTCAATCAATTAAAAGAAGCATTTTCGTTCCCACTATATTGTGTCTTTATGATTTTGCTCGACAATTTGTCATTGAAAGTGATGCAAGTGGGATCAGTGCTGGAGCAATTTTATCCTGAAATAATAGACCAATAGCTGATTTTAGCGGTACATTAAAAGGATCAAATATCATTGTCTACCTACGAGAAATAGATGCTGGCTATTGTCAAGGCTATCCAGAAAAAAGGCACCATTGTTTACAAGGCAAATTGTTTATTATGTGAAAGGATCGTCAGAATATTAAATATTTGCTAGAGCAGTGTATAACGTATTACAACTCATGCACAAGCTCGGTGGCAATCAATGATTCTTGGGTTTGATTATAAAATTGAATATAAGTCTCTGCGAATCAAGCTACTGATTCCTTGTCTCGTGTGATGGAATTTCACTCTTTATCTATTTCAATGCCTAATTCAAATTGGTGGACATAATTACAAGAAGAGGTGAAATATGATTTCTTTTTACAAAGGTTTTTCTGATACTCAGCCACTTAACCAATCGTACAATGCGATGTGGTGTGGTTCAAAAATGGTAAAGTATACTTGAGTGTTGAGTCCAACTTCAACCCTGGTTCAACAAATACTTGACTATTGTCACTGTTCTCTCACAGAAGTACACTTCGGGTTCTATAAAACATTATCTCACATCAAATTTGGTTTTTTTTGTGGCATAACATGAGATACACTATTATCACGGTAGTTGCTTATTGCTTGACAAAGTATGCTCACTTTAAGCCCTACGACATCATTTACTGCTGAGATAGTCGTAAAGCTATTTGTGCTAATTTGGTTTGTCACATAGCCCCAACTTCTAATGTTAGTGATCGAAACAAGGCATTCATAAATTTCATTCTTATTAGCTATGTTTCTATTACAAGAAACCAATCTGAACATGAGTTCAAGCTACCATCTTCAATCTGACAGACAAATGGATGTAATAAATTACACCTTGGAGTAATATTTGAGATGTTTTGTAGGTGACCATGTTGAGTATTAAACTCAATGAATAAGGGTATAAAAATTCGTCATTTTTTTATAGTAGATTTCAATTGACTTTTAAGATGATAAACAGTCATCAAATTTAATATGTGACATATAGATTTCAAGAAAGATGTCATGGAGGTCACGATTCTAATCGCAAAAGAGGTCGTGGTCTTGAATATACAAATGAAGAGAGAGGCGAATGAGCCAACAAAATTGACGTGGAAGAGGCCGCGCTCATGGAAGAGGTGGTCGAACAAATCATCGAAATATCAAATGTTATAATTGGGGAAAATATGGACACTATGCAAAGAATTGTTACACCGAGAAGGTGGAAGAAAATGCGAGTTTAGTCACAGACAAAAAATGATGGTGTTCTCATGATGGCCCATGAAGACTCCACTCCAAATAGTGATATGGTGTGATACTTCGACACCGGTACTGACAATTATATGTGTGAGAACAAATATCTCTTTGTTGATATGCAAGAGATATGAGAAAGATATGTATCTTTTGGAGATACATTGAAGGTCCAAGTCAAAAGTCGAGGAAAAATATGTTTTTTTTTTCAAAAAGATGAAAAAAAAGATACTATAGAGGATTTCTACTATGTACCAGAATTGAAGAATAATATTCTTAGCATGAGACAATTATTGGAGAAAGGCTGTTTGGTTTTTATGAAAGATCGAATGTTGCAATTGAAGGATAAACATGACTGATTACTCGCGCATGTGGAGATGACAAAAAATTGGATGTTAAAGCTCAACTTGAAGAATATATAAGAAAAGTGTTTGCAAGTCAACATGGAGGACAAAACAAGCTTATGACACTTACGATATGAACATCTATATTACGGCAGCCTAAAAGAATTATCAACGAAGGAAATCGTCCATGAGCTACCCCATATTGATTTCAATGAGAAGTTTTGTAAAGGTTGGTACTTAGTAAGTAACCAATGATACATTTTCAAAAGAGACCTCTCGAATTGAAAAAATCCAAGACATTTGAGATGTTCAATAAATTGAAGGCGATGATTGAGAAGACGATAAAAAAGCTTTGAGTTTAAAGGAGGAATTTGTTGAGTATTAAACTCAATGAATAAGGGTAATAAAAACTCGTCAGTTTTTTATGGTAGATTTAAACTAACTTTTGGAAGGGTAAAAATTTACCAAAATTAACGTGTGACCTATTGATTTCTATGCCCCAGATGTCTAGTTTCCATTGGTTCAAGTTGTCGGTGGTTCCGAGCACTGTGGAGAAAGTTATGGTTGTTTTAGTAACAAAATATCAAAAAATTATTATGTGAGTTCTTAAAAATAAGTAGTCCAAGAGTTATTATTTTATTTAATTTTATTTTTAATGTTATTTATGTCACTTTGTATCATAAATAATGGCTGAATAAAATAAAAACTAGACCAAGAGTCACAAATTATTCTTTCTTTTATATTTGTTCTTTTTTCTCTCTAGAAATTCTATTTTTCAAATTCTGATTTCTTTTAGACCAACCTTATAAGTGGGTCGAATGGATTTCTTGGGTAGAGTATAGTTATAACACATTAGTGCATTCTTCCATAAAAATGACACTATTTCAAGTTGTTTACGGTACCCACCTCCAAGTTTATTGTTTTATGTTCTCGAAACTTATCGTGTACAAGCGGTTGATGAATACTTAAGCAATCGTGATTATATTATGCACGAGTTGTGCCAGTATCTCTCGTTTGCTCGAATTCGAATGAAGTGTCTAGCTGACCGAGAACGACGAGAAGTTTCCTTTGAAGTGGGATGCTATATTTATTTGAAACTTCAACCTTACGGACAATTTTCTATGGCCCTTAATGGCTTAACAAAACTTGCTCCTTGATATTTTGGTCTTTACCAAATTATAAAGCGCATGGGTTTAGTAGCTTATAAGCTATCTTTTGCATCATTGCTCTGAGGTCAATGGTAGTTGTTCACGAGCAGTCTTTTAATGAAGCAGTCTTTTATGGAAAATATGATACTATTTCCTATTCTTTCATTCTCTATTGCTTTAAATTATGTTTTAGCTTTTGGGCTTGACTTTGCAAGCACCTCAAAACACATCATTCCATTTTAATTTGAAGAGATTTGTTGTCGAATCTCTGGGATCATACACCAAGAAGTACACAATAACAAAAGGGTTAAGAGTGGTAGAAAAACCAAAATTTTTGGAACACATTGTTAGTTTATTGAGTATTCAACAAGTTTTTTTTTTACTTTTTATGATGAATTTATTCATTTATTTTTCATTGAAACTACCGCTTAAAAAGCGTAGATGATAGTTCTAACATGTATTTTTAAGCATTTTTAGTTTCGTTCAATCATAGTTCGTTTAACCTATTTTTGAAGAACTTATGAGGTAGCAAACCTAAATTACTCCTCCTTTTAGGTTTAAAATTGGTCTTACAATTGATATTAGAGTCAGGTCAATTGCTTTTGATCATGTTTTTTATTGTGATTATTTGAGAATATTTTAGTCGATTAAATTTTAATTTATAATGACATTTAGATCAAATAATATGCATATAGATGGTCAATTAATTGTTAGGATACCATATTTTGATGGAAATTATCATTTTTATAAGAAAACTGAGATTGAAATATTTTATATGTTCATGAGTTTTGATATTTAGAATATTATTGAAAATAGACCATATTTTGATCAAATAGTATTATTATTTCATCGTTAAATGAATTAGATAAAAATGATAAAAAGAACATTAGTTTAAACACAACAATAATGAATATTTGATATTGTGCTCTAAGTATAGATGAATTTGATATGATGTAATCTTGCTAAATGCGTTTGAAATTTGGAATTTGCTTAAGATTAGTCATGAAAGCGGTAATGAAGATAAAGAAAATAGATTGAGCATGATATTACATGGGCATGAAATTTTTTCTTAGTTTACTAATTATACTAATGGTTTAAAATTACTTGGTAGAAAATATACAAATGAGGGCTTTGTTAGAAAAAAAAATTGTAGATTATACCAAGAGGATGACAATTCAAAGTGACAGTGAGAGACCTCAAGGTGCTCAAGCTTGAAGCACTTATTGGCTGTCTAATGAGAGCTAATGAAGAGCAAGATCTCGAGATGAGGAGATTGCTCAAAGGAAAGAAAATGCCCTCAAAGCCTCATCAAGTCAAAGAGACGAATTCAAGGTAGAGGAAAGTGGCGAGAACTAGAAGCACATAGTGAAAAGCTTCAAAAAAGATTTCCAAAAGAAAAAAGAGTCATAAAAAACTCAGTTAAAAGAAGAAAATTCGCACAAAAGAAAAGAGCTCAAATGCTATGGACGCAGAAAAAGAGCATAAGCTGAAGTGTCATCAAGAGAAAATGGGGCAAAAAACAAGCAAAATAAGAACATTTGACATCGAAAAGCAAAAAAATGATTCCCTCCGAAGAAGAGGAAATTGCCAACTTATGTCTCATGGCTAAGGAAATTGAGGCAACTGTTTCTTCTAGCAATTATAATTCTAATATTGGTGAAAATGATAATGGTTAATGACTAGATATGTTTAATGAGCTAGTTGAAGGTTTTTATCTCCTTAGAGCTAAATATAAGAATTTAAAAAAGAGCAACATGGAATTGGTTAAGAAGTCTACTAGTTTATCTCATTCTTTTAAAAAGCATGAAACCGAAAACATGAAAAAGGAGAACTTTTTATTTAGTTGAATCATGCTAGTTAAGTTTATATGTGAAAAAGGAGATTAATGCCTTAAAAAAGAAACATCTCAATTTGATTAAAAAGCATGCAAACTTTTTTTTTCTTTTGATAGTAAGTTGATTGATTTGCAAAAAGACAATGATAGGTTGGATTACATTGTACTCGAATTTGCAAATGATAAAAATAATTTAGGCTTGCTTTTAGGTAGTTAAAAGGTGACTTTTGACAAAGCGGGTGACAGATACAAGCCTAAATGAAAAAAAGAAATCATATGCATTTTTTGTGTCGAACCCGTCACATGTCGTAGGTGTATTTTCATTAAATATAAATAATTTTGTTGTCATTTGAATTTGATTGGCAAAAAGTCAAATAGGGTTGAGGTGTAAATTCTTAAATGAACCAAAGTTTTCGCTCAAGGTCCCAAAAAGATTTGGGTACCGAAAAGGATCACTTGATTCACTTTTGGAATTAAAAGCAATCCCATGAATCATATATGGAATTAGTATCCATTGTTCGATTAGTTGATATTTAATTTCTTTGTTATCTAATTGGATTTAAAATTATATGATATCATTCTTAAATGTTTAGTTTGGATTATATGAATGATATTTTGAATTGAATTGGCATATAGTTGGCTTGATTATTTTTCTTTTTACTAGTATCACAAGATACTAGAAAATAATTGCTAGATTGTTTAAATAGATGCAAAACCAACTCACGAGAAGCATGTAATGCCTAGCAGCAAAAGCGGGTAGAGTTCGGTTGAAAATGCGATGAGGAGGAACATGATGTGAAATAGCGAGTCTAATTGTACTAGAGGGGAGGTAAAGTGCGTCTTCCATAATTCAATTAAATTTACAACATTATACATTTCCTTGTAAATTGCAAGGGAATGTTTTCATATAGAAAAACGAGAGTACATTTCCTTGTGATGACATGATGTTGTTCAAAATCATGATAAATTTTAAATTTCAAATGATCAGTTGTATTTTTTTCATAGTTCCATGAATAAATTGATTTTAACCCTTTTTAAATTTACCTATTTTTCTATTCTCGTTTGAATCCTAGCTTCTTTTTATATATTTCTTTAAATTATTTTTTCTTTATATATATATTAATATGTTGTATAAAAACAGAAAGAGCTTTTGTTAATGTGAATGAGAGTGGTGGTTTACATGTTTGAAAAATTCTCTTCGGACGGTGTTGTTCTTCGATTATAGTTGCGGCAAGCTAGCTGGCGTCCGCGAAACCTGTATTTTTTGGGGGACAAGCCAAAGCGTGGCAACGGTCGACGCCTCTAACCATTTCGGTCTTCTCGACACCCATTTACTCTCTTCATCTCTCTCTCTGGTTTCGATTTTCCGTTTGTTGTTAAATTCATCCTTGCTCAGATGGGGAAAGAAAAAGGCTAAGAAGGATATTATGGGGAATTATCTCTCTGCTTAGGCCTTTCATTTGTTCTCCTTTTTAGATTCTCAACAATGACGGACGACCTTTATTTCTCGGTTAAGGTGTTTACTGTTTTCCTTTTTCAGTTTGAATTCATGAGCTTTATCCGAACTTTTTCAATATTGCTCCTTTCCAAATTTATTTTGAATGTTGGGATAATGGGTTGCACCTTTCATTTTCTTTAATCGAATGTTCTCCGTAGTTAAATCATCCTTTCAATGACTTATGTGTAATTATTGATCTCATGTTGGAAAATTGGGCAATTTTCTCTAAAGTTCGGTTCTGTTTGATCAGGACGTTCTAGCTAGAGAGACGCAACTAATTTGTTTCTTCTCCTCTTGAGCTGAAATGTGTTCGGGAGAACAATGATCTGGGAGACATATCGAACCAGGACGTTCATCTAGAGGAGATTAATTGGAACTTATTACTTTATCATACCATCATTGCCACAAAATTCACAAATGCAGGACACCCTTAACTTTCGGAAGAAATGTCCATTGTTTATGAGATTGATCGCCTTGGTGTTTTCATTGACATGTGGTTTGTATATGTGGTCAGTTTGTTTGAAACAAATAAGCAACCGGTCCATGGGTGGGTTTTTGAATGTTCAGATTATGGAAATGCCATGTACAAAACCGCAAATTTTACCCTCCGAAGCACCTTATTTGCACTTTCCAGAACCTCATACATACAGCAGGTACAACTACTCTTAATCTATTTTTGAGTAATAATGGAGTTACCTCCTAATTTTTTACTATTGCTACCAACTGGTGTGGCAATTATGGGCCATTCACTCATTATATAAGTAAGAAAAATTATACCTCTACTTTTGCTTTGTGATACCCTTATGCTTGCACCGAACGATGCGTAATCACCTCATCGATATGCAAAAATATAGTGTATAGAAGTTAAGCCTCATGTCATCCATTCATCTTTACCTTTATGTCCGATTTGAGATGGTTCTGAAATCTTCTTCAACATTAAACAGGGGTGAGTGTGCGTGCAATCCTGTCAGAAATTTTGCAATTTTTTCGATGCAAAGATCTGGGAGTGGATGGTTCGAGACATTATTGAATAATCATACGAACATAAGTTCAAATGGGGAGATATTTTCTGTTAAAGGAAGAAGAGCTAATGTTTCAACAATTATTGAAACTTTAGATAAGATTTACAATCTAGACTGGTTGAGTAGCGCCTCAAAAAATGAGTGCACTGCTGCAGCTGGCTTAAAGTGGATGCTTAATCAGGTGAGTTTATTTGATCACTTCGCTTATATATGATTTCCCTCCCTATCTCTTACCGAATGAACTTTTTTGTCTCTCTGCACTGTATTGTTATCAAATTGTGTAGAAACACTTCTATCTCTTACTAAAAGGTTACCTTCTCCAACATGATTATAGCAAGTTTGATATACGATATGCAAGTCTTAGAAATTAGATCTTGTCACTTTTTTTTGTAATAGTGTGTTATGAACCTTGTAAAGTAGGTTCCGGCCTTTTTTTCTTTTGGCTTTGACACTTGACACTATTATGATGGCTACCACAATCCTTCCCGTAGTTCTTAAATCAAATGCATAACAGTACATTTTTCTGGTGTTCTCACGCTTTTTCTTGGAGTCATCAATGAATTCTCCAATGTTTAATTATTTGGATGGCTGGGCCTCTTGCTCGTAATGATTGCTTTAGCAAGATCATTATTGAGCTGTTCTTTTCTTATCGATTGTTACTGAATGAGTTATATTAAATATCGTTCTTTCACTGTACATGCTCTTCCATTTTTCATTCTGGTTCAAAGTTTCGAAAACAAGAATCTATTTACGATTTTTTACACACTTTGTTACTGAGCTTCATATTTTTAAATTTTTGTTGCTTAGTGTACAATTTTAGCATAGTCAAATTGTATACTGTGCAAATGCATGATCTGCATCTAGTTATTATGTGAGAGTTATTTTAAAGAACGAAACATATACTGTGAACTTCAATAGAAAATAGCTAATCATCCTTGAAAAGTATCATACTTTCAATTCTTTTTTTGTGACAACTGGGATGAAAAGGGTATGTTGACTACACTGGTGTAGAACTCTGATGAAAAAGTTGGCCGCACGGTTATAGGTGTACCATCTGTTTTGTTCAATCTATAGGATTGCTTTAACTGAATATAAACAAATGGTTTTAGCAATAAATCAATGCTTCACAAGCTGAATTCAATTTCATATCTCTTTAAGTATTCAAATTTTAAGCTGTGAGAGAAAATTACAGGGTATAATGCAACACCATGAAGAAATAGCTGACTACTTGAGAAATCAAGGAGCGTCAATAATTTTCCTCTTCAGAAGAAATCTTCTTCGCAGAATGGTCTCTGTGCTTGCAAACTCTTACGACAGGGACAATAAGCTTTTAAATGGAACCCACAAATCTCATGTACATTCATCTCATGAGGTCTTTCTCTTTCACCCATTTTTCGATTTGTAGTCAATAAAAAATTATGAAATTTTTTTGAACTTTCGTTCCATCAGGCTGCAATACTTGCCAAATACAAGCCTACTATAAATGCTACTTTGATGATTTCGGATTTGAGACAAATTGAAGAGACAACTGCTAAAGCATTGGAGTATTTCAAGAGCACCCGACACATAATTTTGTATTACGAGGATATTGTCAGGAACCAAAATGTAAGAAATAGTTTTTCTTTTTCAGTAGTAGATTTTATTGATGTGGAAGTGATTGGATTGGGGATTTGAATTGCAGAAGATAATGCAAGTACAAGACTTTCTGAAGGTTCCAAGAAGGGATTTAAAGAGCCGTCAAGTGAAGATTCATGGAGGGTCTTTGTCCAAATTGGTCAAAAATTGGGACGAAGTGAAGACGGCTCTACGTGGGTCACCATACGAAAGCTTCTTGCACGAAGGTTAGAGGAAGTAGAAAAGGTGCGCTAGATGTTAGATGTACATATTTGTATCTTCACCCAAAATTTTTCTCCCATTAGTTTGATTTTTGCAGCCAAGCCTTTTGAAATTTTGACACTAACATTGGATTCCTTTTTTATTTGTCTTTTTTTGTTCATTTAATATTCATTTAATTCATTTTTTTGTTCTTCAGAGTTGTGTACTTGTTGATGAACTTTGATCATTAATCATTGTTTCAAGTTATGTTTTTGTTTGTTATCTCTATAAACAGATGATATCATTGCAACCGATTCATGATGTTTGTGTCAAAGTTAGCAAGTAGGGTAGACTGGCCAAAGAAATTTCTTATGAAATATAGAGCCAATTCGGTTGGGCGGTTAAAGGTTCTGAGGTTTGTTCTTTTGTTCGAACTGGGCAGATTTGGTCTCAGTGACTCAATAATTTAATTCTATTGTAATCAGGTTTCTAAAAAGAGAAAAATGGTGTCAATCTCTTTTAGAATAATGGAAGCAGATCAGATAAAACTCGAGGTTTTCATTTGGTTTGATTTACTCAGTTCAACCCATTAGGGACCAACATTATATATACACGACTCCACTGTGTAGATCAAAAAAGAAAAGAAAATGGTGAATTTGAAAGGAGATGGTGATAAAGGAAGAAAATGGGGTGGCACTACTTGGTATGATTTGAGAGCCGTACCGTACCGTACCAGTGTCAGCAGCCGCAATCAGGTGGGTCCACGAACGGCAACCAAAACGCGGTCGGTGGGCGAGTCCACGGTCCATGCTTACACGCACCCACTACTCCAACCACGCCCATCTCTTCATCCCGTCTCTTTTAACCTATTGTGATACCTCATTGCAACCCCTTTTGGCCTTTCGCCTCTTTCTCTCTCTCTAGGCACCCTCTCGTCCTTCTGCTACTTGCCCAAGTAAGTCGCAAGAGGCCGAGACAGAAGGAGAGGGAGCCGAAGAAGACGATGGCCCAACCGACTAATGGCGCTGATCTAAATCCATCCCCGCATCAGCATCAACAGTGGGCGCAGCCGTATCAGCATCAGCATCAGCAGCAGCAGCAGCAGTGGATGGCTATGCAGTATCCTGCGGCGGCCATGGCTATGATGCAACAGCAGATGATGATGTACCCTACGCAGCATTATATGGGCTACTCGCAGTACCCGTATCAGCAGCAAGCTCAGCTTCAACAACACCCAAAACAACAGGCTCAGAGGCATGCTTCAGCCGACGAATTTAAGACGATCTGGGTCGGCGACCTTCATCATTGGATGGATGAAAACTACCTCCATAGCTGTTTCGCTTACACCGGCGAGGTCTTTTCATCTTCACTTAGAATTCTCTCTTTTCCATTAAGTTTTTTAGATCTCTGTTGTTGGTTTTCTAAGAGATTCATTTCATTGCATAGATTGTTTAATATGTCTTGATTTACTGATGGATGTTATTTATTTAAAGACCAATTGGAGTCTGCTTGTGGACCCGTTTCAAATCTGCAAAAAAGTTTGTGGCTTTATGTTAGGTGACATTAATTGCAAACCTTTTCTTAATCTGGTCATACTTTTGAGATGATTTGTTAGGTTTAAAGCCAATATGGTCCATATTCGGAAGGCAAAGATTGTTAAACTCGTGCAATAAATTTCTGTCGAAAACAATTCGTATCATTTTTTTATATTTTTATCCTCCCTGTCATCCTTGATGGCTAACAATGGCTAGCCATGAAATTTAAAAGGAAAGCTGGGAAGAAAAGCCTGAAATGTTTGTCAATTATGGTGGATCTGCTCAAGGATTCCTTTTTTGTTTAGTCTATCGCATGGTTTGTCTTTGTAGCTAGACAAGTGTCATTTAATTAAAAAAGCTATGTGAGAATTCACAGCATCAATTTTTCAGTTGTACAAGCTTTAATTTCTCGTCGCTCGTTTTTTGGTTACGAGTTAAAGTGCTGGTGACTTACTTTTCTCTAGATCACTATCTGGTGTACTCATTAAAATTCCTTAATTGTTGCATGTTAATTTACAATGAACATGTTTTAAAGTTCGTTTTTTCTATGATGCGCCACGAATATACGCTGTTCTTTCTTTTTATTGTGGACTCTTGTTGCTGAACGATATGAGAGACAGCAAACATTAATTTCACCCATTTTGACTAGAACTTATTTCCTCCTTTCCTCTATAATGTGTATAATTCTTCTGTGGTTCAATATTCTAATTTTCTATTTTAGTGCATTTGAAGAGAAGGAAGTTAGAAGCTTTAAAGAGAATGAATTAGAAGCTTTTCAACTCACAAAGTTAGAACAAGGGGTTTTGGTAAAACTGAGTTTAAAGATATTTTTTATATTTGGTTGTTCAGCCAGTGCAGTGTTTTTCTTGGTTTTTGTTAAATTCTTTATTTGGAAAAATTGTATCTTCCCATTTCAAGAGTTTGTAAACATACGCTATTACTAATTTAAATGAAATTCTATCTATCATTACTCATGGTGTTCTTTCCATATTTGGGTTGGCTTCTTAAAACACACAGGTCTCTTCCGTTAAGGTCATACGCAATAAACAGACGGGACAGTCTGAAGGCTATGGATTTATTGAGTTTTATTCGCATCCAATTGCTGAGAAAGTTCTGCAGAGCTATAATGGAGCTATAATGCCAAATACAGAGCAGCCTTTCCGACTTAACTGGGCAACCTTTAGTGCAAATGATAAGAAAGTAGACAGTAGCTCTGATTTATCCATATTTGTTGGTGATTTGGCCACAGATGTTACAGATTCTATGTTGCAAGAAACTTTCGAGAGTAGATATCCATCCGTGAAGGGAGCAAAAGTTGTGATTGACTCAAACACAGGCCGTTCAAAAGGTTATGGTTTTGTCAGGTTTACTGATGAAAATGAGAGATCTAGGGCTATGACTGAGATGAATGGAGTGCATTGTTCAAGTAGACCGATGCGTATTGGTGTTGCTACTCCAAAGAAAGCATCTGGCTACCAGCAAAATTATTCTTCACAAGGTACATTTCATACTTCTTAATTTACCAAGTAGTCATGTATTTTCTTATCTTTCATTTTGGTTCAATTATGTATTTTTCCATTGATAGTAGCAGTATGTTCAACTGTTTAAACAGTTATACCCAAAAGGAACTGCAGATAGAACACTTTCACTCCTTTTTTTTTTTTCGTGTTAACCTTTCTATAGTCATAGCCATTGCAACTGTTATCATCAATTGATTTTATTATCTTTCTTGATCATTTAAAGTTTTTGCTTTGAACATAAAAGATTAATGATAATATATTTCTTTTTGTTGATGGGTGCAAAACTGAGATTTGATCTTTCAAGTAAAATCCACTGCTACATATAATCCACTGCTACACTTTCCCCATCAATGCTTGTCATTTTATGGCAAGAAACCACTTGTTTTAGTAAGAATGACATTACTGTGTTGACTCTGTTATTTATAGCGAGTGAAATGAAGAACGGTTTGGAAGGGCGTTAGTAACCTCATTGTGTAAAGGCTAATTAAAAATAGTTCTTAGTTCAGCTTCAGTAATTGCTAGTTATCAGCTCATTTGCAAGTGCTAGATGTGCAATATCAATGCATATTGATAGTTGAAAACTGAATTATTGTAGCTGTACTGCTTGGAAGTCCTTAAATGTTTTTTTAGTGAAGATGCACATGTTTTTTTTCATCTATCTTGATTTAGCTTTGACTTTGGCTGGCGGACATGGATTAAATGATTCTGCAGCTCAAGGTTTGCAATATGACAGTGAAGCAAATACGACGACTGTGAGTTTAACTTTCTCATTCTTTATTTTTGCTTGTTAATCATGAAGTCTCATGTAAAGATTTTTTTTTTTATTATTTCAGATATTTGTTGGAGGGCTTGATTCAGATGTTAATGATGAAGATCTGGGACAGCCATTTTCTCAATTTGGTGAGGTTGTCTCTGTGAAAATACCTGTTGGAAAAGGATGTGGGTTTGTTCATTTCGCAGACAGGTATATTTATCCGTGACGGTGCTTGATAATTGTTGTTGAAATATTTTTGGATAGCCTGTCATTTCACCATTATACTATGATTACAAAGTCAAATTTGCAAAAAAATAAGTAGTCTTGAATATGTGATAATTATGTTCCATTATGTTTGTTTTGCCCTTCTTTTTATGGTTACAGAAAGAATGCTGAGGATGCGATGCAAGCTCTGAATGGAACCATGATCGGTAAGCAGACAGTTCGTCTTTCTTGGGGTCGTAGTCCAGGAAATAAACAGGTATTTTCTTACTTTCTACGATAAGCAACTCTATTCCTATTTTCCATGACAAAACTTTACCTAATTCAATAGTCTAGAGAAATGATAAACCTCTTATGTATAAACATAGCCGCCGTTTGATTATTCTTGATTTAATGTAGCACGGTGTTAGAAAATTAATATTATGTTAGTTTTTTCATAGAATGAGGCAAGGGAGTTAAGTTGATCATTATAATTGAATATTTACTAACATTGAAGTCTTGATGGTCTAAATCTAAGTCATTATGGCCTATTATATGGAGCTCAAATTACATGACTTAGTAAATCACGTAAGTGAGACAATATACCAAGAATAAGTGACAAGCAACCAAGATACTAAGAGCCTTTGAGAGGATATCAGCAAAAGTAGACCTTTTAATATAATTTCTAAATTATAGATCTTCTGTCAAAAAGTCTTGTATTACATGCTGTGTCTTTTACTTTTCTCTAAATCTTTTTGTTCACAAATTTAGTCACTGATGGATTGAAAACCATTTCTTATACAGTTTAAGTTAGAGCCGGGGAGCAAGATTTTTTTTAATAAACATGAAGAGTAGAATGTGCTAAATGTGTTTGAATACCCATCAGCATTATATTTTTGTAGTATTGACCTATTTCTTTTCTTCAATTTGTGGTGAGCCGAATTCTGTGTTGTCGTTAGCATTTCATCTGACCATACGATTTAGAAATGTAGACATAGAGATATGAGATGAACTCTATGATAACGCTATTTTTGAAAGAGGAAACATAGTTTGACTTGATCACTATTGGCTCTACCAGTGGAGATCAGAAGCCGGGAACCAGTGGAACGGAACCCGCTATTAAGGTTGTCAGGCGACACTCTACCAATACTTGGCAGATAATATGAGAGAATGTACTAATAGGGGGTTCCACCAAGATGTTGTATTTTACACTACTCAACTTATCAAGTGTAGTTACAGAATATCACGACTGAAGTAGTAGGACGTGCGTTTAGACCTTTATATTTGAATTGTTTGTGTGGATGGATTGTTGGATGGGTTTAATAAATGCTTTGATTGGGATTGTATTAATATATTACAGCAATTTTGGAGTCTATCTTGGATGGATGGTCTCATTCTTGGAGAGGAATACGTTTTGATTATTTTCTCTAAGTTTCATGATGTGTTATATTAGTTGCCTAAACTCTTGAACAAGCCTATGGTGATTTAATATTCATCGGCTTATTTTTTTAATATTTAGTTTCATATATAACTTGGATTTTGTACTTTGAGTTGTTTTTTTGTGAAGTTTTTGTAGATATTTATCTATTTTTTCTGTGAAGTTTTTAATATTAGATATTTATCATTTTGTCTTATTTTTATTATTATTATTATCATCCTTTCATCCTTTTTTTAAAAATTTTATTTAGGAACAAATTTCACCGCATTTTCCAACAATCTTTACTGAGGGTTAGGCAAAATCGGACCAGAATTGTAAATTGGATCAGAATCATTCATTTTAATTCGGTTTGTTTTAATCAAATTAATCAAATCAAATGAGCTAAACCATTCCATTGAGTTGAACCGGGAGTTGAGACAGTATTATTTACATCAGATAATTTTATTTAAATTTTAAATTATTCAATTGAGTGTATTAACCTATTATAAAAAGTAATAACACAGTGAAATAATTACACAAGATGTATTGAGCAGATCTAAAATAAACCAAAACACATAAATCATAGCTTTGCTCGTCTAAATTAGACGAATCAAACGAGGATCTGGCTCATGATTCCAAATTTGTTTTAGTAAAGAATATTATTATGTCTCTTATTTTATTAAACACCTTAAAGTATTTTGAGTAAAGTTCAAAAAAGCCATCGAACAATCACTCAAGGATGAACGGGCTACAAAACTTTAGAAAGGAGTCGGACATGTGCGATCATGTGTGGCAGATCATTTTTTTCTAAATTAATTGTTTTTTATTTTTCTTTGCAAATGTTAATCATTATTATTATAAATTTTACAATGCATAAAATAAAAATTCCATTAAAAATCTGTACATCTAAAAAGGTTTCTACAAATTGAAGAACAAATTCTCGATAATTTTGGGAGCACCAGTACTCGCTTTCCAAGTAGTTCGTACGAGTCACAGGCTGTAGGGATTTATTTTGTGATTCAGTCTCCATCGATTAAATTCAGAGTTGAATTTCAAAGGATCGTAACTTTGCCTTCCATTGCTCGATTTGGATATTTTTTATTTCATCTAGTTTTTTGCGATTGACACGATGGCAAATATCCAAACCAGATTTGTCCAACTTCCAACCTTAAAAAATCTTTTTTGCTGCTTCAATTTCTTTTGGACGATTTCTCGGTATTATAGTGTTGGATTTTTGTGTGGGCTGCATTGGTGTTTTCCTGCTATCTCAATCTTTTTTTTGTGATTTTATGTTTTGGAGTTTCAATTTTCGTCACATCATGAGTTAGAAAATCTTGACGAAGCATGATTTCAATTTTTTTCAAACCGTTTCACAGTTTCATAGGGTGACATTATGCGTCTTTAAATTTGTACAATTTTTCTTTAATATATAGATTTTTTAATGAAAATTTATTTTTTTCGATAAAAAATTATGATAAATTGTACAACAACTTAAAATTTATAAAATATTATCTTACAGTATAGTATATATGAGATAATATTTACAAGTCAATCTGATATATTTGCCTAAAAATTTTAAAAATTATTAAGTTTTAAAAAGAATTAAAATGTCGCGTGACATGTTGCACATGAACGTGTTTCAACATGTTAAAGCAACACGCGGCCATTGGTGGGGTGGAAGGTTTGACAGGCCATCAAGTCAAAGAGGACTCACGTGGAAAACTAAATAAATAAATAATTGATTCAGTAGATAATTAATATATATATTTTAAGAAAAGCATATCTATAAGGTGATATAAATTATGCTCTGAACATTTTCCATATGCCACGAGGAGTAGATGATAAGATTTTAAGTAAAATAATATCATAGGTCAACAGTAAAAATGCAAAAAAAGGAGAAAAAATTAAATATGTCAGTGTTGAACAATTAGACTAGAAATATGTAATTGATCCAATTTGTGTTTATCCTTTCCCTGACAAATAATTTACTTAAACTTGAGTAAAAATAAATTTTGGGCCTGAGTTTTTAGAAAATATGTTAAATCGGGCATAAGTTTTTGGAAAACAAAATTTGGACTCATCGGACGCATAAATTATTGCATATTCGTCCGAACATAATTCACTCGGACGCATTCTTTCGTTCGAGTGAAGCATGGTGTGCGTCAGATAGGCCCAAAAACTATAAATTCGCATTGTTTTTTCTATTTTTTACCTTTCTAAAATTGTAGTGAAACTCTGTCAAAATTTTTATACTTTTGCAAAAATGAATTTCGGTCGTTGAAAACGCATTAGAATCATTGGACAACATCGCTACGATGATGAGAGATCGTCATAGCCCTCAGACGTTGGAGACCGTCCTCGGGTTCCTGATTCGCCGTTGTCGGTAGAAACACGTCGTGACGAATTTCGTTCCATTGCAAACGAGAGGATTTTTAACGAAGTCTTCTCGGTACGGTCGATCATATCTCCCAGACCAGTTATATTCGAAGCATTTGAAGGCTTGAGATTCGGCAGATGGCTGCTGACATCAGTTTGGTCGGTATTTTTGAGTTATCAGGCCCATCAGCGGAGCGATTAGTGCGGCTGTTTTACGCGAACCTCGTGGTATATTATGTATTGTCTTTATACTAGAACTCAGTTTAATCCGAGAAATTTAATTTTGCATCATATGGGTGAGATTCATAAGGGGGTTAAAAAAAACCTTCCGTACAGAGTTTTGATTGTAAAACTCATATTCATACTATGTGAATCGATTCCTAGTGGTGAGGTGATGAGGGCGCTCCGGACCCAAGATGCTTTCGATCATCGTACACTTGGGATGATGAGTTTGATAGAGTTGGGCGATACGTAGGTCGACAGGAGAGACACAACAGTTGCCCGGATGCACTTCGATCCGGACGTTGATCTTCCCTCACAGGATGATCCGCTAGATTTTACTTAGATGCTCACTCTTCCCTATGCTCACATGACAGAGTCATCTTTTGGTGGGATGCCAGGACCTTCCGCACCTTTGATGGGTTAGATGTGAGGACCTTCCGACCCTTTCGTTAGTCAGATGCCGCAGCCCTCGTACCATGGGCCAACATTGACTTTTATGATGCAGCAGATGCAGCTGTTTCATACCATGCAGATGCAGTGGATGGACAATTACCATGCCAAGCAGATGCAGAGAATAGACATGATTGAGCACACAGTAGACGAAATGCGGTGCACACTAGATACAACCGGGATGTTTCGAGTTTCTCCCAGTTACCAGGATCCTCAACAGCCCCCACCCGATTGTGGCAATTTTTAGTTACTTTTTCATTATTAGTGTACTTTTTTTGTTATATTATTATTGTATATTTCAATTTGTAATGAATATGTTTTTTCTTCAACATTATAATACATTTATAATACTATTGACTTATCCATCTCAGCTAGACTGACCACCTTTTACGAGGTTCTGGATTTTGGACGGGTTCCGACACTGATTCTCGTGGATTATTTTGTGACTCTTGTGTGCCTACGTTGAAACCCATGAACATGTCTTCCTCAACAGTAGATCGTCGAGTGTCTGAGATGGAGGCTCTTCCGGGACATGTTTTTTTTATTATGCTCACTTCTACCGCACGTACCACATTGTACGGTGCCGGTTCTTCGACTTATGGAAGTGCTGCTACGTTGGGTCACATTGATGTCTTTTGTTATTTTCTTCTTTGGTCGACCAGGTCTGCACCTAACTGCTAGTGGTATCAATGTACCATATCTTTCAAGATTTGACGACCACATCTCACGTTCAGCAATCGGTGCAATGTAGTATGAATATATCCTTAGGTACGTCTCCCGATGATAGTATTGGTGTACGTATTGATCGATTGACGTGCGCATCCACTGCATAGCAAAGAAAGCATGGTCACACGGAATCCCTGTCAGTTCTCATCTATAACAGTTGCAAGTCTCGTTTCCCATATTGACATAAATTGACTCTTGTTATTGCTAATTTCATACATGGCATTTCCTGAAAACACGGCACTCCAATTCCTCTCCTCTCGGGTCACTTGACTTAAGATTTTTCTTATTCTTGGGCATAACATATCCGAACTTTGAAGCATCATCTCGTGTCTTTTCACAATACGTACACCTATTGATTTACGTATCATTTCCAACATTGTGATGATGTGTTTGTCTCTAGCTGCGAGAATAACATTGTTTAATGACTCGCTGAGATTATTCAAACTATCACATTTTGAGTTCGACGAGAAGGCACGTGCTGCCAATATTTCTTTTCGGAATGACTCTTAATATTCAGCAGCCACCGGGTTATGACGGTGCAACCGTGTCATATGATGTTCAAACTCGGGTTCGGTCAAGGCATGTGGAGCGTTCCATAAAAACTGTTTGTATATTTCTCCACATAAGCTTTTTTGGAAATAGGCATATAGATGTCTGAAACAAAATCTATGCTCTGCATCACCAAGCTTCTCTTGAACTGTATTGACAAGTCCTTTCTGTCTATCTGATATTACAGTCCACCCAAACCCGTTTGAATTATTAATATTTTGTCTTAGCTGTTCGAGAAACCAACTCCATGAATCTCTGCACTCCGACTCCACTACTGCATATGCAATAGGATAGAGTCCATTGTCAGAGTCAATACCAACGGCCGTTAGAAGATGGCTGGGACACACACCTTTCAAGTGACAACCATCCAAACATAAGAATGGCCTCGCGAATTCGACAATTGTCCTCTCGCATGCAAAAAGACATACATATATTAGTAACTGACTGACAGCTCCTTCACCTGTGTCGTACAATAATTTGGCTTGGATGCCGATTCTGCTAACTAGGGTTAGACCTCACGAGCTCATCTCCATATTGTCGAAGAAATTGAAATTGTTATTCGCTAAATCCTTCATTCAAACGTCGCATTTCTAGGCGACTGTTAATTGCAATACCTAAAGTTATGATAACATTGTGATCTTTACGTATCGTATCGCCTCCATTATAGATGAGATTTTCCACATAGGCTCACTCTTGAACCTGTCGAGATATGTGGCCGCCACTCATTTTGCCGATGCAAATCGATTTTCCAATACTCGACCGCAAGTATGACTATCAACGAAAGTTTTAATTTGGATTATTTTTTCCCAATGCATCGTTGAAGCATTAAGGCGTCATGGACATCTCTCTACACATATTGCTGAGGAAGATTGAACCTCTACATCATATACACCGTCAAAATGTTGTAAATTAGGAACATATGTATTAGGTTTGTAAACTCAGTCATTATAGCAGATATAGAACTATTTTTCGAAGGTGTGATTTTCCATGAGAAAGAAGGGCGATTTTATAGTTTTTTTCGGGCTATCGGACGCATAATTTGCCTCACTCGAACGAATGATGCATCCGAGTGAGACACAGATTCGTCCGAGTGAGGCATGATCAGATGAATGAGGCAACAATTTATGCGTCCGACGAGCCCGATTTACCTTATTTTTCGAAAACTCGGGCCCGATTTACCCTATTTTCCGAAAACTCAGGCCCAAAATTTATTTTTACTCTGTAAACTTTTATATAATATAAAAAAAGAAAAAAAAAAGATTTGATTAGCTTCTCCTAGGTGATCCCCACAATAACAATGGCGGCTCGCGGCTATGTAGGAGTCTAGTGTTGTGAGCTTAATTAATCTTCTTCCCTTCTCTCCCTCCATTCCTCAGAGTTTCCTCATTCCCTTCTTCTTCTTCCTCAATCATGTTCTTTTACTCTCTTTCTATGCTTTGATAAACTTTATCTCCAATTCCGATCTTTCCCTTCTCTGTTCAAATCCACTCTTTCGGTCGATGGAGTTGGAATTGGTTCTTACGGTTCCTGTCGTCGATTTCAACTTTGACAGTGCATGCTCATCCCCTTATCTCAATGCTCCGTCCAGTCCCCGACATTTCGTCAACTTCTTCTTCAGTCCATCGAGTGGAAATCTTATCATGTAATTTAGGTAACTTTGTAGAACATCGAGTTGATATCTTCAACATTCTCTTTCGTAAATTAAATCAACTTTTTCTTAAAATTTTCTTCGAGAAACCTATGTGGAAAAAAAATTTGTTCGCTTTGATTTTAGTAAGACTTCAGTTTAAGAATTTTATCACTTGTAGGGTTGTTTAAAAACAAAAACAAACACGAATATGCTTTATTTTTCTATGGAGGACGTGATCATTTATCGATGGAATGATGACTTATTATTACCCAATAAAGTTGTTGGAATTATGTTCATGTTAAATTCTAATAGAAGTCCTCAAGAATAGGCTATGTATTGAACCTTTGTTGTACTTAACTCTTGGAACTTCACTAAAACAAAGGTATGCAAGAATGTAAATTCATATTTTTTTATTCTTTTTGGTCTCAAGAACGTAATTATCACGCGATAATTAACAAAAGAAGTTATTAAAAAAACATTTTTTATATGGCTACGTTGAAAATCTAGTAAGTTTTTCTTAATTTTCCTTTAGTAAGCATTTAATATATTTTTAAAGTATTTAAACTCTATTAGACTTATAGTCGATTATTTCATCAAATTACTCTGAGATCTATGTAATATTCTAAATATGTTGTGATAATTTGCCCATATGGAGGTGTAAAGTTGTGTAATTCATCATCGCTCAAGAGTGGAGACTGAAAATAGTTTATAAATGAGTTTTTCGTCTCTAACTAGCATAACGTGTTTTGGACATAACCTATGAACAAAGTTTGTTAGCTCCAACCAAAAACTAATAATATTGCGTTGACATACTTGGTGGCTCTACAAGTGGTCTGTCACAGCTAGTCCTTCTATTATGTGAAGATGAAAGACAAGGACGTCAATCTCATTAAGGAGATAGATTATGATAGTCTAGTTTATAAATGAGTACTCCAACCCTAACTAACACAATACGTTTTGGGCACAATCGAAAAACAAAGTCGTGCGACCGGACAATATTATGGTGGGAAGATCGAGAGCCCCACATTTATACACAATATTACGATAAGATGTATTATAATTCTTCCTTATACACCGACTACAAGAGGTGCGTCGCTCTCCAAACATTTGAAAATGTTGTTGTTTCATATTTTTTTATTCTTTTTAGTCTCAAGGACATAATCATCACGTGATAATTACCAAAAGAAGTTATTAAAGAATCATCACGTGATAATTACCAAAAAAAGTTATTAAAGAAAAATATTTGACATGGCTACATTGTAAATCAATATTTTTTTCTTAATTTTCCTTTAGTAAGCATTTAATATTTTTTAGAAACTTTAAAATGCATTATACTTATAGTCAATTATTTAATCAAATTACTCAGAGATCTACAACAAAATATTAAATATGTTGTGATAATCTGCCCAGATAGAGGGTCTGAAGGTGTGTCATTCATCATCGCTCAAGAGTTGAAATCGAAAATAGTTTATAAATGAATTCTTTGTTTCTAACTAGCAAAACATGTTTTAGGTATAACCTAAAAACAGTCATATAATGTACGACCAAAAATAAACTAATATTGTGCTAGGACACTTGGCAAGTAGTATATAAGAGTCTGTTCTCATAGTGTGCGAAGGTTACAGACTAAGACGTCGATCTCATTAAGAAGATGGACTGTGACAGCCTGCCTAGATGGAAGGTGTGAAGGCATGCAATCACACATCGCTCAAAACAAACTGAGGATAGTTTATATATGAGTATTGTGACCCTAACTAACACAATGCGTTTTGGGCATAATCAAATAAAAAATTTGTGTGAGCAGACAATATTATATTAGAGAGCTCAAGAGCTCCACATGTGTACTCAATAGATACCTTTGACCTTAATTTATCTTATGATCGGATGGAGTATAATTCTTCATCGTATACCTACTACAAGAGGTGTTACGCTCTATAAATAGATGGGAACGTTGTTGTTTCATTTTTATTTTTTATTTTGTTTGTCTCAAGAAAATAATTATTACACAATAATTAGCAAAAGAAGTTATTAAAGAAATACTTTATACATGGCTACATTGAAAATCTAATAATTTATCCTTAATTTTCCTTTAATAAACATTTATTATTTTTTAGATACTTTAAATTCTATCACACTTATAGTCAATTATTTAATCAAATTACTCAGAGATCTACATAGTATACTAAATATGTTGATAATCTGCCCAAATGGAGGGCGTTAAGGTGTGTTATTTATCATCGCCCAAGAGTGGACACTAGAGATAGTTTATAAGTGTATTTATCATCCCTAACTAGCACAACGTGTTCTTGGCATAACCTAAGAACAAAGTCATGTGAGTTCCGCCCAAAAATAGATGATATTATGTTGGTAGACTTGGAGGCTCTACAAGTGGTATATGAAAGCTAGTCCCCGTAGTGTGCAAAAGTGACACACAAGGACGTCAATTTCATTAAGGAGATTAATTGTGACAACCCGCCTAGATGGAAAATGTGAAAGTATGCAATCACTAATCGCTTAAGAGTGAAACTGATGATAATTTATAAATGAGTACTCTGACCCTAACTAGCACAATACGTTTTTGGCATACTCGAAGAACAAAGTCGTGTGAGCAGACAATATTATGCTTGGAAGCTCGAGAGCTCCTCATGTGTCATCAATAGATACCTTTGAGCATAATTTATCTTACTTCCTAATACACTATCTAAAATAGGTGCTATGTGTTGCTTGAAAACGTAATCGCAAAAACGCAAGTGCACGTGTCACAACGTAGTAATAAAAATATCGATCCCACGAGGACAAGTCAACTTTCAATTCTGAGAAATAATTACAAAGTAAAATAAATAAACTAAAAATCTTAACTTTAACTATTTACAAAAAGAATTAAAGAATAAAGAATAGATTTTTCATTATGATTGGGTTTGTTCATCTAATCTATCATGCATAAAGTAAATTGCAGAAAATAAAGTGCATAAAAGTAAAGTGATGGTCGAATCGAGAATTAGAATTAACCTCGGAAAGAATTAACTATGATTAACTTAAGCAAATCAACATAAGAAAAATTCAAACTTCAATTAAAACTAAACAACTCAATAACTTATGCTATCAAGACTTGTAAAATCGATGAAAGTTAAAACGAAAAGCAAAGGAGAGAATTTTGGTCCTCGCCGTCGGAAACCGTTGTTCACACAGCCCCGTTCCCTCGCCGCCGTGATCGCCGTCACCGACACTTCCTCGGATTTACGCTCGGGCTTGATCGCAAGCTTGTTCTCTAATTCTAGCACACCCCTCTTCGTTGCACTATGGAAGATAGATATAGAAGCCTCAGCCACAAGATAATTGGAAGTTTGTTGAGATTTGCAGCTGGTTCGAGATTTGGAAAGATTTCCAAATCTTCGAGGATATTCTTGTTTCCAAATTTTAAAATTGGTTATTCGGTTGAGATCTTCTCCTTAATTTCGTGATCTTCCAGCTTCTTTCTTGCTCTGCAATCCATCTTTAAACTTGACAACTGCATCTAAACAAAATATTGTGAAAATACAAAATCTAGAAATATTGTTGAAAATCACGTAAAATCTGCGTTTTTAGATGTTGTTGCGATGGTGCGGCATTCAAGCGATATTTGCCTAAAAATCTGATTTTTGAATAAAACATTATATGATCACAAGCAATTTATCAATAAAATCCCGTGAAATATTGGGTCTTTTCAAGGCCTAACACATCCCCAAACTTAAATCATTGCTCGTCCTCGAGTAATAAACAAATATAGTTTTCAGATTTTTCTCCAAATAACCTAACCGGAAACCGATAATCACGAATCTGTGACTTTCCAACTCTTCTTAATCTTGGATAGCTTCTCTACAGTATTTCCCCCAAAGTGAGTGTGTGCATTTGTTCCAATGAACATTAATCTTCCCAAAAATCATAAGCTCTATCTTATAATGCCGAAATCATCAATTCTTTAAACATCGTCCAAATTCATACCTTCCACGTACAATTTAAGCAAGATCCGAGCTTCATGACTTCAAGAGTGAAGAATAATTTTTTTCTAGGCTTTTGTAAATAAGCTACTTACGTTATCATACCACCCTTAATATAATTTTTTTTTTCTTGATTTAGCCGAGGTGGTATTTCAAACGGGTAGCTCATTTAATTGCAACAGAGTTTCTCCCATTGTTCCCTTTATTTTTTTATTCCATCCATCGAGTATCCAAAAGGCTCACTCGAAAATTGAAAGTGGTTTGGGAAATTGCAAATACACTTCACCGTTCATCCACACAGTCCCGATGAAGTGTTACTCAACGATCATCCACTTAAGTCCCGAAGAGTATTATATTCACACACCGATTATCCACCGATCATCCACTTAAGTCCCGGTGAACTACGAATGTTGTCCTTATTTTCAGACTTTTTATGCCTCATTTTTTTTCTTTTTTCTCTTCCCCAAACTTGTCATGTCACTCTTCACCTAAAGAAATATGTTTGTCTCAAGCATTTATTTGATCTAAGTTTCAAAAATATCAAATTTAAACAGAACATGATAACTCTTAGGAAAATTGGGAAAAATGATGTTCAAAGTAACAATTTCGTGAAAAGGAGATTTATTGTTTTGAAGTGTCTCTTAAATTAATTAGAGTTAAATTGTCACTAATAAGTAATACTTGAAAAGGATTAGATGACTTAGGAAAATAGATGTCCATCATTAAACTATGTCAATATGATTGCTTGTTTTTCGATTTTGGTATAGCGGATTAGGACAATTTTTTCTTCATTTGATTTCGATACACCCCCATCCCCAAACTTTAAATTTGACAATGCCCTCATTGTCAAGACCAAAACAACAAAATAGATCGAAATCAAATAAAAAAAACAAAAGTCCAAAAAAAGTAGAGAAACTCCCTCATGAAGATCATTCAGACTCAATGTCGTTTGGGCCGTCCAGTTAAGCTGGGCTGTCGGGATTGTTGGGCTGCGATCGGGCTTCCAATTTTTCCAGAATGTCCAGCATGTAGTGCTGCTGGATCTCCAATTGGCTCAGGCGGGTTTCCATGAGCTGCAGACTCTTGGAAATTTCCGCTGGAAACCTGTTCTCTTCGGATGCTGCAGCTCTGCGTGCAGCATCGCGGATATGGGTGTCTCCCTCGTTGGGTTCTTCGTTATCCTCCTGTGTAATTCGGTTTATAGTGATAGGGGTAATGATACCTTTATGACGGAGCCTGGCTTCTGTGTCCAGAACTTGCACTCCAGCATGAATGCAAAGCTCGGACACCAATGATGGAAAGAGGAATTGACTCCCCTTCTTCGTCGCGTTGGTGCAGAGACTCCGGTAGATGATCATTCTGACATTGATGAGTTTTCCGGTTAGAATGCAGTAGAGGAGGATGGCTCGCTCTCTGGTTACATGTTGACCATGAGAGGAAGGAGAGATGCGGGATTTCACGAAGTGGTACCAACACTTCGCACTCGGAAGGAGCGAGGCCCGAGATATTGTAAAGGCTCTGAGCTTCGTGATTCGCCAAATAGTTCCCGACAGAGCCACTGTGTTAAGAACTTCTAAGAGAAAGTCCGGCATTGTATTCTTTGAGTGGGCGAAGAATTCGTCGGTGGCGTTCGGGAGCTCGTAGAATGTGTTAATCCGCTCGGGCGTGATTGGTACCATCTTGTGCCGGACCATGATTGCTTCCAGCATGTCACCTGAAAAATTAGAATAAAATTCTCTCACTAGGGAGAGAATCGGCTCAGCGGATTGGGCACAGAGATTTGCCCAACCCCGTTTCTTGATGGTTTCTGTAATAAATGCCGGGTATTCTTTGGAAGTGCCGGCGTTGAGTAGAAATCCATTTTCAGCGGATATGTGACGAGCTTCCTCAGAAATAAAGGCCGATTTTGCTGGCCTCTTGATTGCAAAGGTCTTCGGGCGGGGTGGAGTGTGTGATGTTTGCACTCGAGTCGCTGCCGATGTTGTAGCTTTGGGTAGAGGTACCGTCATCTTTGGCGGTAAGGTTCTTGGGGCAGCAACTCTTCTCTTGCGCCTTGTTTCTTTAAAGAAAGGTACTTGAATGGGTACCTTTTTTATTTCAGCAGCAAAAGAACGGGTGGTTCTTGGTGTAGGTGGTGGAGCGTCGGGTTTGGAGATCGGAGGTTCTGGTCTCGGTGGCAAACACGGCGGTGCAGCGACTGTTTTCACAGCCATCGGCTCAGGAGAGAGAAAATCAGAGCGTCAGATTTGGGGGAGACTTCCCGTGATGGTGGTGGTGCTCGCTTGTTGGCGGTTGACTCGCCGCCTTTCGGTTTGCGAATAAGAGGAGTCGGGGTATCCAACTCCGTTTTCGTTGCTTCTTCATTGATGGTTGGGCGGCGAGTCTAGCGGATACTCGTATCCGCTTCGCTGTTGATGGCGGTGGTTGTCTCTTCTTCGGTGGAGCGGGGTTCCTCGTTGTCGGCCTCGGAAGTTGCCGTTTCTTCGTCGTCGGCTGGGCGGATGTCACGGCGGATATTTCCGTCGGTGCTGGTGCGGGAGTCGGCCTTTTCTTTGGTGTGATCTTCCGACGGCGTTTCGGCGGTCGGGGTTTAGGTGACGGACTCCTTTCGCTGGCCGGAGTAGTGACGCCTTCATTGCCAGCATCTTCATCGGGAGTATCTTTCCACGGCAGATAAATGACGGTGTCCTTCCATGTCAGGTACAGAATCGGCGCTGACTCCATCGATTTGTCTGCTGGGTTTCTTGAGAAATTCTTGTTGTTCTCCCGAATGCTATGGCTTCGGTTTATAAAGATGAAAGAGAAGCGGTTATTTGAAATTAAAAATATATTTACCGCTTCTCTCAGAAATTTGATCAGGCGGTAACTTCATCTTTGTTTTCCCGCTCAGTCCAATCAGATTAGACCAAGTTCTTCTCCTGATTTTCCTATAGTCGAATTGTGCGTGCTTCCACTTGATTAATGTTGTGTCAGTCTTGCAGCAGCAGACAGACTCTCTATCCTTGAAGTTCTTCCCGGCGTCATTACGAAGTTCAATCACTTCGTAAGCATTGATTGCAGTGATCAAGAATGGTCCCGTCCATTTTGATATTAATTTTCCCAGAAATATCTTCAATCATGAATCATATAATAGCACTTGTTGCCCGACATTAAATGTCCTTTCTTAGATGTTTTTGTCATGCCATCTCTTGACTTTCGATTTGTAAATTTCCGCATTCTCATAGGAGTTTTGCCGAAACTCTTCCAACTCATTGAGTTGTAGTAACCTCGCTTCTCCCGCGGCTTCCTCGTCCATGTTCAATTTAGCAACCGACCAATATGCCTTATGTAATAATTCGACCGGTAAATGGCAAGCTTTGCCAAAAACAAGTCAAAACGGTGATGTTTCTATTGGAGTCTTGAAAGCTGTACGATAAGCCCATAAAGCATCAGGTAATTTCTCGGCCCAATCTCTTCTACCGGTATTAACCACTTTTTCCAGAATTCTTTTGATTTTCCGGTTAGAGACCTCCGTTTGTCCGTTTGCTTGAGGGTGATACGGTGTTGTAACTTTGTGCTTTACTCCATATTTTTCAAGTAACTGCTTGAATTTTTTGTTGTAAAAATGACTTCCTCCATCACTAATGATTGCTCTCGGTGTGCCGAATCTCGTAAATATGTTTCGATGAAGAAAACGAGTGACAACCGAAGAATCATTAGTGGGAAGAGCAATGGCTTCTACCCACTTTGATACGTAATCCACGGTGAGTAAAATATATTGGTTTCCATAAGATGAAAGAAACGGGCCCATGAAATCAATACCCCATACATCGAAGATCTCGACCTCTAGGATATTCGTTAACGGCATTTCGTGTTTTCGTGTGATATTTCCCATCCGTTGGCATCTGTCACACGATTTTACAAATGAATTTGCATCTTTAAATAAAGTAGGCCAATGCAAACCTAATTGAAGGACTTTAGCAGCTGTTCGGGTTCCTCCAAAATGTCCTCCATATGGTGATGCATGGCAATGTTGTAGCACTGATGCGACGTCGAGTTCCGAAATGCATCTTCTTACGATCTGATCCGCACCTTATATAAATGAATATGGATCATCCCAATAGTAATTGCGTACCTCTTTTAAAAACTTCCTCCTCTGTTGATAGGTGTAATCGAATGGGATGATTCCGCCTGCTAAGTAGTTCACAATATCGGCGTACCAAGGTAGTGCCTCGGCTTTAAAAATTTGTTCGTCCGGGAAAGTTTCTGTAATTTTCGTCTCTTCTTTCTGTGGCTTTTCTTGTTCTAGTCGTGATAGATGGTCGGCAACCTGATTATCCGTTCCTTTTCTATCAATTATCTCTAGGTCGAATTCTTGTAGCAAAAGAATCCACCTAATTAAACGCGGCTTGGCATCTTTCTTCGAAATCAGATACTTTATAGCAGAATGGTCGGTGTTTACGATGAATTTAACACCAACTAAATATTGTATGAATTTTTCGAAGGCAAAAACTACGGCCAGCAGCTCCTTCTTGGTTGTCGTGTAATTCAGCTGTGCATCGGATAGTGTTTTGCTAGCATAATAAATAGGATGTACAACTTGGTCGTGCTTTTGTCCCAGCACCGCTCCCAAGGCATAATCGCTAGCATCGCACATAATCTCGAATGGTTTTGTCCAATTTGGTGCAGTAATAATTGGGGCCGAGATCAGCTTGCGCTTTAATTCTTCGAAAGCTTGTTGGCATGCATTATCAAAGCAAAATACTTTGTCATTTTCCAGCAATGAGCAAAGCGGTTTGGAAATATTTGAGAAGTCTTTGATGAATCGGCTCTAAAAACTGGCATGTCCTAAAAAACTTCGTATTCCTTTCACGGAGGTGGGTGGAGGCAGCTTTTCAATAACTTCAATCTTAGCTTTATCAACCTCCATCCCTGATTTGGAAACTCGGTGCCCGAGAACAATTCCTTCGATTACCATGAAATGACATTTTTCCCAATTTAGAACTAGGTCTGTCTCGGTGCAGCGTTTTAATACTAATTCCAAATTCTGTAGGCATGTGTGAAAAGAATCTCCAACCACAGAAAAATCATCCATAAATATTTCCAGAAAATCTTCAACCATGTCCGAAAATATGGACATCATGCAACGCTGGAACATTGCTGGAGCATTGCATAACCCGAATGGCATTCGCCGGTAAGCTAACGTGCCATAAGGACAGGTAACGTCGTCTTCTCCTGATCTTCTGGTAGAATTGCAATTTGATTGTAACCTGAATATCCATCTAAGAAACAATAAAACTCTTTACCAGCTAGTCGGTCGAGCATTTGATCAATGAATGGCAAGGAAAAGTGGTCCTTCCTTGTCATCTTGTTGAGCTTCTGATAGTCCATACAAACTCGCCAACCAGTAATTGTGCGGGTTGGAATTAATTCATTGTTCTCATTGGTTACCACGGTTGTTCCTCCTTTCTTTGGGACACATTGGACCAGACTTACCCATGAACTATCCAAAATTGGGTAAATAATACTTGCGTCCAATAGCTTGATAATTTCCTTTTTCACCACCTCTTTCATGACTGGATTCAATCGCCGTTGGCCTTCAACTGATGGCTGGTAATCATGCTCAAGCAGAATTTTGTGCATGCATATACTCGGACTAATTCCCTTGATATCGGCAATAGTCCAAGCAATGGCATGCTTATATCTCCTTAATATTTTCAGTAATTCGGCTTCCTGTAATTCATCCAATTGAGAAGAAATAATAACAGGTAAAGTGTCACCTGTTCCGAGGTAAGCGTACTTCAGATGCTGTGGCAATGGCTTCAGCTCCAATTGTGGTGGTTCGTCTATCAAGGATTTCATCTCTCGATGTTCTTTATCTCCTCTATCTAGGGCTTCGGTAGCTTGTGCCCTAGACTTTTTCCAAGTTTGGGGATCAGATGGATCGAACTTGAATTCTCGTTTGGGTGGTCTTAATTCTCTCTTCTCCACAAAATTGCATTCATAATCCGCAATGGCGTAACATTCTTTAGCTCCTTCAAAATCTTTTAGAGCATTCAGGACGTTGAACGTGACTTCTTCATCATTCACCCTCATGGTGAGTTCTCCTTTTTCTACGTCGATAAGAGTTCTTCCGGTGGCCAAAAATGGTCTTCCCAAGAGGATCGAGACCTCTCGGTCAACTTCACAGTCTAAAATAATGAAATCGGCCAAAAATATAATTTATCGACTTTTACCAGCACGTTTTCGATGATTCCTTCCGGGTAGCCTATGGATCGAACGTCCAACTGTAATGTTACGTTGTCAGCCTTGCTTTTCCAACGTCCAACTTTTTAAAAATTGACATCGACATGAGATTGATGCTAGCTCCTAGGTCACATAGAGCTTCGCCAATATGTTGATCTCCGATCGTGCATGGAATCGTAAATTTCCCTGGATCATGTAACTTTGGCAGAATCTTATTTTGTACAATATAGCTGCTTGTTTGAGTCATCGCCACAGTTTCGTATTTCTCTATTCTTCGTTTCTTCGATATGAGATCTTTCATAAATTTAGCATAGTTCGGCATTTGTTCTAAGGCCTCGACCAATGGTATGTTGATGAGTAGCTGCTGCAACATATCCATGAATTTCCCGAATTGTTTGTCCTGATTCTTTTTCTGTAGCCTTTGTGGAAAAGGTGGTGGAAGTCTCTCGGCTAGTGCAATTGCCTTCTGATGCTGTGCGGGTGCTGTAGCACTGGTACCAGCATCAGGCTCGTTAATCTGCTCAGAGCCTTCCTCTTTATCAGCGTCGGTGTTCTTCTCCTTGGTTCTTTCTCTAGGTCTTTCTTCAGAGTCTTTCACAGTTTCCACTTCTCTGCCGTTGCGCAAAGTGATGGCTTTAAAATGTTCATTTCCTTCTCGTTTCGGAACTTCGGTATCGCTTGGCAACATTCCCGTAGGTCTATTATTCAAAGATAAAGCGAGCTGACATACTTAATTCTCCAGATTCCTATGAGATGCGACTTGATTCTGGATCACCGCATTCATATTTTGCATCATCAGCTCGGATCGTTCCATAAATTCGCTGACCTTTTGTTCAAAACGTCTTGGATTGTTCGGGTTGTTGTTGCGGGCGGTTTACTTGAGTCGGAAAACTCTGATTATACCCTTGTTGAGGTTGGAAGTGCTGATTCGGATTACGTTGTGGCTGATTCTGGCTCCACTGATTATTTGGCTTCCAACCTTGATTGAAATTATTGCTCTGATTATTCCCCACATAATTTACTACTTCGGGATTTGAAGGGCAATACTCGTACGTATGATCTTCCGAGCAGAATGAGCACGAAATACTCTTAACTTGCTATGGGTGGCTTGTTGCATGTTCATATTCGTGAGGGTGTTATTCAAAGTAGTCATCTGTGCTGCTAGAGCCATAACTGGATCTATGTCAAGAATTTCGGGTGTGCTGTTCGTCGATGCTTTCTTCGGTGCTACAGCTCTCTCTGTCGGCCATTGATAATTGTTAGTCGCCATATTATCCAAAAGCTCAAACGATTCCGCGCGTGATTTAGATAAAATTGCGCCATTTGCTGCTGCATCTAAGAAAGATCGCGTTTGTCCATAAAGTCCATTATAAAAAGTTTTCAATTGTACCCATTCGTTGATGTCATGATTCGGACATTGGCGAATTAATTCTTTGAACCTCTCCCATGCTTCATATAGGGATTCAGTGTCCTGTTGTCTGAAAGTCATGATCTCCCCTTTCATCTTTGCGTTCTTCACCGGTGGAAAATATTTGAGTAGAAACTTCTTGGCTAGATCTTCCCAAGAGTGATAGAATTCGGTAGCAAAGAATTTAGCCATGCTTTTGCTCGGTCTCGGAGTGCATAAGGAAATAAATTTAATCGGAGAACCTTCCGATTAACAGCCGTATCCTCGAACGAATCACACAACGAAGTATATTCCGTTATGAAAGCATTCGGATCTTCAGATGCTGATCCACTAAATGTTCTTATTGTTTCCAACATTTGAAACATAATAGGCCTTAATTCACACCTTACGTCATTGTTGACGGGTCGGAATATACCGGGATTAAGCCGCTCCAAATCCAGAATTGCGTAATCCCGAATTGGAAAGTAAAAGAAATAAACTAAAAATCTTAACTTTAACTATTTATAAAAAGAATTAAAGAATAAAGAATAGATTTTTCATTATAATTGGGTTTGTTCATCTAATCTATCATGCATAAAGTAAATTGCAGAAAATAAAGTGCATAAAAATAAAGTGGTGGTCAAATCGAGAATTAGAATTAACCTCGAAAAGAATTAACTATGATTGACTTAAGCAAATCAACATAAGAAAAATTCAAACTTCAATTAAAACTAAACAACTCAATAACTTATGCTGTCAAGACTTGTAAAATTGATGAAAGTTAAAACGAAAAGCAAAGGAGAGAATTTTGGTCCTCGCCGTCAGAAACCGTTGTTCACACAGCCCCGTTCCCTCGCCGTCGTGATCGTCGTCACCGACCTCTTCCTGGGATTTACGCCCGGGCTTGATCGCAGGCTTGTTCTCTAATTCTAGCACACCCCTCTTCATTGCACTATGGAAGATAGATATAGAAGCCTCAGCCACGAGATAATTGGAAGTTTGTTGAGATTTGCAGCTGGTTCGAGATTTGGAAAGATTTCCAAATCTTCAAGGATATTCTTGTTTCCAAATTTGAAAATTGGTTATTCGGTTGAGATCTTCTCCTTAATTTCGTGATTTTCCAGCTTCTTTCTTGCTCTGCAATCCATCTTTAAACTTGGCAACTGTATCTAAACAAAATATTGTGAAAATACAAAATATAGAAATATTGTTGAAAATCATGTAAAATCTGCGTTTTTAGATGTTGTTGCGATGCTGCGGCATTCAAGCGATATTTGCCTAAAAATCTAATTTTTGAATAAAACATTATATGATCACAAGCAATTTATCAATAAAATCCCGTAAAATATTAGGTCTTTTCAAGGCATAACACTATGCTCTCCAAAGAGATTGAAACATTGGATTTCATTTTTTTATTATTATTTTTAGTCTCAAGAACATAATTATAACGCGATAATTACCAAAAGAAGTTATTAAAGAGACATTTTTGACATAGCTACATTGAAAATCTAATATTTTTTTCAAAATTTTCCTTTAGTAAGCATTTAATATTTTATTAGACACTTTAAATCTATTAGAGTTATAGTCAATTATTTCATTAAATTACTCAGAGATCTGTATAACATATTAAATATAATATGTTAATATGCCTAGAAGGAGGGTGTGAAGGTGTGTCATTCATCATCGCCCAAGAGTGAAGACTTGGGATAGTTTATAAATGTGTTCTTCATCTCGAACCAGCACAAAGTGTTTTTGGCATAACCTATAAATGTGGTCTTCATCCCTAACTAGCACAAAGTATTGTTGGCATAACCTAAGAACAAAGTCATGTGAACTCTGACAAAAAACTGATATTATTGTGTTGGCAGACTTGGGAGCTCTACAAGTGGGTATATCATAGCCAATCCTCCTAATGTGCAAAGTTAACAAACAAGGACATCGATCTCATTAAGGTGACGGATTGTGACAGTCCAATCAGATAGAAAATGAGTAGGTATGCAATCACACATTACTCAAGAGTAGAGACTGAGGATAATTTATAAATAAGTACTCTTATCATAACTAGCGTAATTTATTTTGCGCATAATCCAAAAACAAAGTCATACAAGCAGACAATATTATGTATGTGTACTCAATAGATACCTTTGAGCATAATTTATCTAATGATCGGATGTAATATAATTCTTCATCATTCAATGACTACAAGAGGTGCTACGCTCTCCAAACATATGGGCATGCTACTATTTCATTTTTTTATTCTTTTTTGTATAAGGAATATAATTATCACACGATAATTACCAAAAGAAGTTATTAAAGAAATATTTTTGGCATGGCTACTTTGAAAATCTAATATTTTTTTCTTAGTTTTCCTTTAGTAAGCATTTAATATTTTTTTAGAGTTTAAAATCTATTAGACTCATAATTAATTATTTCATCAAATTACTTAGAGATCTACATAACATACTAAATTTATTGTGATAATTTGCCTAGATGAAGGGTCTGAAGGTGTGTCATTCCTCAACGCCCAAGAGTAGAAACTGTGGAAAGTCTATAAATGAATTTTTCATCCCTAACTAACACAACGTGTTTTTGGTGTAATCCAAGAATAAAGTCATGTGAGATTTGGCCAAAAATAGATAATATTGTGCTGGCAGACTTGGAGGCTCTACAAGTGTAGGATCGTGTTTAACCTAAGTGGGGGGGGGGGGGGGG
>QAOC01017577.1:364541-459984 GCA_003255005.1 Begonia fuchsioides
AAAAGCTAACTAGAAATTTTGGCAGAGATTGGACGTGCTTTTCTCTCTCGAAAATTGGCTTTTTCTTTTGGCTTCTCGTCTGCAATTTATAGATTTTTCGTCTGTCAGACTTCGGAGCTGTCGACATATCTTCGGGGGCTGTCGACATAGAGATAGCCGTTGAGACTCATAAGAAAGTAGCCGTTGAAGAATTTTCCTGTCATTGGTCTTGACCGGTCGACATGAACTTTGGAGCTGTCGACATAACTTCAGTATCTCGAAGTTCTTCGGTCGACATCTACTCTTGGCGGTCGACATGGAAAACTCTCTGGAATTTAGCCGGTCGACATAAGTTCTTTAACTGTCGACATAACTTCTAATTACTTCTTCCGCTGGAAACTTGAACGGTCGATAGATGTTCCTAACGGTCGACATAAGTTTCGTCCGGTCGACATACGATCCAATGTCTTGAACTTTAATTGTCTTCAACGGGTCGACATATGATTCTTCTCTGGACTTTGAGCGGTCGACAGAACTTCTTACCTGTCGACATAAGTTGCTTCTTAGACACTTCTAACTCTTTTGTTATCCGTGCAGTCGACATATTGAGCAGTTCGGTCGACATAAGCCTTAAAAAAAAAATTACTGAATTCTGCAGCACTTGCTAGACTTTAATTGTACCCTAGACGTATTTGATTTTATCTTTCATACATAATTAACATAGTTATCATAAAAAATAATTGATTGTTTTAAAACCTTTTAAAGCGAACAATCTCCCCATTTTTTATGATGACAAAACAATTGAAAGATAAATTTACTCCCCCATACAATATGCATGCATGTTTTATAGATATTCAAAGCTCCCCCATACATAGTCACTTATTCTCCCCCATTGACATTATCAAAAAAAATATAAGCATCAAAGAGAATAGAGCAGTAGAGCACAAAGATAGAATATTGAATCACACAAAAAAAATATTGTTTACGTACAAGGAGAGGTGAACAAAAGATGAATTACTAAGTAAAGCTAAGATTCAAAGTCTAAAGGAGATTTAAACAATATCTACTTAGATATCCTTTTCTCCTCTTAATGTCTCGTCATCTAAGGATGGAAAAGTAATCGGTGAGGAGGATGGGGAATCAAGAACCAGAGTTCCAATGGAGAAGGGAATCAACACCGTCCCCACTTCAGGAAGATGCTCCTTGACCGGATCACGAGCCGGTGTGACATCTGGCTCAGCTGAAAAAGGAGTAGGTCGTGCTGAAGATCTTGGATCATCCTTTTCATGTTCTTCTTCGTCTTCATAGTAGTCGTCCCAAGCATCAACTTGTTTCTGGAGATTATTAACCTTATGATGTAATGACTCAACTGAGGATGCTAAGTTTGAGATGAGTCCTGTGAGCATATCAAGTCGTTCCTCAATCATGGAGGAAGAGAATTGTTTCTCGCGAGCAGTCCGATGCTCTGGTGGAATGTGAAGCTCGTCTGATGTCAAGGGTGGGTCATTTCTTGAAGAGGAAGTGGGAGACTTGGGTGGCATGTTTTTCTTGTAATGCCAAACTCCATCATCATCCTGGGCTAATCCCATCCTTGCAAGTGTGGAGGCAGAGTAAACATCAAGGTGCCTGACCTCGATGAAGGAAGTTGAAGGAGGAAACTGAACACCTTGTTTTGAGAAAATCTCCATTAGGAGGAGATTGAATGGCAGGGACTTAGATGCCACATCCAGGACATCAAGCATACGCTTCATAATAATGTATCCGACATTGAAGCGTCTCCGTTGGAAGAACATGTAGAGAACATACAGCTCCATGTTGCTGATATGGTCTCTATCCCCGCCTTTGGGCAGCAGGTTATAGGTAATGATATGGTGTACTAGGCGTGCCGTTATATTGAGATCACTTGCCTTTGGTTTGTACGGGACGTTCCTTGGATCCTTAGCGATTAATCGCAAGAATTCTCGATAATCTGAGCACCGAACTAGTGAGGGTTCCTTCCCTTGCTCGTAGTATTTATCAGTGAACTCGTTTGAGGTACACTTGAGCATTGTGTTCAAGGAGTCAGCAGTGATTCTTATAGGATATCCTAACACATAGCTCTTAAGGGCGAAAGGGTGAGGAATTGAGTGCAAATTTGCGTAAAATAATCGGATTGCTTCCTCATTGTAACTACTCCTTAGGCTAAACAAGGAAGTTAAACCCAAATAATCTGTGTATTCAGAGATATCAATCCCTGCTATTCCATGTGATAAATATACTCTACTTAGGATTAGAGGTTTTGATTGAAAGTACTGAGTATACCTCTCTTGAGCCTTTTCGTTTCGAAATAGACGCTTATCAATGGACGGAGGAAGAGATTCTGAAGGTTTGTCTGACTGTGAAGTTCGTTTCCTCTTGGTCGGAAGTTTAGAAGTAGAAGCCATTGATCTTAGGGAAGCTTAAGATCTAAGACAAGGAGTGAAGGGAGGAGAAAAAAAATCGCGAGAGAGAGAGTTCAAAACTGAAATCCACCCGCGGGAAGGGTTTTAAAGATGTATCTCCGGTCGACCGAATCATGATTATGTCGACCGTTCTATGACAGAACCGAAAGTCCTGTCGACATACCCGAGGTTATGTCGACATCTTTTTAGACAGAGCCAAACATCCGGTCGACATACACTTCTTTATGTCGACCGCTGTCACAGTATTTAGCAGAATAATAAGAAAATGATGTTCTTAAACACCATCAACCCGAATAATCCCTAACCTAGTTCTAATTCCAACAAATGTCTTCTCATCCAAGGGTTTTGTGAATATGTCTGCTAATTGATCACAAGACTTGACAAATTCCAAAACAATATCCCCTTTTTGAACGTGATCTTTGATAAAGTGATAACGAATTTCTATGTGCTTGGTTCTTGAGTGAAGGATTGGGTTTTTCGAAATGTTAATGGCACTCGTGTTATCACACAAGATAGGAATTTTAGAGAATCTTAGGTTGAAGTCCTCTAGAGTTTGCTTCATCCAAAGCATTTGAGCACAACAACTACCGGCTGCGATATATTCGCTTTCGGCAGTTGAAAGAGCAACTGAATTTTGCTTCTTTGAAAACCAAGAGACTAAGGACTCTCCTAAAAATTGACAAGTACCACTTGTACTTTTCCTATCCACTAGACTACCTGCATAGTCTGCATCGGAATATCCTAACAAATCAAGAGAGACTCCTTTTGGATACCATAATCCTAAGTCAAATGTGCCAATTAGATATTTGAAAATTCTTTTTACGGCATTCATATGAGATTCTTTAGGAGCCGCTTGAAATCTAGCACATAGACAGACACTAAAAAGGATATCCGGACGGCTAGCGGTTAAGTATAAAAGAGATCCAATCATACCACGATATTTCTTAATGTCCACACCTTGACCATTTTCATCTTTGTCCAATCTTGTTGTGGTACTCATGGGAGTTTTAGATGATTTACAAGAGTTTAATCCAAATCTCTTGAGGAGATCCTTGACATATTTCTCTTGACAAATGAATGTTCCATTTAAAGATTGCCTAATTTGAAGTCCTAAGAAAAATCTAAGTTCCCCCATCATGCTCATTTCAAATTCTTCTTGCATGAGGGAAGCAAAGTTATCGCACAGAGATTTATTAGAGGCTCCAAAAATGATATCATCTACATAAATTTGAACAAGAAGGAGGTCCTTCCCTTCATGTTTAGTAAAGAGGGTTGAATCGATTTTTCCCATGTTGAACTCTCTTTCCAGCAGAAAGTTCTTTAATCGATCATACCATGCTCGTGGAGCTTGTTTAAGACCATAAAGAGCTTTATGAAGCTTAAATACATGGTCTAACTTCTCAAAGGACTCAAAACCTAAAGGTTGTTCTACATATACTTCTTCCATGATAAAACCATTTAAAAATGCACTTTTTACATCCATTTGGAAGAGTATAAAGTCCTTGTGACAAGCATAGGCTAGTAGCATCCGAATTGACTCCATTCGGGCCACAGGTGCAAAGGTTTCCTCAAAATCAATTCCTTCTTCTTGGTTATAACCTTTAGCAACCAACCTAGCCTTGTTTCTAACAACTACACCATTTTCATCTAACTTGTTTTTGAAAACCCATTTAGTTCCGATGATGGTGCGGTCTTTAGGCCTAGGGACCAATTCCCAAACTTGGTTTCTCTCAAATTGATTTAGTTCCTCTTGCATGGCCATTAACCAATTTTCATCCAAAATGGCCTCATCGAATTTCTTAGGTTCTACTTGGGAAATAAATGCTACGTTAGCACATAGGTTTCTAAGAGAGCTTCTAGTTTTTACTCCTAAATTAGGATCACCTACAATGTCCTCTATGGGATGGCTTTTGGAATACCTCCATTCTTTAGGTAAGCCATCATTGACCGCCCTAATTGGTTCTAATTCTAGAGAACTTGGAGGACTTTCCGAAGGGACAACATCTAAAGAATTTTTCTTATTCTCATCTAGGCTCAAGGATTCCATTTCTCTTTCCAAATCAATATTTGGATTTTGATTCCCTACAAGAGGTGAGGATTCGTCAAAAGAGACGTTCATTGATTCTTCAACCACTAGAGTTCTTTTGTTGAAAACTCTATAAGCTTTACTAGACAAGGAGTATCCAAGGAAAATACCTAGATCTGTCTTTGAGTCAAATTTTCCTAGATTGTCCTTTGTATTCAGGATAAAGCACTTGCATCCAAAAGGCCTAAAATATTTAACACTTGGGGATTTGCCTGACCAAAGCTCATAGGGAGTCTTTTCTAAGATAGGGCGGATTGAAACTCGATTTATTGTGTAGCATGCCGTAGCTACAGCTTCCGCCCAAAAGTATTTAGGGAGAGAGTTTTCATTGAGCATTGTCCTAGCTAGCTCTTGAAGAGATCTATTCTTTCTCTCAACAACTCCATTTTGTTGAGGAGTTCTAGGAGATGAGAAATTATGATTGATTCCATTTTTAAGACATAGGAGCTCAAATTTCTCATTTTCAAATTCTCCTCCATGATCACTACGAATAGTTACTATGGAGAGATCTTTTTCATTTTGAACTCTCTTCCTAAAAGATGTAAAAGTCTCAAAAGTTTCATCCTTAGATCTAAGAAAGTATACCCATGTAAATCTTGAAAAATCATCAACAATTACAAGGGCATAATGCTTGCCACCAAGGCTAGCTACTCTAGAGGGACCAAAAAGATCTAGATGAAGAAGTTGAAGAGGTTTGTCGGTTGAAATAACCGATTTAGGAGAGAATGAGGATTTTGTTTGTTTCCCCATTTGACATGCGTCACAAATCCTATCCTTCTCAAAAGAGATCTTTGGAAGGCCTCTAACTAAGTTTTTCTTAGCAATCTTAGCTAAGGTATCTATACTAACATGGCCTAATCTTATCCTTCCAACAACGATCCATTGTATGTCCAATGGAATTGCAAAAATCACATTTCAAATCTGGACGTTTGACTTTGTGAACTTCAATTTCAGAAGGTTGATGAGCAATATAGGCACGAGCATCTGATGCCCTAGTATGATCACTCATCATAACCTTTCGACAAATTTCTTCACGTTGAATAGTAGCACAAACATTGCGTAGAGATGGAATTTCACCACTCATTAAGATATGACATCGTAAATCCTCATATTCCGGACCAAGACTAGCCAAAAGTTGAAAAACTTGATCTTCTTCTTTCCGTTTTTGTAAAAGATTAGAATCAACGGTATGAGGGCGATACATATCCAATTCATTCCACAAGCTTTTTAGGCTACCCAACAAACTCACAAATGTTTTTCCATCTTGATGAAGATTCACACTATCTCGTTGAATCTGGAAAATTCGAGCAGAATTATTTTGATTACCATACATATCTCGAACAGCTTCCCAAAGATCGAAAGAAGATTTAGAATAACTAAAAATTTCAGCAATGTTACGCTCCATCGAATTAAGGATCCATGACATAACCAATTGATCATTTGAAAGCCATGATTCATATTCTAGTGCATCAGGGTCGGGTAGGGGTGGGCAACTCAAGCCCGACCCACGGTCTCAGCCCGACCCGCAGCTTATGGGTCGGGTTGATAATGTAAAATTCGAGTTTTTTAAAAATTAGGTCGGGTTTATATTATTTGTTTGGGTTTTGGGTCGGGCTTCTATTTTTATAAAACCCACGGGCCCGACCCAAAACCCGAAGTGGGCAGTGAAGTGGCCAAGTGAGTTCTATAATCGCGAAGTGTTATCTTCTTCGTCTGTATCTCATTCGAGATTTTCATCTTTCGACCTAGGTTCAGTTCCCCCGCCGCCTTCTTCAGACAATGATCCATAGAATCCATACTTGTCCACCTTCTTCAAGCCTAGATCCGAGGTTTGTCTTCCACTTTTCTTTTGTTCAGGTTTGTTTGAGATGCCTTCGTAGAGAATCCATTATTGTCTGCCTTCATCGCGTCATCTACTTCTCCAACATTTGAGCCAGTTAAGAGGATCGGTTCTGGTTTCCTAGAGAAGCCTTTGACTATCAATTTGGACCTGGCGTTGTACAAAGCAAAGGTACTGGGGAGAAATTATCAGTACGAAGAAGCTGAGAAAATACTCGAGAAGGCTTTATCTATGGTTTTTTCGCTTCTTGTTACTTTTAGTCACCTATTCATTTCATCACTTTGGATGTTTTTTTAATGTTTTTATGGATGATTTTATGTTGATGAATGTATTTATTTTGATAGATGTTTGATGACTATTTTTTACCGATGTTTTTTATGGATGTTTTTTATCTTGAAATAATTTTTTGTATGGGACCAAAAACCCAACCCGACCCAACCCAAATGGGTTTGGGTCTGGTTGTCTCATAGATATCGGGTTTCAGGTCGGTCTTTGGTTTCGAGTTTGGGACCAAAGCTTAAATGGGTCGGTACTGGTCGGCAAAAAACTCGACCCAAACCGACCCATGCCCACCCCGAGGGTCGGGAGATTTCTCCTTTCCATTAATAAATCTCAATTTTGATCTTCCACCAAGAGCAATAGTCAATGCCCTTGACCAAGGAAGATAATTAAAATCATTCAACAGTACTGAACAAAGTTTTTGAGATGAATTAAAATCACTCTCTCCAACCATACTAGATGTACTGATGATCACTTCTTTTCCAATAATTTTCTTACCAGTCATGGAAGCAAAATTAAATACCAATAGTAGTATAAATTATTGCTCTGATACTATGAAGAAAAAATGAAGAAGAAGAAGAAGAATTGAAGAAAAAGGAATTAGGGAAGAATGATTTTTTATTCATGACGTAAACTTGTGAAAAATACAAGTATATATAGACAACAAAATATAATTATAGAAATATTACAATTACATATATTTAGTCTTAATTGTACCCTAAGATTAAGTAAAAATATAAAATGTCTATATTTTAATTATTAAATTTGGTAGTAAATCTACACCAAAATAATATTCTTCAATAGAGTTCACACTCGGTTTTCAAAAGCATGGCAAATATTAAATGTTGCAGGCGTGGTCTACTGGGTGTTGACCAAGTCGTCCCTTTCTCAGCCGAAAAGTTCCACGTCCTGAGTCAAAAAGTTGGAGCAAGTTGAGCGAAAGCCAAAAAGATGAACCAGATCTTTGACGCTGCTGCTTCCTGTGGGACAGTTTGCATGAGAAGCGACCTACCATTGTGGATATTTCAGAAATCATAAATTTTGTTGTGAACCGTTCGAGTTAGACACTTGCAATTTGATTGGTTAGTATTGCAAATGAACGAACTCATGATTTATAAGCCACCGATTATTCACGGTGGGAGCTATCTAGAAGAGGCAGAGGGGATTCTTTTCCTCTGTCTCTGCTTGTGGACTTGGCAAGCTTTTCTTCTACCAATTTGATAGAGCCTCCTTTGTAAAATGAAGAACAGGATAACAAAAAGGAAGGGCATGATTGAATAACTGAAAACACAAATACAAGAAATAAAGGTGGTCCAATTCTTCACAGAGAGTACTCATCTGTGAAGATTGACGGGAGATCTCGTAGTCTGAATAGAAGTCGCCGGCGCGTCGAGCTTCGAAAGAACGGGAGTTTGTCCCGATCTGAATTATAATCTGTCCAAGTTTATCTGCGATATTAATGAGAGATGATTTGCCTTTCAATGTGGACGTAGGACACACGTCCGAACCACGATAGTTGTACGTCCCATACTCTTCTCATCTCTCAACTCTGAACGACATCGTTAATCTATTGTTTTTTCACTTCAATGATCTTTTTTAATGAGGAGAGCTGTTTGGATGATTTGGAAGCTTCAAAGATACTGGCTGATGTGGCTCCAAGTGGCTTTTGGGTGGTATGTCTTCCTTTTCCACATTTCATTCTCTCTCGAGAGTGGGCAAAACTTGCGCTTTGCCGTGGTTGAGGTGGACCGAAGATGCATACTCTTTCTCAATAACTACGGTTTGAAGCATGCGCTGTCATAGTATGGGAGTCGTTACTTCTAATGTGAGGTAGCTTCTTGTGACAACAGATACGAGTCTCTCATCTCTCGGCTACTGAGTCACCATGATTTAACTTCTTCAAAAACTGTCAGATCGCTTTTAGAATCAAGATGCAGACTCTTTCCGTATGTCTCTTAAATGAAGGAACAAAGTTACTTTAAAGAGTATGGCTGCCTGGCAAGTGGGCCAATAACACAATCTTTTTTCCTCAATGATCCTCTAATAATTTGCATCGCATATAGAAAGAAAAGACCTTCGATCAATATTTTACAAAAATATTTTACAAGTATTTGAGTCATTTTTGAGTTAATTGATGGTATGAAAAAGAAGTCGTTGTCACCGAGCTCTAAAGTTCGTGTCTATCATTTTTACCTTTCAAATTCATTTTGTTATATTATCCAAACCATATGATTTAAAACGATTTTAACTCCGTATTCTAACGTCAAGTTCAATTGCATTTGTGTGACATAATCATAATTTTATAACTTGCATAAAATTAATTTTAAAAGAATCTTCTTACTTTGTGTATTTTCAAATTAATTTTATAATAAAAAGTCGGTACAAATAATTCAAACTACGTAGGCGATTAAGTGAATGCTATTTTTGTATAAAGAATGAGATGCCAAATTGTTATTTGACAATATCAATAACCCACCAACTTATTTTAATTTACATTTTTATGTTTAAAAATAAGATAAAATATACTTTATGGTTAACTTAAATTTAGTTTTAATAGTTGAAATTTCTTATTATTACTATGTAATTATTAAATAAATAGAATGTATTTTTCTATTACTTACGAGGTAGATATTAATTTACTTCTTAAATTATGCTAATACTTGCAACAAAGATCTTGAACTATACAAATCGTCAATGTACACCATAAATTTTATCATAATTGCAATAGACACTATATCATTTAGGAGTAGTCGAAAACAAATCTTGATCGTGAACCTGATCAAAATCGTCAATTTTAATCTAGTTCCGATTTTGATTCTTAAAAACAGTGAAACTAAAACCTACCAAGACTCGAAATCAGATAGAATTCAACCCAAAACTTGATAAAGTCTAACTCAAAATCAAATAAAACTGATACAAAAGCTGGTTCAAACACTCAAAATCTGACCCAAATTAAATAAAAAAAATTATTTATAAATATTGGAAACAAACTAAGACAAATTAAAATTGTACCATATTTTATAATTATAGTTTCAATTCATCATTGAAGTGAACATGATCGTATTGTGCACATCCCTATTGTCATTATATTTTTTTTTTCTAATTTTAAGATATTAGTCCATTTGATTAGTTATTTTATTAATTTAATTAATAACTTGATGAAAAAAATAATAATAATAATTTTATATATTTTTTAAGTCTTTTAATCTCACAAAAATAAAAAAGTTATCCCAAATTTATAATTTTTGAATTTTTTTTATTAAGATTTATTATTAAATATATTAACTAAATCTATGAATATTATTAAAATTAAAAAATATATATGATGACAAAATTTTTGTTGAAATTATATTAAAGTTGAGGTGTTTATAAACATATTTAAAGCTGAAGTTAAGGTGTTTCCTGACAATTGAGCCCATAGTTATTGGGTAGATAGATATTTACCGTATTTACAACCCGTGGTTTCATTTGAATTGCTACCAGAATTAGAAGAAGGACATGGAATTGGAAACAGCAGGTGAAGCGGTCCCTATTATGCTTCTGCCTTATCGTCTTCCCCAGCTGTTCAATCACTCATACTCCCTCTCTCTTGCTTACTATAAATCTTGGGAGAGCGCGTTTTGTGTTGGATCATACGAATGCAAGTGAGGATTTCATTCGAGAGAGAATCGGAGGATCTCTCGTGTTGTCCGCATTAAAATAAACTTCAAAGTTTTGATATCTAAACTAATAAATGGTGGGCATTTTCTCAAGGTTCTCCGCTGGCCGGGCTGCCCATCGACGGACTCAGAGTGCCCTTGTGGGTACTTCACGCCTTTTGTTTTGAAATTCTTTGTTTATTCTCAGCGATTTTTGTTGTAGTTTGTTGAGATCGATTGTTTAGGCTTGGTTAAAGACTTATTGTTGGGGCTTCTTATATTCCTTTGTGATTTGGGTTTGTTTGAGACTCTGATTCCTGTCTGATCGTTCTCATTTACTCGTCTTTATTGTTTATCTCTTATGTCTTTATTCATATACGATCTGTCTCTCTGCACAGTAAATTTAAGCTTCCATGCTCCTTTTCTGTGTCCGAAGTTTCAAATCTTGTATGTAAATTTCTTGTTGGTATGACCCTGATAGGCAGGGTTTTACTTTCATTCGTTCAAATAGTTTCAGAGCACACACAGTTGGAGTTTTGTGGCGTTTCTCGAAGTGAGCGGCATCAGTGCAATGGATAGTAAAAACAAAAGAAAAAGCATTGTCTTAAAAGCCTCTCAAAATGTACAGCTATTTGATTTCTCTCAGAACTCGATCACCTATTAGTTCGGAAAGAAGGATTAATAAATGGGGAAGCCAATGTAATAGCTAATCACGTTTTTCGATGTTAAAATGTTCAAATCCGCAGTAGTTACTGTGATTCTGCCGCTGTTTCCTGCTCCAGTGTTTCATAGTTTGTGTTTGTTTTTTGGTTTTACTCTGTCACCTATGCTCTTAGACCTTTATGGAATTCATTATTTTCTTTGTGTGTTTATGACAGGACGAACGAGAAGTTGCGCCTCCGAATTTGGAGAGCACTAATTTGGCTACTGCTTCTGTAGCTGCCACTTATGGTCTTGAAGTGAGTGTTGAGTTCAAGCCAGTTGAGCACCCCATTGAACCTTTGGACAATGACAAACCAATTCAGTGCCCATTACCAGAGCCTTCGATTCTCAACGTGAGCATAAATCGCTGATTTTAGCTATTTTGCTTTCGTCAGTGTCCGTAGTGAAGTGTTCTTCAAGTAGAATAGCTCGTCTTTTCTGTCTTGTCTCAACAATCTCATGATCTCGTCCTCTTCTAATCAGCTGGGGTAGGGATGTTTTGCTCCAGACACGGGTACCCTCATTTTTTGTTTGCTCTGGTGATCAGTTTGATTGAGTTGTTAAAGTGACCAATTCTTATGGTAACAGGGTGATGTTTCTTATCAGCTGACATAGTTGCAGTTTTTGACGGTGTGATGTAAACAGGATGGAAGGATATGGAAGGAGCGACTTAGGACGACTTCTGGACGAAGAGCTGAGCTGGCAGTGACGAAGGAAGATTTAGAATCCCAAGTTTCAAAGACTCCACGCGTTGCGTCCAATCGCCTTATGATCCCTTCGCTCAGTGCTCCTGAGCACAACATTGTCGACCTACTCGAAGAATTCAATGCATCTGCTGCTATTTGAACCTTTCTTCGTTCCATTCTTGTTCATTTTATCATTTGCAGCTCATTTGTGAATCATGTATTTGCAAGTTCTACCAAGTATATATGTAAGTTCATCTGATAAAACTTGTACAAAAATTTGTCAATCCCGATTCAAATTTCTCGACTGTGAGTGTTGTAATAAGGAATCACTCATTTGACATGGTGCTTTGATTGATTTTCAAATCTGTATGTTCGAGTGAGACCCTTTACGGCAAGTCTTCATTTCCGGGTTTCTTAGTTACATGCATAGTGAGAGAAGAGAAGCGTCAAAATGTGGGCTTTAAAGAAATTATATTTTATCCTAACTTTGGGGCAATTATTTTATCTTCATAATTATTTGAATTTACATAGGTACGGACATGAGCATTTGCGTTCATGTGACAAACATTGGCAATAATTTTATAAAAAAAAAATTATGCGTGAAACATTAAATTTATATTCTATATCAATTTTTCAAAATTCCATGTTAATTAACGATAATTAAATAATTTTATCATAGACTATTAAGTAACCTTGAATGTTGATTATAGTTTCAACAAGTAAAGTTGAAAAAATATGCTTTATAGAAAATAATATTAATGGTTTTGGAGGAAGATAGATGATGCAGGCAGGTTGTTTAGGGTATGAAATCCGGTGGAATGAAAGCTGCGTCTGTGCGTGTCCACCCCAAATGATAAAGAAGAAACATGTCCAGAAGTTCGACTGCTTGGCGCCATTAATGGAGTAACCAAATGATTTCGGCACCCCCATTGCTGCTCACGCTGTGTGCCTGTAAATACGATCGTATCGCTCTGCGCTCTGATTTCCCTGCCATCTTCGTACTGGAAGGACCGACCCTCCTTTTTTCTTTTTCTAATCTCCCCCGGCCTCTCCATGGAACTGCAGAAACTCAGTGGATGGAGCCTTCTTCCTTCCTATTATACTCTCCATTCCATCTTCTCCACCTTCTTTGCTAAGGTCTTCAACTTCTACGCCGCCCTCATCCTTTTCCAACCTCTGCTCTCTCCTTCTCCAGGTTCTGTGCTACATTTTGAGGTCTTCCTACTCCTGTTTTTAGATTTTGGCCATAATCCGAGTTGGCTCTAGACTCAACTCAAATGGTTGCAGAAGCCCAGCCCGGATTATTCTATGTTTGATGGCTTGGAACTACTTTTTTTTTTTTTTGGCAGAAACTCAACCAGATTGAAACCAATGCCGATTTCAGGATTATTCCCTCAGGAAGACACGGATTCTTCGATGGATTCTTCTCAGCTTTTCTTCATTGTTATTCTTCGACATATGCTCACAGATGACAAAATCGTAAGTAGAACTTCATTTCTTGCGTCGTGTTTCTCTCGACTTCAAGTTTGAAGAATGGTGTCCATTTCATTGTTTTTTTTACAGAGCCTTCCCATAGAAACTGTGAAAAAAATTGGAGTGAAGATTCCATACAGGGTGGTTTTTAAGCTTCCGGACGGTTTGAAATGGGAAATGGGAGTAATTAAATCTGAGGAAATGGTGTGGTTCCATAAAGGTTGGAGAGACTTCAGAGATCACTATGGGTTGGACCATGGATCTTTCGTAATGTTGGAATTTGACGGAAAATCAGCTTTCAAGGTTAATATATTCGATACAACTGCAAATCAGATCAGCTATCCGCGTTGCCAGAAAACCTTCAAAAATATTGGAAATACCATTAAAGTTGAAAGAGATCTGAGAGGGAAGGCATCAGTTCTCGATCCTCGACCATTTAAGAAGGTAAAACCTGGGGATCCATGGCCGGCGCCTGCAGAATTCAGAGGTACGTGTTAAATTGTTTCCTCATTTTGGTTGATATTTCCCATCGCTTCAAACTTAATTTTCTTCCACAGATTGGCTTGTTGTTTCTGACGACGAAGAAGATGGAGAAGAAGAGAGAGGTGAAGTAATAATACCCATTTCTGAAAGGAAGACGGTATCAGCGCCCAAGAAAGCTCAAGCGCTTGAAAGAACAAGTGCTTCCAAATCTGCGAATCCTTTCTTTGAGATCTGCATCGGCACTTCAAGCATTCTTCAGGCTAGCTTGGTAAGCACAATCATATATATATGGTTACACAATCATAGTAATATTGCAAACTAATCTGAATTTCTGCAGCACATTCCTGGGAAATTCGCGAACAAGTATCTTGCGAGCAACGTGGTTGATAAAGTCACATTTAAAGTGGGAAATAGAAGGTGGGAGGTGAAGGTGAAGAGATACAACTGTGCCATCAAATTCAGTGGTGGGTGGAGAACATTTGCCAAAGACAATGGTCTCCAGGTTAGAGACGTGTGCGTTTTTGAACTTGTTGGTGACAGGTATGAATTTCAAGTATCGATTTTAAGATTCTCATAGGTATGCTCTAGTTTTTCCAATCTCTGACTGTGTCGTCCTCGTAGCATCTGTGCTTATGAACGATTGATTTTGGTCTGTCATTCGAGAAATTTGAAAATTAGCTTGACTTGTTTTGGAATGCCACTGTTCATGTGTTATTGTTGATGGAAAGTGCAAACTATTTGTGTTCAATTTCAATAAATATCAGTACAATAATATTACATTGCCTAATGTATGGGAGAGGTGGGAAAATGGGACCAGATTCGCAGCTTATTATAGTATTTATTCATAGGATAAAAAAAGTTCAATTTCCAAGTCACCCATCATACTTTGCTGGTCTCTGAAATTGGCTCTTCCAGCTAAAGCTCTCAGACTTTGCATCATCGTCTTCTAGGCTGTCACCAACGGTGGTCGAAGTTCCTCCATTGCCGGTTAAGCAAAGAGGACCTTGGGGTGAGCCCGAATGGGAGGATTCACTATACCCATCTTGGGACTTGTACGAGACTTCCAAAACAACTGCAGAGCGGTTGCATGGTGTGAAGCCGAAATTTTCTGGCTATTAAGGCGGTATTTCTGCATCAACAATAACATACTTCCATGAATTTATGAGTAAATCTCAGATTGACTTTTTAATCAGTTCAATTTTGTTTGAAACCAGAAAGGAAGCTGGAATAGAAGATTATAATTTGACCTGTAAGTGACTCTTTACTTCATCGTTTGTCAGCCCATCAACTTGCATCAGCTCTCTTATCTGTTTTGGAGTTGCCCCTGCAAAGAAACCTTCATTTCCACTTACTAAATTAATGAAGTTTCAAATGATTTCGTGTATTTTCACTCAAGTTCAAAAACAACCTTGTGAGCCTCCAATTTGTTCCAAGGCATTCATAAATCTGCGGTGCAAGTCTGGGGACCAACACCTCCTTGTCTTGCGGCACGTTTGCTGCTGCTGTCCGGCGAGTGAACTGACCCGAACCGATGCAGTAGCAGATGACATTGCTTTGCTACTGCTTGATCTTGTATTATTTGAATTCTTGATTCCTTGAGTGAAAAGAGAAGGACCTTCAAATGTCATTTGCTCCTTATCTTCCTTCTTGACAGCCAGAAAAGATTTATATGCCTTTGAAGAGATCAGGGACTTCCCTCCATTTTTATTTGTCGAATGACTTTCTTCTTCGTTTCTCTGTTCACAACCAATGTACTAAAGTACTTAATAAACGGATTGATTTCAGACGAAGAAAGAATCAGCCATAGCAATTTTGAGGCCAAGTTTAGTTGGTACTTAATTGTTTCTACCTTAGTTTCATATTTAGAGGTGGGATAATCGTCGGAGTTCCAGAGCTGGACGGAGCTCATCCAACTCTTCTTATCTCCGCAATCTTTCTCTTTCTCAGTTTCTTCCTTGTTATCAGATACTGTGTTGGAAAACAGCTCCAAAAGGGGCCGACCATCTTCGACTGCTACTTGGGAAGACTTCTCCCTCAAAGCTAGAATTGCTGATAAGATACCAAACACAGACGAGAGAACTCAGTTATATAGCTCAGTCACCATTATGATCAGCGACATTCAATGTTTGATTTCACCCAAAAAGTGAAAAATAGAACGAGAAAAACAACCCCTCATTCTTCACATGCTGAACCATCTAAATCTCCCTACCCGCATCAATAATCAAACCAGTGAAGAAATCAAAATACCCTCTAGCCAGAATGTAATATGTTCACAAACCCAGGTCATGCGGTGAAAGTTATTTTCTCAAAAAGAAAGAAAAAAACTAACCATCATTCAACAGAAACGTGCAGAGCGGTAGCTCCCGTTTGAAGGCATCGATTTTTCTCTTTTCCTCCTTTAATCTCTTCACAAATTCATTGAAGTGCGATACCCTCTCAGAAACGTTCTCGATCGTCGATACATCGTGGAGAAAATCGCCGATCGTTCTAGGTACGAAGATGGGCTTACAGTCCAAGCTCAGTTCTGGCTGAACCAGACCCATTTCGGAATTCCCGCACTCTTTCTCAGAACAAGAAAACTTTCCCACTTTTCTTCGTCCCTGTCAAAATGAAGGACGATTGGGAGTTCAAAACATCGTAAACATAAACAGTGAGCGTCTCCGCAGAACGAAATAATAGGTTGAACACGCCGCGAAACTGTACAATATGAGAGGAGGAGGAGGAGGAGAAAACAGAGCAGATGTAGAAAAAACGAAAAGAAACGAGAAAAAGGTGAATTCTGCAGAGATTCGGATCGAGAGGAAGATAAAGAGTTTCGACGTGGTATGAAAGCCACTTTCGTGTCGTCGCGTATCGCGTTTTCTGGCGCCACGGCCTGACTCACTGGGTGACCTCGCTTCCGAACGAAGATGTATTTCCTATCTACCCAAAATACCCTTCTTATAGAGTCAATAATTGAAGAGATTTCTCAAAATTGGCAAAAAAGTATTACAGCAGTTCATTTTTGTTGTATTGGGTGCCTATTTAGCTCCAAATAATCAATTTAGGAGCTAAACTTGTTGCATAAATAGACGAAAAAAAGCTTCGTTGTTTTGGTGAAGCTTTTGATTTGAAATTCCGGTAAATGATGCTTTTAAGTTTTAGTTACAAAAGAAGGCCATTTGAGATCTTTGTAAGTTTGAATGAATTAAAATCAAAATTGACCCGACTTTTATGCTGGTGATTAAATGCGGCTCCCCATATCAAATTGGCTCAAAATGCTTATTAGCACGGTCAATTTTGAAATCAACGACATCGAGAAGATATTAATTTATATAAAAAAATAAATCATAGAATTTATTCTTACAAAACAAGAAGTAGTATGGCTGTCAACTTTTGACTAGATTTGCTTTAAATTCTTATTTAATATTATATAAGTTTATGATTATAAATCACATTTGAATGATTATTTTGACTCCTTTTTATAATTTGCCGTTTTTAAAAGAAGTGAATAGATTTTCATTTTCAAATAATTATTTTATCAATCTAGAAAATATGAATGAATAGAAAAGAGAATGGCGATATTGTCTCAACAAATATTAAGGCCCGTCAACTTCATCAGTAAAGGATAGGAATCTTAGGAAAAGGTCGCCATAATTTCGACACCACCTAAGAATCTCACGTGACATAGTAAAATAATATGAGAAAATAAAAAAATGACTTACTTTTTTTATTTGTACTTGCGCTCACGATATCAATATGTATTACTTCTGATTTGTGGAGTGCACCAAATGCACTCGGCTATATTGTTGTGACTTCGCATTTCATTGATACGAATCGACAACTTAACAAACGCATTTTAGGTTTTCGGAGTTGTGAATACCCTCATAGTGGTATCACAATTTATCGATACATTGTTGGTATTCTACAAGAATACAATATAAGAGATAGAATTTTTAGTATTACGTTAGATAATACTTCCGCTAATGATGTTGTGTTAATCAATTTAAAAAATATTATCATTTCGATAGTACTCAGTCTTCTCTTTTTCATATGCGGTGTGTTTGTCATATTTTAAATTTGATTGTTAAAGATGACATGCAATTTGTATCACCGCAGATTGATGCAATTAGAGGTGCAATTTCTTTTATTTCATCGTCAAACGCCCGACAATAAGAGTATCTAGAATTTTGTAAAGCGGCTAACCTCAAACCTAGAAAACTAAAAACTAATGTTTCAACTAGGCGGAACTCAACATATCTAATGTTAGAAAATGTTCGACCGTATTGGAACGTCATTTGTGATTTTATTAGTCAAAAGACACAATATTTTACTTTGGATATTTGTAGTTGTGATATGACTAATCTATTTCTCGAATTTTTGCAACCATTTTTTGAAGCCACCAAAGAATGCTCAGGAATTTATTATCCGACTACGCATCTTGTGCTTCCGTGGTTCGTAAAATTGACTTCTACTTTTGAAAGATACAAAAAAATTGATGCATTTAATGAAATCGTAACTTCAATGGAATTTAAATTTCATAAATATTGGCTTCAAGTACCTTCTATTTTTTCATTTGCTAGTATTATGAATCCGAAATATAAAATCAAGGGCACGAAGTTGATGCTTGATAAAATTTTGGAGAACCTAGGTTTCGCCCCTGTATGCAGTCCAAACACATTGTGTAACAACCTTTCTACTTTGTTTGGTACTTGCTAAACTATATTTTTCAGTGCACGAACTTCTACTTCGTCCGATGTGGCATCGACGTCGGGTGATAGTTCTGGTTTTGGAAGACCACTAAATGCTATGGATGTCATTAACTAGAAAGTGATGTGCATTCATATGCTTTCGATATGAGTGAACTCGACGTGTATTTGGTGTCTCAAGTTTAAATTTCTCGAGACGAGGCATTCGACATATTGGGTTGGTAAAAATCCAACACAGCCACGTATCCCGTGCTCTCGAGACACGGGATTTACTAACACTGTCTGCCTCAACTGTAGCTTCGAAGTCGGCTTTTAGTGCAGGTGGACTCGTAAATGAGGATCAAAGGGGAAGTCTGGCACTGGAGCTCGTGGAAGCACTCATTTTCATGAAGGACCGGAGCAAAGCTGTCATGCGGGACCAACAATGAGAGGATGCACTTGCAGAGGAGTTCAAGAACTTGGAATTTGAAAACTAGCTACGACGTTGTACATTAGGAGTTCAAGAATTTTTTAATTTCTTGTACGTGTGTACATTTGTGATTTCTTGTAAACGTTAACAATTGTAATCGTTTGATATTTTGCACATGATTGACACTTAGATAGGTCATTTTCTTGTAAACGTTGTACATAAGGTGTAGTGATGCAAATGTCAACAATGTTAAGCAACTTTCTATTCTTCTTTCAATAGGTCATTTTTCTGAAATAAGAGTACATGTCGACCGCATATATACGAAGGTGCCGACCGCACCTTCGTCAGAACGTTTAAGGTGTCGACCACATAACAAGGTGTCGACCGCAGATCAATTCAGAGCGTTTTATGGTGTCGACCGCATACTAAAGTGTTGACCGCAGATTAAGACAGAGCGTTTTATGGTGTCGACCGCAGATTAATCGAGAGCGTTTCATGGTGTCGACCGCTTTGAAGGTGTCGATCGCATCTCATTCGAGAGCGTTTTATGGTGTCGACCGCAGACTAAGGTGTCGACCAGAGATTAAGACAGAGTATTTTATGGTGTCGACCGCATGTGAAGGTGTCGACTGCAGATTAAGACAGAACGTTTTATGGTGTCAACCACATATGAAGATGTCGACCGCAGATTAATCCAGAGCGTTTCATGTGTCGACCACTATGGACAGCCAGTTCAAGGTGTCGACCGCATTTGTACTAGGTGTCGACTACAGGCCCCATTAAATCCCAGATCGATGCCCTAAAATCACATTTTGCCGACGGTTTTTGACGACTTCTGACGCCCCACTCCAATTTCTTCGTGTTTTCGCCCTCTTCTGTACCGAATCGTCAAGTGTAGAGGTAACTATCACTTATCCTCCTCCATTTTACGTATTCGACAAGTTTTAAATGTCATCGACCTCGCGTACAAAAAAATGTCCAAAAAATCCAAGGTTACCTCCATTTTGATTCTGGAGGAACCTAATGTCGGGCCCTTATTCGATTCTAATTTGTACCTTGATTTAGAATGTCAAGAAAAAAAAATTTTGATTTCCAATGCAAGTCCATTATTCCAAGCCGTGTTTTCCAACCGAATTTCATCGAATCAAGTCCATTATTGATTCGATGCTATTATTTTCGTGTTTTTTTGGCATAATGGAGGCGATACATACAAACGTTATCATGCAATTTTTTTTTTTTGGATTGAAGAAAACAATAGGCATAAATTGTTCATCAACATTTAGAATTACATAAAAAGGAAAAAGTTATAAAACTTCAATATACGAAAATAAAATTTCTATGTTGGGCTCGTTGGGCTCGGCTCGTTTAGGCTCGACAAGCTCGACTGGCTCGGATCGGCTCGCTCGTTTAGGCTCGATAGGCTCGATTGGCTCAGATTGGCTCGCTCGTTTAGGTTCGAGGCTCGTGAGCCGGCTCGAGCTATTTTTTTTAAAAAAAGCTCGACAGAGGCAGCTCGAATAGGCTCGACGAGCCGGCCGTCCCGGGCTCGAGCCGGGTAGTTTGATAGCTCTACCTGAGATTTCCAACTGATTATCTTTTTGTTTCTATTTTATGAAGGTAAGTTTTTTTAAAAAAAAAATTTAAACTTCAAAAAAATATTAAATTTTAAAAGTAGAGTGATTAAGGTGACTTTGGGGCTAACACTGGCCCTAACTCCTGCATCGGTCGCCCCTGCTTCGACAACTCATGTTGCCCGACCTCTGTGTTGTTCCTCGCGTTGCACTCTGGAATATATTAATTTTTAATTTAATATTTTACAAAAAAAAAAATTTTATTTATCATATATTATTAAAATGACTTGAAATTTTTATTATATATTCATAATAATATAAGATAATATCTAAATTTTTTTTTAATATTTATACAATTTATTATAATTTTTTATTACAAATAATACAATAATTTCTTATTATTTTAATATTTTACCCATTTTATGATTACTTCCTTATATTATTTATGTTAATCATAAAATTATAAAACAATTAAATACAGGACAAATCAAACTCCGACACATGGCTGAGTCCTCTGCCAACTTTAAGGATCAGAAGACTCAAATATTGGGAGCCATAATGCAAGGACGCTTGCAGCCAATGCGGGAACCGTCCTTTGCGAATAGCAACGTGACAGCTCGTGACTGTTGAGCCTTTGCACTTGAACAGAGAGTAAGCGACTCTAGCTATCGTGAGGATGTTTGCCACCGCGTGCTTCTATAAATATATTCTTTGGAGCTGCTATTTTCAGAGCTTTTTTCATATTGAACTTTGGCTAAAAAATCAGATTTTCTACCAAGCCATGCATTCTAGACAAGGGAGATGTCTATGAGGCATTGTTTGGCTAGCGGAGGAGACGCTTGATTGTCAGGCATTTCGAGCAGAGTCATTACACTTGACACCCTCCGAACATCCACCTATGGCTACCCAACCTCAAGCACACGTACCACATTATTCGATGACAACTCAGCTTAGAGAGTTTCGATCATGGATACAAGAAAGACTATTTTATGATGACTTCGCATGTCGTGTGGTCATCTCGACGAAAATAGTTATATTATATGCCTTGACTCTGTGGGCGTGGGTCATCTGCTTTGTGAGCCAAGGAGACCATGTGCTGAGCGCCTCGCAAAGTCTCTAGTGAAAATGTCCCACCAAGGGGAGGATCAAGGCAAATGTCCCGACACGAGAATGATCATATGGAGGGACATCATATGGTCATATGTCAGGTCTTCCAGATGCTCATATACTGGATAAATCCTTAATAGCAATAGGGGAGATGATGAATCTCGATCGCATGCAACAAATGCAACTATGTTGAATCAAATCTTTTGGTCCTACAGACATTAAACACGTGTGGTCGCTCACCCTTTCCACGTGGGTAACAACGTGTAATCCCATGCGGCAACTCACAAAACACGCGACGTGACATTGTAACATATCGTCCTTCCCTGAGGCACATTATTTTCAAACATAGATTGTATCCCAAATGTTCGCTTCATGTTTTGAATATACATGCTTCAGGAATGGACAACCATCCTTCATCGTAGGCATTCCCCAGATCACCCGGGCTTTAGATCAGCTCTACGCGGTCACTTGCATATAAAGTGTGGACGACCGCATATGTCTTTAGCGGCAGTTGGACAGAAGGTTAGTTTTGTTCGCCTATGATATTTGAAGGTTTGTTTTGAAACACAGCTTTAAATTTTTTTATTTTCGTTTAGAACCTACCCATTGATTTAAATAAATAGAGCAGTAGTAAAACATGACATAAGAAGGTAGGGAACAATTAATGGTGTTGGAAGAGTACAAACGGGAAAAAGATTCGGAAATAGCTATAAAAGAAAAGAGACCTTGCTTTGAGAAGCTAGACACGGTACACACACCCATAAATCCTTGTCGCCCTTGCACCATCTTTTCTAAGATGACTAGCAGGCTTATCATGTTTTATTCACTGCATTTCAAAAATACAAATAATAATAATAACGTTGTTAAAAAGTATCTAATGTGATTAGGTATTAAAAATGGAAAGATGTGTGAGATCTTAATGTGTAGATAATAGGTGTTTAGGTTTGAGTTTGACGATGAGCCAATTTACAAGTTATACATTCAGAGTTATGATTCTAACTCCAATAATGTGTTTTCAACTGAGAGAATGCAGAAGTTAGAACTTTCACTGAAAGAGTTATTTTGATCAAGAAGGTCACAGCAACTACTTTCACATGCAATGATAGGTAAAAAAAAACAATATTTTAAGATGACTCTATGATCTATGGATACAAGTATATTTTTCATTCATTCCATCTTAATGTGAATAACATATGATTGTGATTCGCAAGATTACAGCAACTAAAGATTAAACAATCTGAAACATCATTTGATGACAAACTGCAACTGGTATGTACTGAGGAAAGCCATCTGTGAATAAGCTTAGGAATCATGGGGCGGCTTTGTGGCCAGAACTGATCCGCATAGAAACCAAAATAGGAGTGTGAAATGGTAGAATATATGTATGGTATATTCTCGTCTCCATTACTCAGCTTCAAAGAGGGATGTAACCATTCATCGTATTGTCATGTCTCCTTAAAATCTGGTGGATGTTAGAATTTTTTTCAAACGACAGGATTCTGTGATTCTTTCTTTCTTCATCTGACTCTTATCTCCAAACCTCCTAGCATCATACCCACCAAAGTATCTCGCTGGTTCTTGGCTCAGCTTCAAACTTATTGGCTTTTGCACTATCTTTCTTATTGAACTCAAGAGATCATCAAGCTTATCCATCAATGGCGGATCAACTCATATTTTTTTTGACGCATCATATCATATATCTTCTCGGCATTAACATGATTCCCAGAGGATAGGTACCCGCTCAAACTGATGTTGCAGGACCGAGCATTAATACCGATAGTCCCAATAGTTTGCATCTCGTTGAGAATTTCTTCTGCTCTATTGAGATGGCCAACTCTTACCAAAGAATCCAAGAATATATTGTAAACAGTTTGGTTAGGAGTGCATTTTTCAAGGCAGCGAGAGAAGGTTCCCTACAATTTATCATGCAACAAAAGCTCTCAAAAGCCTGAGGAGGACAACCCCCATCAAACTTGGAAAGTTTATGCCAGGTGTTTTCCAGTTCCTCTAAATTTCCCTCTTTCGAACAAGCTCTCACAATGGACAGAAGCACTTCCTTTCCCTCATCAAATCCTGCCCTGCGCATTTCTTGTATCAGAAAGTCTATCCTTTCCTTGTCTACATTGTCTTGATAACTATGTAACCAAACTAGGCCTCCATATATATCTTTATGTACTTCACATCAAGCAGTAACCAGATTGTGAAATAAAAATTCAGCTTGTTTTATGCTGTTTGGAAGAAACACCCGATTTGCTTACTAAAGCTTTGAAGAGAGCATTATGCAAGCTAAGGCGTGGCCTGTAACTTCCGAGCTGAATCATACGGTTATATATGCCACACGCTTCCTCCAAGCAATCACTAATAGGAGCACTAAGATAAGCGACAATCAGTATATGAAACATAGATTCACTTGGGATGTGTCCTTGATTGATTATGTCATCGAATACCTCTCCACATTTTGTGAATTTTCACTCCTTGCTCAAGTAATCTGCTAGCTTAGTAGATAGAGAAAAATCAAATCGATACCAACACTGCTGCATCATCCATTTGTACACCTAAAACCAAAAGAGGAGGATCACATTGATTATGATGCAACATCCAAACTCAATTATGGAAAAAAGAAGTGTTCCTCACTCAAAAACTAATGTCATTGCAACTTAAAAAAAGATAGAAGCTATGGAAAATGCTGGTGAAACGATTACAAAAATGCAACTAATGTCACGCACGCATTCTATCTTGCAATCAGAGTTTTGATTACAAAATGCAAAAGTATATTTAAAAGGATACCCACCCATCAATGGACAACATAACTTGAGAAGAAACATGGGACATTCATCTCTCTAGTTATAGGAAATGTTAACACTGCCAGATCATAAGGAAGATTAGAAGAATAAGGCCAATGAGACCTGAATACCTCAAAGATATCATATTGTAATACAAATATATTAATCTTTGGCAAAGAAAAATTGCATTAATACAGACTAATTAGTTTTTTGGTCTCATCAACAAATATAGGCCTGTTGATAGTAAAGAAATCCACCCATAATGAAAACTTACCCGAAACCCAGACTAGTTCTCGCGAATTCGCATACAATGAACCGCTAAATAGGTTGCGTCATCCTGCCGGACCCCCTTTCTTTGAGCGTTCAGTATTCTAACAAAGGTAGCAGGCTTATGGCCCAGCAATTCTTTGCACAGCCAAGCCAATTTGGACCTCCGCCAAAGCTCGGGCAGCTCGTTCAAACCCTGTATTTGAAGGTGACATACGTGGGAGATGACAAAAAGATGAACACAGACGAAGCCAGCGATGTCTGAAATGGAGTAAATAAATACAGGGAAAATACACTACTCGGGAGGAAATAATTTAATGTATGATATAGTAAATATTTAATAGGTTAATATATATATATATACATATACATATGAAAATTAATAAATTTTGAAAATAAAATTAAAAAAAATCAATCATCTCTGCAAATAAAGTGCAAGGATTGTGGCACATATACACTGAACATCTCGTCAATGACTTGCAGATGGTAATACTTAAAGATGTACAATTCTAATTAAGGATTGACAATTCAAACTAATTCACGCATCTCGAATTAATTTGTAGCGTTTGAATCTGGTTGGTTTAAAAATAATTTTTTTATATTTTAATAGATTTCAATTATTGATAAAATGGTTCGATTGAATTTTAAATTTTTTTTACCACTCAAAATAATTAATTTAATTCGATAATTAATATTAAATTAATATATAAAAATAAAATAGATAATTAAAAATTATTTATATTATATATTAGAAAATTCTAGTTTTTGCAGCTTTCTGCCCGGCTTTCTCATCCGTCTTTCTTCTTTTTTGTACTCAAAAAGCGAAATCTCTCGCTTCTAGAGCCCTCACACTCTGACCCGACAGTTTGCGAGGGAGTTAAATCACGGTGACTCAGCGAATTAGAGATAGAAAACATTTACCTGATATCCCAAAGAGCTACCACAACATTAGAGGTAACAACTCTCATACTACAACATCGCAGACGTCGATCTTAATTTACCATCTCTGAGCCAATGGAGCCTTTCATCTTCTCCCTCTTCTCTTTGGCTCTTCCTCTTGTCTTCTATATCCTCATCTTCTTCTATCCAATTCTCTCTTCTAATCTGTTCCTTTTATTCGTCTTTGTCTCTGCTATTTCTATTATAAATACTCTTTAGCCTATTGTTGGTGGTTCTATTAATGGAAGATAGTTGATGTTATTTGCTGGTTGTTGATTCGCGATAGTTTGTAGTTGACTTAATGGTTTTGAATTAGCAAAACCGTGACAACCCGCTAATTGCATATTGTTTCTTTATTAGTTAGTCAGCAATCAACTTCTACATTTCTTGCATTATTGCATCTTTGTTTACTTGTGTTTTGGCAGAAAGTTATTCAGCGACTGTTCTATTTGCATTGAAGGACACGAGGGTTTTAACTTTATTTTCATTGGTTATTAGTTAATTAATTAGGTCCGATTTTTGTTTCATTTGGATACCTCTTTGGACTGATTGGTATAAGATAGTAGTTAAGGTAATCGATAGTTCAGTTCATACATTTTTAGAATCAAGAGGTGTTTCCGTATTTTTAGACAGGAATCAGTCGATTGAAAAATCGATCCAGGCTAATTCATGTTCATCTCTAACGACACTAACATTCTGCCTCTTACGTGAGCCTTTTTTGTTTACTTATTTCATACTTTCGTTTCTTTCAACTATTGAATTAAAATTATTATTTTTAATTCTTCAATTATTTTTAGCATTTTAATTTGTTTTTATTACATTATTATTATTATTACTATTATTTTAAAAATCATAATCATTTTATATGTGTTCGTCCTTGACCGTGTTCGTACTTCGAAGTATTGCCTCTGGACCTTGTGCTTCTAGCTTTCTCCCCACCGTTCATCGCCCAACGCCGACATGCAGGCACTCTTCTCTTTCTCTCTCCCTATATAGCTTGAATATGAATACATAGATCTTGATCATGATTAATAGATCTGTGGCAAATGTATTTCTTTTTTGAGGTGAATAATCGACTGTTTGGAACCCTAATACTGTTTGCCGCTAATTCATTCTTGTATTGTATGAGCAAGGGCACCAAGCCTTATTTCTGAGTCTAGTTTCGTGTTTCTTGGTTGGGAAAGCTGGTTTGTGTACCAGTGGCCATCCTGCATGGAGGGGAATTATAGCCCTATCCCCGTGTTTTCGTTTTGCCACCTTTCTAGTGTGAGTTTGAGTTTTTTATGCTATCTTAACTATGGTGGTGGGTTTTCAAAACAAGGGACAATTTTAAAAAGCTTTCCTGCTAATATCTACACATATTTGTGCACCATTCATTTGGACAAAATTTAAATAAAAAAAAAGCATTAGTCAAAGATAATCATTTCAGAACTTAAATACTATGAAAATTGTTTCTTTTTTTATATCATTGTTTATCGGATGCTCAACTGTCATTGGGGCATCGAGCTACTATTGACCCTCTTAAATTTTTTTAACGATTTGATAAACTATTTATTATTGTACATAATACTATTTGAAAGATTATATTACTGAAGGAAACTATTATCAAGAGTTGAGCTTGACACTTGTCTGATCTCGATGATGATCGAGATGAAGATATTCAGTACTTTTGTACTTAAAAAGTGCTCAATTTTTGTTGTGTGGCAAAGAAAACAATATATAGAAACTGAGAACAACAGTTAGAAAAACTATGTATGTATGGAGAAACTCCTGACTCGGTAATAAAAGAAGGTAAACGCCACAAGTTTAGTTGCAGAGTCAAAAGGAACTGCACAGCTGCAATATCAATTAGATCATCAAAAGCCTCCCCTTACTTCCCTTTATCATTTAAATATCTCCTCTGTCTCTGTCCCTGCACAAGCTTCTTTGATACTTAACTAATTAGGCCATATCAGGAAAGTACAGCTTCCCAAACGACTCTTATGAATTCTCCTCTCAACAAATTTGTCTGTAAGTATATTTTTTATCTATTCAGCTACCAATGCTACTACTTCCCTTATCAGAGCTTTATACTGCACTTCACTAGGTTATGTCTTGAGGATAAGGGCAGGCTACATAGAGCCCAAAACCCAATTAAAGCAGAAAACAACATAAATCAAACCAACACAGAACTTTTACCATGGTTCAGTAATTATAGCATACGTTTTTTGAACAAATCAAACAGTCTTTGTTGATTTCTGCAAGAAGTAATGCATCTCAATCATCAATGGAAGTCCAAAATAGATTAGACTTAGTAAACTTTAATTAAGTGAATCAAACTGGTTTCATCTTGCAATTTATCATCTGATCTCCATAGGAATTTTGTCTTTTCTTACTCTCAACTTTATTATTGAGTTCTCCCATCCTTCCTATTTCCTGTCACACCATCAGATTTGGCAGTCTGTTTCTATACCATTTTGTCTTTTTTTTTTCTTGCCAAATTAAAAAAGTAACTTCCAAGTTAGTTACTCATAGTTACTAATTTTTTTGTAAGTTTATGTATAGTCATGTTTCTCGCAGATGCCGATTGACCATTTGATAAACTGTATCACACTTAACTTCGAAGTCTCCACCTGAAGCCTGATACAAGTTTGATAAAACTGATTACCCCAACATCTTCATTTGGGAATGTTTCCTACATTTTGCGGCTTCAAAAGTGCTATAATTTTATTCCTATCGCTACACCTGCTAATATATCAGCTCAATTATTCTCGTTGATACCTATTTTGTTATATCACAACCAAAATGAGCTGGGTAAACAGGTCTATAAGCTTTGTACTCTCATGGTACTCATCGCAATACTTTGTTGGGGCACTTATGAGGATATGAGCATCTATGATGTTTGATCCTTTGCATTCACTAAGCAACCATTCAATCCTATTTGCGTCTTTAATATCGTAGGTTGCTATTATATATTCTTCTCCATTAGTCGGACAGGTATACTAGATAGTAAGTTCTCGATGATCCTACAGAACCCATGACCCTCTGTTGCAAATCATCCATTTTTCACTCTAAGTTCTTGACTTCCTTTTATTTGAATTCCCATTTCGCATCCTTTCAATGTTCATTCATGGATTTTCCACTATTATGATAACCATTTTTATAGAATAAGTTAGGCTTGCTCATATAATATATAAGATAAAAAAATTCGAGACAAAAGAATTACTACAAGAAATAGAAGAAAACACCTTGGGACTAGCTATTTGTAAACATGGAATAACAATACAACGAGCAATTCAAGAGGCTTTTCCCCTTGACAGTCTACCCATTGTCATTCTTTTCCTCTTGCCATATATTATAACTGCTCCTCCTTCATTGGCATAGGAAAATTCGGTTGGAAGAAAGTACATTATCATCTATGTGACATTGCTTGTTCTGTTACGAGCGTAGTCTTTGTAAATTCTTTTATTAGAAAGTAATATTATCAAAAACAAAATGAGTAGTTTTTTATTATAATTTTTCATTTTGTAGTATGTTTAATTTCTTTATTTAAATTAAGTAATTATAATTTCTTATTTCGTAGTATAATTAATTTTTTTATTTAATATTTTTATTTAAATTAAGTAATTATAATTTTCTATTTCGTAATATGGTTATTTTTTTTATTTAATATTTTGTTATTTAAATTAGGTAAAATTTATTATATTTAAGATGTTGTAATCCTATAAGAAAGAACATGATTAATGAGTAAAATTTATTCTTAATTTTTGTCTCTCTCTCTTTCTCTTCTTTCTTTCAAATTCTCTATGATTCAATCAATAACACGACGAGAGATTGTTACTCGATCCAAGGACAAATCTTTGATAAGAGATCGTATCAGTTTCATTCTTACACCTTTACTTCAGCCTTCGTACTTCCATTAGATTATACCAATTTAACATATGCGATCTTAATAGGTGGAATGAAAGGCTTATCTCTTTTCGAATCTTTGAAGCTCAATGCCTATGACTCACCTTAATTATATAGATCCAGTCTTTCTGGGAAGAATAAACTGTATGGTGATTTCTCTACTTGATGAGTTTGCTGAAGCTAGAACCCTAACATTCAAGAGGATGTTTTTAAGAGTTCATTTTGTATTTTGCTGTCCAATTCCAAGTTTAAACCCTGTTTTATTCAGATTTGATCTTGTCTACTTAGTTTCAGAAGCTTCCTGATTTTCGATTTCATGTAGACATTTTCTGACTGATGTATCCAAGTCTAGTTAGTCTGCTTTTGTCTACCCTGTAAGATAGCTGTTTTACCTTGTAAGGAGCATGCAACATTTTCCTTGGTTCCTTTCAAAATCAAGTAACCCAAAACACTTCGAATACAATCTGGCGCCTTATTTAAGATGTCAATGTACTCTAGGCTGCCAAGTCAAAACTAATTTTCTTTTTAAACTAGGGATCAATATGACATCAGTAAGTATTCTTTCATTTCCGGCTTCAAGCTTCAATCTGATTGTCCCAATTTCAGTGGCCTTGTATGAATGGTTATGTTTCATGATGACATTGCCACCATCATGATCTTTGAAAGCTTCAAAACACAGTTTGTGGGTTTATGTGGAATACGCCAACTCTGGCCTCATGCAGAATACACTGAGTGATGGTCATGAGCTAGTGTGGTCCGACCGAACCAAAATCAGAACCGTGGCCTTTGGTTTTGATATATTGGAACCAAATTCCAAACATGTGGTTCTTGGAATCGACCCAGACACAACCATATTCCACAGTTCGGTTCCAACCAATTAAAATTAAAAAATAATGAAGAATACTAAAACAATGAAAAAAAAGAAAATAATATAGCCGGTTTGATAAACAAAAAACATACAGACGCTGGAAAAATGAAGCTCAACCAAATAGTAGAGACCTAGAAAGATGTTAAAGAAAATATAGTTCATAAATGGACTCGAATGGAAGGGTCTTCCCAATTTTTGGGAGTCGAAATTGATGATCACAGAAGCCGAATTTAGATCATCCATTCTCAAATGAAATGACTATTTCTTTGAATGTCTGAGAGATTTAATCTTGTTTCTTGTTATACTTTGTTTTTGTTGTCGTCAAAATCTATTCTATTGAATTTATGGCTGAATAACAACACACAAAGATGTTTTGGTTTGTTTTGGATGTCTCTTTTTCGCACCATCGAGACTGACTCTTTGATTTCTGTATAGGCTAGCGATAGGTTTAACATCAACTCCCAGCTGGAGCACCTCCAAGCTAAATACGTGGGAACAGGACATGCAGACTTGAGTAGATTGTGAGTTTTTATCATCTTTAGATGTTTCTTGCCTATATGGTGTTTGTGAGATTTGATATCTTTTTGTTACAGTGAATGGGCTGTTAATATTCAGAGGGATAGCTTTGCATCATATGTTGGCCATTATCCTATGCTGGCCTACTTTGCTATTGCCGAAAATGAATCTATTGGAAGGGAACGCTACAACTTTATGCAGGTATGTGTCGCTTCATTCATACGATAGTGTTTTTGGTTGGACGACTTTATATTCTTTAAGTTGTTATTTTTTGCTGCTCCGTCTGTCCCTGAACGCATCGGGATTTCTTGCCTTAAAATGCAGAATGAATCCAAATGAAGTATTATTTTGCCTGGATTAATTTTATTTTTGGAAACGAAAAGATAAAAACTAGGGAACTTACTAATAAGAGAAAGAAAGAAGATTTATCCAAGTGTTTCCATTCTTGAATGTACATGCCAACTGGCAACATTACTGTATAAATGGAATTCAGAATTTCCGAAGTGATGTGTTGTGTGGATGTGTGTGGTATGCAGAAAATGCTTTTGCCCTGCGGCCTCCCTCCGGAGAGGGAAGATGACTGAGCAGCCCTCCAAAGGTGTTGAAAGCCAATCTGAGATCTCTGTAATTCTGCTTGGACCAATGCGTTCGCACCACAGCATTGAGATATTTGACCATGTTTATTTTCATGAAATTTATTGAAAGAAGTTATTATCTATTTTCATGAAATTGGTTGCAAAAAGTAGGATAAGTCTAGATATAATCTTTTGTTGTTTTCAATGGCTCAAACCCATCAAAAGTTTGAAAATCTAACCATAACAACTCTGCATATTCCAACACTTGATGAATCAATCAGTCTTGTGATCAGGGACTCGCCAATACCTGGCCGGAAACCTTCCATTAGTTCCCATCCTTCTGTAGAAAAAGCACAGATTCACATTGATTTGGTGTAATTTATATACTCTAGTTTATGAAAGAAATTAGCCAAATAAATTTTCGTAAATTCTGTTTTTTGAATTAAGGTCAGTATGTTGTAGTGTGATTGAACGATCAATTACATATCTTGCCGTGTGATATCGATTTGCATGACTCTCTCCCTATAAATGGATATGGACATGAATTTTCTAAGGAGAAAATTATCCCCGCAAGACGAAAGGAATTCTTATTAGAAGAATTATAATTGACTCTTAAGTGAAATTCTGTGTATTGTAAAAATCATAATCCAATTATTTGAATATTTTTATTTAATTAAAAAATTGAGACATGATGACTCTTTTAAAAAGAGTCAATTGTAAAAATTGTCATTTTCTTTAAAAAGAGTCCAATTTTTAACAGATTGATGAACTCTCGTAAGTCAATTTAGAGAATATTCGTATGACGAAAAAAAAATTTCAAAGCACAGCGACGTACACAAGGTTGACCGAACTATACTAACACATCGATTTAAATTTCTCTCTTTTACTCTTTATTATTGTAGCAGGTGAGTGCAGATTGCTAATGAAAACAACATTACCTCAAAAGGTCGGACAAAAAACAATAAATATATGTACATGTTCATCTTGCAACTACAAGAAATGGTCAATCAAAATCATTATTCTTCAACTCCCGTATTTAAAACCTTTGATGGTATAAAAGTCATACCAATCCATTCCTATGCTTTAGCAACTTCTAGTAATCCCCAAGATGAATCCGTTCAGCCGCAACTGCAAAGCTTTAAGACTTATGTCAACCCACGAGAGAGAGGGTGACACATGATCTGAGCAAAAATGGAAGTCGGAAGGTCAAATATTAAAATACTGATAAGCAAATGTTCAAGAAAGTCATTTCATTTTCATAGCCGAGAAACAAGATGAGTTATAAACTAAAACAGAAATGCACAGGACATGGCAATCCTTCCTCTTTAAGGTACATGGCAGACCAACGAATGAATGTTCATAATCTACCAAGTTACAAAATTTGCACTCGATTTTAAACCCACCCTCAAATGGTCCACTACGATACAACAGAATCAAATAGAAAACCCATAATCATTAATAGACAAACTAAAACATGGAAACCGACATCACTGATGTCATGAGAAAAAAAAGATAATCTTTTCACTTTCAGAATATGTGCTTCAGTCTTCAAGTTACTGAAACGAGACAGTTATTCATTGCTCTTCGATGTCAAGTTGATTATTTCAAAGCAGTTTGCTGGTTAATGTGAATGCATCCCTCAGAAAAGGAAAAGTATCATACCCTTATTTTTTATCTCATCTACTTTTAGCTGTATCTACGCCATTGATACTGCATGCATGCATTATGCAAACAAATATCGAACTGTTAGGCTTTAGATCTAAATTAATGACCTACCCAATCACAAATCATAACAAAAATAAACAAATTTCCATCCTTTCCCCATAAGGAAAATCCTCCTAAACTTAAAACTATCAACTAGCATTAAAACAAAAGCTACCATGCCAGCTATTATATATCAGCAGAAAAGATCAAAAGAAGGGACATCAAGAACAAATACTATTAGAGCGCTAAACTGTATGCTCACAAGAAAAAGACCAGCATCATCAAAATCAATAACCTAACTGAAAAAAAATAATGAGCTCCGTAGGGAAGTGATTTCACTCTAACTACGACACCAAGTTCCATAAATCTCATAGACAGGGAAAGAAAAGGCTCGATTTTATCTTTATTATCAGCGCCTCCGAGATAATCCTCTACGTTATAGATGACAGTGATGAAGAGAGAGCAACTGGGGCATCTAGCTATCTCCTCCCCAATCCTGAGCTCTTCTTTTGTAATCTGAAACAGGTCCCCGCAAGGACAAGGATACGTGAACGCCTGCAATTCCTCGTTCTACTCCATATCTTCTATCTCCACGTCGTCGTAAGACATCCTTGAAATTTGTAGATTCGAGATATGTTTCCGGAATCGATGGAGATTCCGTCGAGACCGGGATTACGACGATTGCAGAAGCAAGTTGGGAAAGGAATGAAATAGGGTAGGCAAGAAAAGCGACGAGAGACAAACCACGTCAAGTAGAGTTTATTCAGATTGAAACTTGTTTATTCTTTGATGAGTTGTGCAAATTTGTAGTTTTTGCTTTATAATGTTAATTGGAGCACAGTTCATAATTTATATTTGCTCTCGATTTAAATAATAAATAATTATTTATAATTTTATTAATAAAATATATTTTAATTAATTAAATCACACAAAAATACCTCAAGAATTATGATAAAAATGTAACATTGATGCTTGTTAGATGTCTTTGGCGCCTTTGTTGAACAATTAAATTTATTTATATGTGAATATAACTTCCTTAAGAAAAGAATGAAAATTTGGAGAAAACACACAAGTGATTTCGAGAATGATGCGTCAAACTAATAATATGGATAATACTCGGTCTGATTCTCCGACAACACATGACTAAAAAATTCGAGGATGTATAACGTGTTCTTAAGACAATCGTCATTAATCACTGTCTTATCCATTCAAATCAGGAAGAAAATTCATAGAATTCTAAATTCTAATTGCTTTCCAATTGGGTCATGTATGAACTACTTTAATACTGTGGGCTCAGATGCAATACCGTGGGTTACACTGGCCTAAACTGTGAGCCAACTTCTTTATATTTAGAATCTTCATTGGCTCCGTTTGACTCCGTCATCGCTCGGTTTTCTTAAACCAATTCGGGTCGAGTAACTAAGATTTGTACGCACCGGTTTGGATTACGATGGGTGTGAAACAAAACTTGGGTTGTAAAACTCTCAAATTGAACCAACCAGAGTGAACCGTAACCAAGATGCTTCCGCCTAGTCTGGACCGTCCAAACTTTCTATTAGACACCGAGCCCACAGAATGCCAAATCTTGCTGCAGTTGCTTGTTTGGATTGAAGCCAAACTCATAAAGATGTTCTATAAAATCTATCGATGTCCTCCTCCAATCTCAAAATTATCATCTTCCACCCAGAATCTCTTCTACGCCTAATCTTTCTATTCCAAAGTCTGTCTTCTTTGACTCAATTTTTGGCTTTTCTTCACCATGTCTGGAATCGTAGATATTCAGAGCAGTGAGCCGGAGCAGCAGCGCCAAAAAGGTCAGACCCTTCCCTCCAATGGCGCCCGCACTTCTCCTTCTGAATCGACCCTGGATGTTCAGGCGAAGATTGCGATGAGCTCAACTGGGTTGAGGCAGAGGGCAGCTCTTCCCCGAGTAGCTCCTCTTCGCTCCCGTTTCCTGCTGTATTCCGACGCGTCCGTGGCCATGCTTGTTGATTTCTTTAGCGCCTAAGCTGGCTCTAATGCCCGCTTTCTTCGGATTGTACTCTATGTAAATACGCTGTCATGATAGTTTGAAATAAACATAAAATGAATGGAGGAAACTGGGCTCTCACGTTTTCATAACTTAGTAGAACAGAGAGAGAGGGAAGAAGATGAACCACTGGGCTTCTCCATTTTGAACCCTATTTTGTTTGATAAGATTTCATCAGCGTCAGAACAATAATCCTACTCTCTCTCTCTCTCAATCGGTCCCACTCAGTTATTTCCACGAACCTTTTACAGGGCTCGCAGCGCTCCTCTATATAAACCCACCACTCCGGGGCAGTTTTATCGCAGAAAAAAGCGAGATAATCTGGAGTTTGTTGGAGAGTTGAAGAGAAATCTTCATTTTCAGGGAATACTGCAAGGGTGGAGAGTTTAGAGTCGTCATTCTGACGCTTGACATTATAGCAATCCAGGCTCGAGCCCAAGAAGCGAGCGTGGCTCGAGCTCGACGTTCGGGCTCGAGAGCTCGAGCAAGCGAGCCGGATTCCCCCCTCCCCTTCCCGGCTCGAAGCTCTTAACTCAGTGTCGACTATGACAAAGAAGAAGACCAAGGCTCACGAGTTCTTCGGCGAATGTCAGTGAGAGATTGAGATCCGCCATTGGTGCACCGAACCGACGGAAGCACGGTTCACTTGGTTTAATATGCTTGCCTTTGCCTCGCTTGCTACTTGGTTTTAGAGTATTGAAAATCGACTGTCTTCTCCCATATCTGTTGCAGTCCTCCAACGCCATGGCGTTTGGGAGCTCTCTTTTGCCTTCCCCGTTGCTGTCTCTTTTGCTTTTCTGCTTCTCATCCATGGAGGTCGCTGCTTCTATCTTTCTGTTTGTTGCTCCCGAGGGTTTTCAGAAGGTTTGAGCTTCATTTCTTTTATTTGATTGGATGTTAGAGAACCACTTTAGGCTTGATTTGTGTTATTGGAACGACTAGCCATGGGCCTATGGCTGACTATTTCAAAAGTGATGAATACTGGCATGTAATATCAATAATTCGAAGATCACATCATCGGTGAGAGATCATATAGGTAGGGATGGGCATGGGTCGGTTTGGGTCGGGTTTTTGACCGACCAGCACCGACCCATTTGGGTTTTGGTCCCAAACTCGAAATCAAAGACCGACCCGAAACCCGCACTCTCTTAGACAACCCGACCCAAACCCATTTGGGTTGGGTCGGGTTGGGTTTTTGGTCCTATTAAAAAAAATCAAAAATTAAGATAAAAACCCCCTTTATCTTCGAATTCATACTGCTATCTGTCTGACTAGTTTCACTATCCATTTCGTAGGATAAAAGTAAGATAATTCAATAGTGTAGCTGTTGGTGGCCCCACCTTGAATGCACATTCACAAAAAATTTAAGTTAATTAGAAGAAAAACATGCACAAGGAGGTAAGTTAACCTAAATTAAATGTAAAGAAAGGAGGGCTACATATCCTAATAAGCCAATAAAGAAACTAAAAGCCCAAAAAGAATGAATAGGAACCCTAAACTAAACGTCAAGTTTTGGAAATTTTGAAGAAAACCTGTCGCGAAAACATAGAGAAGATTACCTGCTCCTCGAAGGGTTTAGATAAGGTGTAAATGTATCCACAGTCAATGCAGATATGAGTAGCTTTGGCCTGCAAGAATAAGATCCATGTACAAGCTTGAGTTTTGCAGGATTATAAATTTTCAAAGCAGGGAACTTCACCTTCTGAGCATCTGTCAATTTTCTTCCAAATCGGGGAGGATGAGGACGCTTCAGCAGCCGTTTAACATCCACTTTAGCACCTCTGTGAAAAAACAAGTTATTTAGTTAGTGGAGTTGAGTTTGCAATGGTTGTTAAGCCTTGTAATCTTCTCTTTTTCTACAAGTATGGAGAACATCATTGGATCCCACCTTGACGGATCAGATTAAAAGTAAGGAATTTTTTAAATAAATTTTTTGAGATTCCATGTTTGTTACCTGCTAACAACAAAATAGACAGACTCTGCCTTTGCTTGGATTGCTGTTTTGGTAAATCCTAGCTTATCTGCAGGGCATAGTTCGTCTCCGAAGAAGCTGCTGGTGTAAATGACCTGATCGCCTGACTTTAGCCCTGCTTTTGCTGCATTTCCAACCCGTCTACACCCTACACGAGCCATGAATTGGTAACTAAGATCTGGATTGCAGAAGAATCGTAAGAACTTACTGTGATGATGACGACTCCATTGGACTTCTGACCCAGCGAAAGACCCAGTGGTTTGTCCACTTCGACCTCTATCGTCTTCGAAGCTCCAGCAGTTTTTGCTGTGATCTCAAAACCTCTCCGATGTGAGCTCAAATGGGTGGCCTCGAATTCAGATTTGAAGGAGTCCCACGCACTCCTTTTGGCGTTTTGAAGAGTCAGCCCACGCACTCCTCTTTCTGAGGAAGCCACCAACTAAGAAAGCTGCGGGTCTTCTGGAGATCTTCTGGAGTAGTCCTCGCCGCAAAGAGGAGTGCTCAGATTTGAAGGTGACCTAATTGAGTTTTTGGGTCGGGCTTGGGCTTGCGGGTTTAGTAAAAATAAAAGCCCGACCCAAAAACTAAACAATAAATAAAAACCCGACCCAAATTTAAAAAAACCCAAATTTTTTATTTTAAGCCCGACCCAAAAGCTGCGGGTCGGGCTGAGACCATGGGTCGGTTTTGGGTTGCCCATCCCTACATATAGGTAACTCTCTTGAGTCAGAAATTTCATATCTAAAAACAAGTTATTTGGCCGGTCTAAGTTTGAATGTCAGTAAATCTAATGTTTTTATTATTGCATATTGAATAATAATTTAATTTTAATAATATGTAATTTTAAAAAATAATAATAATAAATATATTTACGTATTCGGCTTGTTTAGCTTTGTTCATATAGGCTCGATCGGCTCGGCTCGAGCTATAATTAAAAAAAAAATCCGACAGGCTCGGTTCGAATTGGCTCGACGAGCCGACTCGATTGACGACTCTAGGAGAGTTGGAGGAGAGAACTGGGGAGGATGAGAGAGAAATTGGTAAGAGGGAAGACATTGCCATCTGATGCAGATTCTAAGTGCGAAGAAGCTGAGCAGAAAGAACCAACCATGCCGATACCGTCGTTGCTTTGCGCATAGACCGTTTTGCACCTTGTTGATTAGCAATTACGTGTATTTTTTATTTGATTTTGGATATAAATAATAATTCTATCTTCTGGATGCCACGATTTTGAAAGAGAAATAACTTTTCATTAGAATTTATTTTAGAATTTAAAATCAACGAAATTTTTCTTCTGGATGACAACAAATTTTTTTATTTTTAGAATTTATTGTGAAGTAGTTGTGAATATTACTAACACTAATTTGAAAAATTTAAAAATTAAAAAGAAAGTATTTTTATGGTTCTTTTTAATCTTCTCAGGTATTTATGCAAAACGAAGGGAACAACGAGCTCATTCTCTACAATCCCGAGCCTGAAAGAACGCTTCGTGAGAGGAGACGCTAAATTCAAAATCAACGACAAGCGGCTAAAGAAGAACCGATGGCTCAAATTTCACTGATTTATCAAGGTCTCGATCATGAAAGACCGATTCGGGATTATGCAATTCCGGATTTGGAGCGGCTTAATCCCGGTATATTCTGATCCGTCAACAACGAGGTAAAGTGTGAATGAAGGCCAATTATGTTTCAGATGTTGCAAACAATAGGAACATTCAACATATCAGCATCTGAAGACCCGAACGCTTTCATAACAGAATTTACTTCTTTGTGTGATTCGTTCAAGGATACAGCTGTTAATCAGGAGGTTCTCTGATTAAAGCTATTCCCTTATTCACTCCGAGACCGAGCAAAAGCATGGCTAAATTCTTTGCCACTGAATTCTATCACTTCTTGGGAAGATCTAGCCAAAAAGTTTCTACTCAAATATTTTCCACCGGTGAAGAACGCAAAGATGAGAGGGGAGATCATGACTTTCAGACAACAGGACACTGAATCCCTAAATGAAGCATGAGAGAGGTTCAAGGAATTAATTCGCCAATGTCCGAATCATGGCATCAACAAATGAGTACAACTGGAAACTTTTTATAATGGACTTTATGGACAGACGCGATCTTTCTTAGATGCAGCAGCAAATGGCGCAATTTTATCTAAATCGTGCGCGGAAGCGTTTGAACTTTGAGATAATATGGCGACTAACAATTATCAATGGCCGACAGAGAGAGCTGCAACACCAAAGAGAGCATCGACGAACAACACACCCAAAATTCTTGACATAGATCCAGTTATGGCTCTAGCAGCACAGATGACTACGTTGAATAACACCCTCAAGAATATGAACATGCAACAAGCCTACCCACAACAAGTTAAGAGTATTTCATGCTCACTCTGCTCGGAAGACCATTCGTACGAGTATTGCCCTTCAAATCCCGAAGCAGTAAATTATGTGGGGAACAATCGGAGCAATAATTTCAATCAAGGTTGGAAGCCAAATAATCAGTGGAGCAAGAATCAGCCACCATGCAATCCGAATCAGCACTTCCAACCTCAACAAGGGTATAATCAGAGTTTTCCGACTCAAGTAAACCGCCCACAACAACAACCCGAACAATCCAAGACGTTCGAACAAAAGGTCAACGAATTTATGGAACGATCTGAGCTGATGATGAAAAATATGAATGCGGTGATTCAGAATCAAGCTGCATCTCATAGGAATCGGGAGAATCAAGTAGGTCAGCTCACTCTATCTTTGAATACTAGACATACGGGAATGTTATCGAGCGATACCGAAGTTCCAAAACGAGAAGAAAAAGAACAGTGCAAAGTCATTACGCTGTGCAACGGAAGAGAAGTGGAAACTGTGAAAGACTCTGAGGAAAGACCTAGAGAAAGAACCAAGGAGAAGAACACCGACACTAATAAAGTGGAAGGCTCTGAGCACATTAACGAGCCTGATGCTAGTACCAGTGTTGCAGTACCCGCACAACATCAGAAGGCAATTGCACCAGCCGAGAGACTTCCACCACCTTTTCCACAAAGGCTACAGAAAAAGAATCAGGACAAACAATTCAGGAAATTCATGGATATGTTGAAGCAGCTACACATCAACGTCCCACTGGTCGAGGCCTTAGAACAAATGCCGAATTATGCAAAATTTATGAAAGATCTCGTGTCGAAGAAACGAAGAATAGAGGAATACGAAACTGTGGCGATGACTCAAGCAAGCATCTATATTGTACAAAATAAGATTCTGCCAAAGTTACGTGATCTTGGGAAATTTACGATTCCATGCACGATCGGAGATCAACATATTGGTGAAGCTCTATGTGACGTAGGAGCTAGCATCGATCTCATGCCGATGTCAATCTTTAAGAGTTGGACGTTGGAAAAGCAAAGCCGACAACCGTAACATTAAAGTTTGCCGATCGATCCATAGGCAGAAGGAATCATCGAGAACGTGTTGGTAAAAGTCGATAAATTTATATTTTTGGCCGATTTCATTATTTTAGATTGTGAAGTTGACCGAGAGGTCCCGATCCTCTTGGGAAGACCATTCTTGGCCACCGGAAGAACTCTGATCGACGTAGAAAAAGGAGAACTCACCATGAGGGTGAATGATGAAGAAGTCACATTCAACGTCCTGAATGCTCTAAAAGATTCAGAAGAAGCAAAAAAATGTTACGCCATCGCGGATGAGGGGTGAGATTTTGTGGAAAAGAGAAAATTAATACCACCCAAATGAGAATTCAAGTTCGATCCATCTGACCCCGAACTTGGAAAAGTCTAGGGCACAAGCTACTGAAGCCCTAGATATAGGAGATAAAGAACATCGAGAGATAAAATCCTCGATAGACGAACCACCACAACTGGAGCTGAAGCCGTTGCCACAGCATCTGAAGTACGCTTACCTCGGAGTAGGTGACACTTTACTTGTTATTATTTCTTCTCAATTGAATGAATTACAAGAAGCCGAACTACTGGAAATATTAAGGAGATATAAACATGACATTGCTTGGACGGTTGCCGATATCAAGGGAATTAGTCTGAGTATATGCATGCACAAAATTCTTCTTGAACATGATTACCGGCCATCAGTTGAAGGACAACGATGATTGAATCCAGTCATGAAAGAGGTGGTGAAAAAGGAAATTATCAAGTTATTGGACGCAGGTATTATTTATCCAAATTTGGATAGTTCATGGGTAAGTCCAATGTATTCCAAAGAAAGGAGGAACAACCGTGGTAACCAATGAGAAGAATTAATTCCAACCCGCATAGTTACTGGTTGGCGAGTTTGTATGGACTATCGAAAGCTCAACAAGATGACAAGGAAGGACCACTTTCCCTTGTCATTCATCGATCCAATGCTCGAACGACTAGCTGGAAAAGAGTTTTATTGTTTCTTAGATGGATATTCATGTTACAATCAAATTGCAATTCTACCGAAAAATCAAGAGAAGACGACGTTTACCTGTCCCTATGGCACGTTCGCTTACCGGCGAATTATGGCTGACAATTGGGTTGGGTCAACCCGCGAACCGACCCGAACCCGAAGATTGGATCGGTTATCGGATGGTTATTTTTTCGTTGAAACCCGAAGAAAACCGACCCGCGATTAACCGAATTTATGTGGGTCGGTTTTCGGGTTAATTTTACTAAAGACCCAACCCGTTTTTCGTCAAAATGTTATTTGTTTACTCAAAGTTTTATAAAATAAACTTTTGAAATCCTAGAATAAATAACAAGAGAAGACAAACAACCACTAGTTGTTTCGGTTTAGTTTGACCATGGTTTTGAATCGGGCCGTACACTTCTAGTTTACTCGAGTATGGAGTCTGGTAATTTACTCGAGACTCAACTGGTTTTTATTATTCGATTTTGATTTTATAAAAACTGAAATAATAAAATTATAAATTTATCTAAATGTATTTTGGTTTGGTTGTGAAACTTTTTATTAAGTTCTTGGGTAGTTCAAGTTTGTCGGATTTTAACCGGGATTGAGTTGGACTAACTAGATTTAGATTGATTATATTTATTACGTGGTTTGCTTAGGTTTTCACGGTTTTTAATTTTTAAAACTGTGACCAAACCGGAAACAGATCTAAAGAGGCTCGATTTGCATAGTTCGGTTTAAACCTAAGGTCTAGTCGATGTAGAAATTTTCTTTTGAGCTCTTAAAATGTATATGAATAATTTTGTTGTTATAAAACACAACTTTCTAATTAATTCAAATTACATATCATAGATATGCATAGGGTGAGTGGCTTGCGAAACCCGACACAACCCACTCTAAACCCACTTCAAACCCGCTTTAAACCCGAAGCCCAACCCGAATAAAAAACCGAATCTTAACCGAACCCAACCCGTCAGATATGGGTCGGATATGGGGTCGGATATCAAAATTGATCGTACACTTCGGGTTAAAAATTTTCAAACACGAACCCGTCGGATCGGTTATTTTTTAGAAAATAACCGAACCGAACCCGTGGGTCCCACCCCTACGGCGAATTCCATTCGTGTTATGCAATGTTCCAGCAACGTTCCAGCGTTGCATGATGTCCATATTTTCGAACATGGTTGAAGATTTTCTGGAAATATTTATGGATGATTTTTCTGTGGTTTGAGATTCTTTTCACACATGCTTACAGAATTTGGAATTAGTATTAAAACGCTGCACCGAGATGAACCTAGTTCTAAATTGGGAAAAATGTCATTTTATGGTAACCGAAGGAATTGTTCTCGGGTACCGAGTTTCCAAATCAGGGATGGAGGTTGATAAAGCCAAGATTGAAGTTATTGAAAAGCTGCCTCCACCCACCTCCGTGAAAGGAATATGAAGCTTTTTAGGACATGCCGGTTTTTACCCCCGATTCATCAAAGACTTCTCAAATATTTCCAAACTGCTTTGCTCATTGCTGGAAAATGACAAAGTATTTTGCTTTGATAATGCATGCCAACAAGCTTTCAAAGAATTAAAGCGCAAGCTGATCTCGGCCTCAATTATTATTGCACCGAATTGGACAAAACCATTCGAGATTATGTGCGATGCTAGCGATTATGCCTTGGGAGAGGTGTTGGGACAAAAGCACGACCGAATTGTACATCTTATTTATTATGCTAGCAAAACATTATCTGATGCACAACTGAATTATAGGACAACCGAGAAGGAGCTGCTGGCCGTAGTTTTTGCCTTCAAAAAATTTAGACAATATTTAGTTGGTGTTAAAGTCATCGTACACACCTACCATTCTGCTATAAAGTATCTAATTTGCCAAGCCACATTTAATTAGGTGGATTCTTTTGTTACAAGAATTCGACCTAGAAATAATTGATAGAAAAAAGAACAAATAATCAAGTTGCCGACCATCTATCACGACTAGAACAAGAGAAGCCACATAAAGAAGAGACGGTAATTACATAAACTTTCCTAGATGAACAAATTTTTAAAGCCAAGGCATTACCTTGGTACACCGATATTGTGAACTACTTAGCAAGCATAATCATCCCATTTGATTACACCTATCAACAGAGGAGGAAATTCTTAAAAGAGGTACGCAAATACTATTGGGATGATCCAGATTTATTTATACAATGTGCGGATCAGATTGTAAGAAGATGCATTCCGGAACACGAAGTTGCATCAGTGCTACAACATTGCCATTCATCACCGTATGGAGGACATTTTGGAGGAACCCGAACAACTGCTAAAGTCCTCGAGTCAGGTTTGCATTGACCTACTTTATTTAAAGATGCAAATTCATTTGTAAAATCATGTGACAGATGCCAACATATGGGAAATATCAAACGAAAACACGAGATGCCACTAACGAATATCCTAGAGGTCGAGATCTTCGATGTATGAGGTATTGATTTCATGGGTCTGTTTCCTTCATCTTACGGGAACCAATATATTTTACTTGCTGTGGACTACATATCAAAATGAGTAGAAGCCATTGCTCTTCCCACTAATGATGCTTCGGTTGTCACTCGTTTTCTTCATCAAAATATATTTACGAGATTCGGCACACCGAGAGCAATCATTAGTGATGAAGGAAGTCATTTTTGCAACCAAAAATTCAAGCAGTTACTTGAAAAATATGGAGTAAAGCACAAAGTTACAACACCGTATCACCCTCAAGCAAACTGACAAACAGAGGTCTCTAATCGGGAAATCAAAAGCATTATGGAAAAAGTCGTCAATGCCGGTAGAAGAGATTGGGCCGAGAAATTACCCGACGCTTTATGGGCTTACCGTACAGCTTTCAAGACTTCAATTGGAACATCACCGTTTCGACTTGTTTTTGGCAAAGCTTGCCTTTACCGGTTGAATTATTACACAAAACATATTGGTCGGTTGCTGTTAAGTCTTGAAAAAGACTTAATTATGTCTATCGAATTTATGAGAATTGTTCAATATCAAGTAATAAATTGCGGGATTTTATGTTGTATTCTGTAATATGTGCTGCAGCTCACGCTACAACACAAAATCCACGGGCAGTTAAAGAAATCACGTTAATTTCAGCAATTTTGGGAATTATGTTATCTGTTCGATTGGTTTCCTTTTATGCAGAGATTATGATGGATAAGAATAGGAAGTGGGAGCTGAAAAGAGATAAGATTGGAGGAATTTAAATGGAAAAATTGGCGGATCGGAGAGAGAAGAAAATCCCCACAAATCAAAGGATTCCTAATTCGGTTTTGGAGAGAGAAGAAAATCCCCACAAATCAAGAGATTTTTAATTCGGTTTTGGAAAAAGAAGCTAGCTGTCATGATTTTAAATAGAGAGTAGAAAGGAGAACAATTCAGATGTGGAGAGCGGGAGAGATAGCCGGAAAAGAATGCAGAAACGATAAGCGGCGCCTTTGTAACATCCCGTTCTTTAAAGACAGCAGTAAAATTTTTCTTTTTAAAATCTCGTTCAAAACTCTTGATTTAAAATCATAGCGGCAGCGTAAGACATTAAAAACTGTTAAAAAAATGTGATCTCGTCATACTTATAAAACACGTCATAGAAATATATATCAAAATACCATTACATTCATTACATGTCATAGATAGGCAATAACACAAAACATTCAAGCATTGCCCATCGAATTACTTAACGAAAGTTCTTAACATGATAATTCAAAACGTGTCAATTCGTTCAAACAAGTTTTCATAAAACTTAATAAAATATTTAAAACTTCTTTCTTCTTTCACCCACGGGTCGTCACTCGGTTTCGTAAACATCCCGCTCCAAAGTAGCTCCATCCACGTATCATGGCACGTGATGAGGACTAAATTCCTCATCCCGAGCTTCATCACCTACATCATAAAGCTTAATTAATGAGCTTAAGGCTTAGTAAGAAATCATATCACCTACATGCCTAAAATGCTCATGTCGCATTTAAAACCATGCTTTATTTTGTTCTTTATCTTGATTCTTAACTTGATACTTGATCCTCATTCTTGACATAATAAACGAGCACGCGTAAGGGATAGAATGACACCATCTGGCCTTCCTCACGGGTAGCTCACAGAGCACCATCTGGCCCGCTCAGAAAGGCAGCCAATTCAACTTCACCCCCGAGTTTTCTTAATCTTGATCTTTACTTGCTTGACATTTTTCATGCATCGTATGAGAGAATTCTCGGGATAAGGTATTAGCACCATCTGGCCTCCCTCAAGACAGCTCTCCCCATATCTCATTCTCAACATACGGTTTGGCGACGTTTTGAAATCATGCATGATAAAATACTTCCGTAATTTTGAAAACATGATGCATGAATATGAATGCTTGCATAACTTAATTACTTATCACAAAAATACATACTTGTGAACATTATCATTCAAGAACTTAAAAACTTAACGCACAAACATCTCCAGAATAATTAAAAGTTTACTTTTATCATTCATTTCGTGTTTTACGTATTTAGGCGTTACGTATAAAATACAAATGAAATTCAATGTCACACATCACCAATCAATCCCTCAACACAGGGCCGGTGCACCGTGGGATGCACCCCAAAACAATAATAATACATAATCATAATATCTTATTAATCATACTTAATATATCTAAACTAAGCATACAATTCTTAACACACCCTTTATGATGTAGGTCCCAAAGGACAAAAACACAAGCAATGAATTCTTACATTGTTTAAATTCTTATTCACTTTCCTTTAATTTCCTTGATTTGTTTTCAAGAACACCTAGACTTCAACTTTCTCTCAAGCTACTAGAGAGTATTTGAGATCTCTGCAAAAGGGAGAATTGAGGGAAGGAAACCTGTTCTATGGTTTTTGGAGCTTGAATGGCCGAACAAAACTTGAAGGGTCAAGGCTGCATAATGATGATTTTTTTTAAAACAAATTTCACGCGTGGAAGATGAAAGGTTTTTGGATAACTACAAAGAGCGGTCGACACATTATACAATGTGTCGACCAGTCACTGTTTATAGGTCGACCCCAGATTTTTCCAGAGACGAATCCTATTGACTACACAAAATTTATGTCGACCCAACCTACATGTGTCGACCCTAGATTTTCCAGAGACGAATCCTTTAGATTTATGTCGACCGCACGAAAATTTATGTCGAGCTACTGACCATAAGCTTCCAACGATTATATTTTCATCAACTAATTCACTTAATTTCATTAAGAGGAGTTAAACTCATTTAAAGAATTTATCTCCTTGAAAATCAACTAATCTTATCGGTCGCATAGGTTAACTTCGTTCTTCATTCAACATTGATAAAACTTAAGGTGTGTGGAAAAAGTCGGGTGTTACATTCCACCCCCATTAAAATAAATTTTGTCCTCAAAATTTACCTGTTAAAATAACTCGGGATACATATTTTCCATGTACTGTCTTCTCTCCCAAGTGGCCTCTTCGACCGAATGATTCCTCCACAACACCTTAACGAGAGGAATTTGTTTGTTCCGTAGTTCCTTTGTCCTTGAATCCTTCGTATGTCATAGTCGGATTTACATTGATATTACTTGGTTCTATCACATGATCCAGATCTCTCATGGATTTTCGTAACATGGACACATGAAATACGTCATGTACCCTTTGCATAGCTGATGGTAGCATAAGTTTGTAGGCTGTTTTCCCAATCCTTTTGATTATTGAAAATGGTCCAATATACCGTGGAACAAGTTTTTCCTTCTTGCTGAAACGCTTAACTCCCTTAAACGGAGATACCTTTAGATATACTTCATCTCCTTCTTCAAATTCCAACTTTGTTCTTCATCGGTCTGCATAACTCTTTTGCCTACTTTGCGCTACCCTGATTCGTTCCCTTATTACTCGCACTTGATCCTTGGTTTGCTGAAGGATTTCGGGACCATAGAATTGAGCTTCACCAACTTCATCCCAATATAGTGGCGATCTACATTTCCGACCATAAAGTGCTCATATGGTGCCATACCAATGGTGCTTTGGTAACTATTATTATAGGTGAACTCCACCAAAGGCAACAATTTACTCCATGTGACTTAGAATTCGAGCACGCATGCCTGTAGCATATCTTCTAAGATTTGTATGGTTCTTTCCGTTTGGCCATCAGTTTGGAGATGAAATGCAGTACTTAAACTTAAGCTCGCCCCCAAAGCCTTTTGCAGACTTTTCCAAAATCTTGAAGTAAATTTAGGATCGCGGTCAGAAACGATGGAGACTGAAACTCCATGTAGTCTCACAATCTCCTGAATATAGAGTTCAGCATACCGATCCATGCTCGAACTTAACTTAATCGCTAGGAAATGGGCTGATTTTGTTAGTCGATCCACTACAACATATTGCGTCGAATTCCTTCGTAGTCCTTGGCAATCCGACCACGAAGTCCATAGCGATATGCTCCCACTTCCATTCCGAAATTGGTAAGTTTTGTAACATTTCGAATGGCCTCTGATGTTCAGCCTAACTTGTTGACAAATGTGGCAAAGCTCCACATGTTTAACCACATCTTCCTTCATTCCGGGCCACCAAAAGTGTTGTCTTAAATCTCGGTACATCTTTGTACTTCCCGGATGCATTGAGAACTTAGACGAATGTGCCTCCAATAAAATGTCGCTCCTTAAACTTGTGTTGTCTAGTACATACCATCTATTTCCATACTTCAGAATTCCATCCAAAGAGCAATGCAATTCAGAGGAGACTTTTTCTTTACCCAATTAATACTTTCTATACATTAGGTCTTCTTGCTGTAAGATCCTTATTCTCTCCAACACGTTAGGTGTAAGGGTTAAAGCCATTAGTTCAATACCCAAATTTGGAATCACCTCGAGATTGAACCTTTCCATTTCTTCATGGAGTTGGGTAGGTAGTGTAGACACCATTGCTTGTACTAAAGTTGTTTTCCTACTTAGGGCATCCGCGACTACGTTGGCCTTTCCAGGATGATACTTTATCTCGAAATCGTAATCCGTCACAAATTCGAGTCATCATCTTTGCCTCATATTTAAATCCTTTTGCGAAAATAAATATTTGAGGCTTTTATGGTCAGTATAAACCTCGCTTTCCCGACCATACAAGTAATGTCGCCATATCTTCAAGGCAAACACTACTGCAGCTAATTCAAGGTCATGTGTCGGGTAATTCTGTTCATATCTCTTCAATTGTCTGGACGCGTACCCGATCACCTTTCCATTTTGCATCAAAACACATCCAAGTCCGATCTTTGAAGAGTCACAGTATATACAAAATTTCCCATTGTCAGTCGGAAGGGTTAGGAATGGAGCCGTGGTCAATCTTTGCTTCAATTCCTGGAAGCTCCATTCACATTCTTCTGACCACCAAAACTTTATATTTTTCCTTGTTAATCGGGTTAGGGGCGTCGCAATCTTAGAAAACCCTTCAATAAATCGTCAGTAGTAACCCGCCAATCCAAGGAAACTTCTCACTTCACCTACATTTCTTGGCGGTGACCATTCCGTAACAGCTTTTATCTTTGACGGATCAATCGAGATTCAGTCCTTGGAAATCACATGTCCGAGAAATTGAACCTTGTTAAGCCAAAACTCGCATTCGGAAAATTTTGCATACAGCTGATGTACTTTCAACAATGTTAATACAGCTCTCAAGTGTTCCTCATGCTCCTCTTCAGACTTTGAATACACCAGAATCTCATCCATAAATACAATGACAAACTTGTCTAAAAATTCCCAAAATATATGATTCATCATATCCATGAAAGCCACAGGAGCATTGGTTAGTCCGAACAACATTACAAGGAACTCGTAGTGCCCGTACCTTGTCCGAAATGCCGTCTTTGGTATATCATCAGCCTTAATCTTTAGCTGGTAGTACTCCGATCTTAAGTCAATCTTTGAGAATACCCTCACACCTTGAAGTTGGTCAAATAAATCGTCAATTCTTGGTAATGGGTACTTGTTTTTCACTGTCAATTTGTTCAAATCACGGTAATAAATACACATCCTCATTGTCCCATCTTTCTTCTTGACAAAGAGTACCAGAGCACCCCATGGCGAAAAACTAGGCTGAACAAAGCCTTTATTTAATAATTCACATGTAGCGTATAGACAACATTCTTCTTCCCCGGGAGGTTGAAATCGCACCAACCTAAGTCTACAACCTATAGTAGCATAATGACGGAATAACCAATCCATCCCTAAAATGCTATCATAGCCCTTCATATCCATAACTATAAAGTCGGTGTACATGATCCGACCGTTCACCATTACCACACAGTTATACAGAATGTGGTTCAGGTGTAGCTGTTTGCCAGATGGCAGCATCACATCGTATACGCGTTTAGCTTCCACTGGTGAGCAGTTCAGTTTATGCACGAACACTAGGGATATAAAAGAGTGCGTAGCACCTGAGTCTATTAGAACATACGCAGGCATACCATTAATAAGTAGTGTACGTGAAATCACCGCGGGTTGATCAGTATCCTCGGGCTCAATCATCACAAAAACTCTTGGTGCAACCTTCTGTGTTTCCTGTTTGAGTTGGGGGCAGTCCCTCGCAAAATGCCCCATTTCCTTGCACTTGTAACATCTTCCGTTACAGCAATGCACTTCCCAAAGTGTCTCTAACCACAATTGGGACATAACTCGTTCTGTTGAGGCACTTGAATACGTTTTTCTTGAGTTATTTCTGCTTTATTCTCTTTAGGCCTTTTAACTCCCCTTGGTGGTTCCCATCCACGATTTGATTGTGGCGGTACCAGCTTCACGAACTTCTTTTGAGACTCCTGGTACCTTTGAAATCTCAATTCAACCTCTTAAATCTCCAAAGCTTTTGCCACTACACTAGTGTAGCGGGCATTTTCCGTACTCGCTATCTTAACTCCTCAGTATATTTCCAATTTCAGCCCTTGAGTAAATTGGTAAACTTTTAATTCTTCGGTTGCCACCAAGTGAGGGGCAAACCTTGATAAAGCTTCGAAGTGTCGAATATATTCTCCAACTATTTCGACTTGGCGAAGATGCACAAATTCAACCATCTTCGCCGTCTGAACCGCACGGTTGAAGAATTTAGTGTTGAACTCATCTTTGAACTCATTCCAAGTCATGTCGCTTATATCTCTTGAGGCCTTCACAGTATCCCACCAATAACGGACATCATTCTCCATCATAAATGTGGCGCATAAAATCTTGTCCCTCCCTTCGACTTTTGCATATTCAAATAAGTCTTCCAATTTTCGTATCCATTCTTCGGCCACAGCTGGATTGACCGATTGTCCATTGAAACTTGGGGGATGAAGGCGATTAAATCGTTCACAGCTTGAGTCATTATTATTAATCCTCCGATCACCATCATGGATCCCCCTTGCTCAGTATTTCTCTAAGTACTGCGATTGACGCTCTACCAAACTAACCAATCAATCGATTGTATTCTCGTTTTCTTGACTAGTACCTTCACTCATCTTTCGTTGTGTTCTTAATAGGTTTTACAAATCCTAGAATCAAACAAACAAGAACATGAATACTACAATCAACTAAAATTGTCAAATATACTTACAATTATTGGAGTCTTCAAGCACATGTTTACGAAATCAAGCGGTCTGCAGAATCGATTTTAAAACCTGGTCCGCTCTAATACCATGTTGTAACATCCCGTTCTTTAAAAACAGCAGTAAATTTTCTTTTTAAAATCTCGTTCAAAACTCTTGATTTAAAATCGTAGCGGAAGCGTAAGACATTAAAAACTGTTAAAAAAATGTGATCTCGTCATTGATGTGCCACAGATTAGCACATCTAGAAGCGGAAGCAAACTATTTTCTAATGAGTTTGTTGATTTTGTAGGAAGCTTGTTTTATAAAGGTTTAATCAAGAAGCCAAAGATGAAGGGCATGGTGAGCCCTAGTTGTCAAGTGGGGTTGATGCATTTCATGGGCCAACCACACTTGATGAAGGAAGAGGAGTTCAAGGGTGGCACATTAAGGTGGCCCCAAATCACCAAAACATGAAGGGGAAAGCATGTTTTCCTTTTAACAACTTTGTGTAATAATTTAGTTAGTTTTATATAATAATTAGGAGGATAATTAGTAGCTTAAATTTGTGCACATGTAAGGGTACTTAGTGTACCCGTGGCATGGAAGGGTGATCAAAACATCCATGGTGATGAAAACAACATTTCTGGTTTCGGCCCAAGCTGACCTTCGAGGCTTGTGCAGCCGTTTCGACCACCTTTCAGACCTAATTTGGACAAACATGCTTCTAAAAATATGTGGCCAACATCCTAAGGTTTCCAGAATGTGGTGGAGTATAAAATTTGGACAACAATTTCCCAGCCAACGAATGCCATTACAGAGGCATCCAGAAGATGGAGCGGCCCGGGAGCATCCAACCCATGGTGGCCGATCCATGGCCATGTTTGGCCCCAACGGAAAGGAAGGCCCAATTACATCATTTTACACCATTGGAGCAGAAGCTAGCAGCCCAAGGAAGTGCCCAACCATTAGCCCAAAAGATACAAGTGTTCAAGTCCATTTGATTATGGACATTCCATCATTGGTTTGGCCCATCTTTTAGGTTGTTGGTTTTTCGTAGAAACCAAGCAAGCTCCTTACTCTATTCTTTTGTTGTAAGTTAGTAAACGTGGCTGCAAGTGGAAAGTCTTAGGAAGCACTAAGGGATGGGTTAAACCTTCCCTTAGTGACTCATCACTCCTTGTTGGTGATTAAACTCAAGGTGGGCCCACTTGCCATGCCTTGTTGTTGGTTTAGTAGTTAGAACTCTAGGTAGCAATTATGTGCCTTTGTAGCTCGTGGGAAGGAAGGTTTTAACCTTCCCATTTCTGTATTTGCAAGGTAGAAAAGTATTGGAAAATTTGCAGAAGCTTTGAAGCTCTCAAACCCTCTTTTCTCACGGCTTCTTGGGATTTTGGTGAGTAATATCCAATCTTCCTTGTTGTCTTTGGTGTTGGTGCCTTGCTAGAGTCACTTAGCCTTTATTCCAACCTTCCTCCTCACTTGCTTAGGATCAAGGTAAGCTTGGAAGTCATATAGCCTTCATCCCGTTTATGTATTTTGGTTCTTGGTTGTTTTCTTATTGGTTGCTGCCATTTTAATTTACCCGAGAATCTGTTTGAGTCCCAAAAGTGTCTCCCTTGCTATTTTCTGTTTCCCTCGTGCTAAAATCCTCAAAATCTGGCTGTGAGTTCTTATTTCACGTCTTGAAGTATTGGCTATTCATCTCACTCCCAGGTCTGCCAATTGAAAGTTGTGCATGCATCTATCCTCTGTCCTTCACCCGAGTTCCTGAAATCGGGCAATTCTGTCCATTAATTTTCTATTCAGCATAACTCCTAGCCTACACGTGCTTTTTCTGTGAAACCACTTGCATTGTCTTCCCCTTTGATTGAAGTTTTTGTATGCTTATTTTTACGATCCCAGACTCCCTTAATTGGAAGTTGTGTAGAAGTTTCCCCATCACCCCTGCACTGTTTTCTTCCTGTTTGTCTGTTTGTGCATCTAAATGTGTCCCCGTGCCATTTTATGATCCACACGTGATTTCACTCTAAATATTGACCAAACTCAGTTCCTTCCCTAAAGTCTAAGTCCCCAAAATTTCAGCCCAAAATCCTGTATGCAATTGGAGTTCTCCTTGCTCCAATCCCCTGTTGCTGCCTACCTTTCTTTCCCTCGGCAGATTGTTGCCATCTCTTCTCTTCCCGACACCTCCGCATCTTGGAGCGTGTCAGTCATACTTATAAAACACGTCATAGAAATATATATCAAAATACCATTACATTCATTACATGTCATAGATAGGCAATAGCACAAAACATTCAAGCATTGCCCATCGAATTACTTAACGAAAGTTCTTAACATGATAATTCAAAACGTGTCAATTCGTTCAAACAAGTTTTCATAAAACTTAATAAAATATTTAAAACTTCTTTCTTCTTTCACCCACGGGTCGTCACTCGGTTTCGTAAACATCCCGCTCCAAAGTAGCTCCATCCACGTATCATGGCACGTGATGAGGACTAAATTCCTCATCCCGAGCTTCATCACCTACATCATAAAGCTTAATTAATGAGCTTAAGGCTTAGTAAGAAATCATATCACCTACATGCCTAAAATGCTCATGTCGCATTTAAAACCATGCTTTATTTTGTTCTTTATCTTGATTCTTAACTTGATACTTGATCCTCATTCTTGACATAATAAACGAGCACGCGTAAGGGATAGAATGACACCATCTGGCCTTCCTCACGGGTAGCTCACAGAGCACCATCTGGCCCGCTCAGAAAGGCAGCCAATTCAACTTCACCCCCGAGTTTTCTTAATCTTGATCTTTACTTGCTTGACATTTTTCATGCATCGTATGAGAGAATTCTCGGGATAAGGTATTAGCACCATCTGGCCTCCCTCAAGACAGCTCTCCCCATATCTCATTCTCAACATACGGTTTGGCGACGTTTTGAAATCATGCATGATAAAATACTTCCGTAATTTTGAAAACATGATGCATGAATATGAATGCTTGCATAACTTAATTACTTATCACAAAAATACATACTTGTGAACATTATCATTCAAGAACTTAAAAACTTAACGCACAAACATCTCCAGAATAATTAAAAGTTTACTTTTATCATTCATTTCGTGTTTTACGTATTTAGGCGTTACGTATAAAATACAAATGAAATTCAATGTCACACATCACCAATCAATCCCTCAACACAGGGCCGGTGCACCGTGGGATGCACCCCAAAACAATAATAATACATAATCATAATATCTTATTAATCATACTTAATATATCTAAACTAAGCATACAATTCTTAACACACCCTTTATGATGTAGGTCCCAAAGGACAAAAACACAAGCAATGAATTCTTACCTCGTTTCCAAGCTAAATTCCCATTCACTTTCCTTTAATTTCCTTGATTTGTTTTCAAGAACACCTAGGCTTCAACTTTCTCTCAAGCTACTAGAGAGTATTTGAGATCTCTTCAAAAAGGAGAATTGAGGGAAGGAAACCTGTTCTATGGTTTTTGGAGCTTGAATGGCCGAACAAAACTTGAAGGGTCAAGGCTGCATAATGATGATTTTTTTTTTTAAAACAAATTTCACGCGTGGAAGATAAAAGGTTTTCGGATAACTACAAAGAGCGGTCGACACATTATACAATGTGTCGACCGGTCACTGTTTATAGGTCGACCCAACAATATAACTTGTGTCGACCCATTTAAATTGACTGTGTCGACCCTAGAAAAGACATTGTGTCGACTCAAAAGTCAGTGCTGCGTGCAAAAAGTGTCGACCCATATAAATTGACTGTGTCGACCCTAGAAAAGACATTGTGTCGACCCAACCAACATGTGTCGACCCCAGATTTTTTTACAGAGAAAAATCCTATCGACTGCACAAAATTTATGTCGACCCAACGTACATGTGTCGACCCCAGATTTTTCCAGAGATGAATCCTATCGACTGCACAAAATTTATGTCAACCCAACCTACATGTGTCGACCCTAGATTTTCCAGAGGCGAATCCTTTAGAGTTATGTCGACCGCACAAAAATTTATGTCAACCCAACTGACCATAAGCTTCCAACGATTATATTTTCATCAACTAATTCACTTAATTTCATTAAGAGGAGTTAAACTCGTTTAAAGAATTTATCTCCTTGAAAATCAACTAATCTTATCGGTCGCATAGGTTAACTTCGTTCATCATTCAAGAACTCGCGGGACGCCACTGAAGTTTTGAAGAAAGCAACAGTGAATCCGTTTATCTTTTATTAGGCGCTGCAATTATGATTTGTGAACATTTATCTTGTGTTCTTTTTATTTTCAGCATGAACTAAATTTATCTTTGTTAGATTTTAGAAGTATCTTGTTTTATGAACTCTCGGTTTGTATTTATTTCGTAATTTGAATAATTCAACTAGGTTTTCATTCCTATCGTGTATAAGTTGGACACCACAGTTATAAAGTACTTAATGATTTCTAACACGCCATTAGAAAATCATCTAGAAAGTAGTTGAATTGCTTGAGTTGTTAAATTAATTTATTTGTAATTTAACTAAACGTTTTTAATTGATTAAAACGTTAGCTCAAGGGGAAACTAATATGATCGGTTCTGAAGGTCTTCAAATCTCAATTTCTTTGCCATAAGATTGGAAGGAGTTGAGAAAAGGAGCCAAGCAGTAGGCGACGCCAGCCACCAATTTCATAGATATCTTTCTCGTCAAACGTGCTGTAGTCTGTGCTGTAGCACAAACATACAGCCGATAGTGAATAAACAGGAGAAACTGAAATCTAACCTTCCTTATAGCTGAATTTCATTCGTTTTTTAGATTTGCCTGTTTCTTTTAATTTGTTTATATTTTCTTTATTTTTAACAAAAAATCATCAAACCCTTTTATTCAATTTTATATAACTATTTTACATTTCATTTTGGAAAATATTAGATTCGTTATCCTTGTGGGATCGATAAACTTTTATATTACTTGACTGTGCACTTGCGGTTTTTAACGACACGTTCGCACCTAACAAGTTTTTGGCGCCATTGCCGGGGATAACGGAATTTAAATTTTCTAAATTTTTGTGAAACAGTAAAAAAAAATAAAAAAAATAAAAATTTTGAAAAATAAAAAAAAGTTTCAAAAGGATATTACTTCTCTTTTTCTTTTGCAGGTTGATGCAACAAGGAGGAACAAGAGACATCGTTCCTTACGACCAAGAAATCGAAAAAATCTTCAGGCAAAGGAGAAGACATGCTCGAAGCGCAGTGCTACAGATGGAGCTCGAAGCACCCAATGGAGAAGAGTACGAACCAGAACCTGTACAGCACGTCAGACCAGAACGTCCACTGAGAGATTACGGCATTCCGAATCTGGACGGTTTACACACTGGAATTGTATATCCAGAAACAAATCAAACCAAATGCGAGCTCAAACCGATAATGTTCGAGATGTTACAAACAATCGGCACTTTCAGCGGAATGCCAATCGAGGATCCGAATGCACACCTTGTAGAATTCTCTCGGTTGTGCGACACATTTACAGAAGTTACAGCACATGGTGAAATTCTAAGGATGAAACTGTTTCCTTACTCGCTGCGCGACTGAGCAAAAGCGTGGCTCAATTCAATCCCGCCTAATTCAGTAAACTCGTGGGAAGATCTTGCAAAAAAAATTTGATCAAATACTTCCCTCCAGTCAAGAATGCCAAAATGCGAGGAGAAATTATGACCTTCAAACATAATGATTTGGAATCTCTTTTTGAAGGTTGGGAAAGATTCAAGGAACTTATAAGGAAGTGCCCGAATCATGGACTATCACCTTGGATCCAGCTCGAAACATTTTATAACGGACTGAATTTGCACACAAGAGCCATTCTCGACGCATTTGCAAATGGAGCGATTTTATCAAAAACATATACGGAAGCATGTGAACTTCTGGAAAATATCGCAACTAACAACTGCCAGTGGCCTACGAATGACAGAGGATCTGTGCCGAGGCGAGCTACTGGAGTTTTTGAGTTAGATTCGATGACTGCGCTCACAGCACAGATGACGATGCTGACCAATGCAATAAAAGGACTGAATCTGCCGAAGCAAGCGCCACAGCAGACGCTACAACAGCAAGTAATGAGCATCACTTGTTCTTTTTGCGGAGAAGGCCACGAATACGACAACTGCCCAGGATGAGGGTGAATGAAGAAAATGTGAAGTTTAATGTGCTGAAGGCAATGACGTTTCCCGACGATGAAGAAGAAGAATGCTATAATATTATAGAAGATTGCTGCTCTATAGCGTTTGAAAATTCAGATAGCGAAGAAGAAGCAGAAGAAGAGACTGAATCAGAGAAACAACAAGTATCAAAGGTGTGGATAAAACCAAAATTTGAATTTCTAGACAGAGAAAACACTGGAGAAAGGTTAATGAAAAATTCTGTAGAAAAGCCGCTGTAGCTTGAGCTGAATCCGCTGCCGCAGCCTTTAAAATATGCATTTCTGGGAGAGCAGAATACGCTGCCGGTAATTATATCTTCTGGACTGGAGAAGGAACAGGAAGCTGTGTTGCAGCAACTCAAGGGCGCAATTGGTTGGTCGATAGCTGACATTAAGGGAATAAGCCCGAGTATCTGTATGCACAAAATTCTTATGGAGGAAAACCACAAACCATCAATTGAACAACAAAGGCGATTTAACCCGGCTATGAAGGAAGTAGTTAAAAAAGAGGTTATCAAGCTGTTAGATGCAGGGATTATTTATCCAATTTCTGAAAGCTCGTGGGTTAGTCCTATACATTGCGTTCCAAAGAAAGGTGACACTACAGTGGTTACAAACAAAAACGAAGAATTGATACCAACCAGAACCGTTACAGGATGGAGAGTGTGCATCGATTACAGGAAGTTAAATAAAATGACACGCAAGGATCATTTCCCGCTGCCATTTATTGATCAAATGTTGGATTGCAGCCATTTTGTTCTACTGTGTTCTTGATGGTTACTCGGGATATAATCAAATCTCTATCTCGCCAGATCAAGAAAAGACTACCTTCACCTGCCCGTACGAAACTTTCGCGTTTCGAAGAATGCCCTTCGGATTATGCAACGCTCCAGCCAGTTTTCAACGATGCATGATGTCAATCTTTTCGGATATGGTGGAGCAAGTTATGGAGATCTTCATGGGCAGCTTCTCGGTAATGGGTAACTCCTTTCAAGACTGTTTAAATAATTTAGAAGTGGTTCTCAAACATTGCTTAGAAACAGATCTTGTGTTGAATTGGGAGAAGTGTCACTTTATGGATACTGAGGGTATTGTTCTTGGCCATCGGGTTTCGAAAGAAAGAATTGAAGTGGATAAAGCAAAGATCAAAATTATCTAAAAATTGCCCCCACCGACGAATGTAAAGGGTATAAAAAGTTTTCTAGGACATAGTGGTTTTTATCGTCAATCATAAAAGACTTTTCTAAGATCACGAAACCACTATGCTTTCTGCTAGAAAACAATAAGGCATTTGTATTTGATGAAGCATGCCTCACAGCATTCACGGAGTTAAAAAAGAGGTTGATTTCAGCCCCTATTATTGTAGCACCGGATTGGACTTTACCGTTCGAACTGATGTGCGATGCCAGCAATTCTGCTGTGGGCGTAGTTCTGGGGCAGAGGAAGAACAAAATTTTTTGTTTGATCTACTATGCGAGTAAAATGTTATCGGAAGCTCAAGTCAATTATACGACTACGGAAAAAGAGTTGCTAGCAGTGGTCTTTGCTTTTGAAAAATTCCGGCAATATCTTGTCGGGACCAAGGTTATAGTTTACACGGATCACTCGGCTATAAAGTATTTAGTCAAAAAGAAGGATGTCAAACAAAGATTGATTCAGTGGGTCCTTTTATTGCAAGAATTCGATATTGAAATCCGAGATAAAAAGTGTACAGAAAATCAAGTTACTAACCATTTATCGAGGTTGGAAACTGAAAAAGAATTGAATGATAGCATACCGATCCTAGAGAATTTTCCGGATGAACAATTGTTTCAAGTTTCTACAGCTCCATGGTATGCTGATATAGTGAATTTTTTGGGCAGCAAGATTATTATGTTCGGTTAATCTTATCAACAGCGAAAAAGGTTTTTACATGATGCCCGTAACTATTTCTGGGAGGAGCCATATTTGTTTAAACAGTGTCTGGACCAGGTTATAAGAAGGTGTATTCCACAAGACGAATTTCCATCTGTGCTGCAGCACTGCCATACAGCACCATACGAAAGACACTACGGAGGAATAAGAACAACATCGAAGGTTTTGCAATCCGTTTTTTACTGGCCTACACTTTTCAAGGATGCTAATGAATTTGTTAAAACGTGTGACAAGTGCCAGCGGTGCGGAAACATATCAAGAAAACACGAGATGCCACTAACAAATATTTTAGAAGTCGAGCTTTTCGATGTTTGGGGAATCGATTTCATGGGACCATTCCCCTCATCGTTTGGAAATCGGTATATTTTGTTGGCAGTTGATTACGTCTCCAAATGGGTAGAAGCGGTGCCATTATAGAAAAATGATGCCAAAGTTGTTACGGGTTTTCTACATCAAAATATTTTCACTCGATTCGGTACTCCAAAAGTAATCATAAGCGATGGTGGAAGTCATTTTTGCAATAGGCAATTTCAGAGCTTATTAGCTAAATATGGGGTAAAGCATAAAGTGACTACAGCTTACCATCTTCAAGCAAATGGATGAGCATAGGTGTCGAATCGAGAGATTAAAAAGATTCTGGAAAAAGTAGTCAACCCCGGAATGAAGGAATGGGCATCTAAGCTGCCAGATGCGTTGTGGGCATACCGTACAATGTACAAGACACCGATTTGAGCATCTCCTTTCAGACTGGTTTTTGAGAAGGCATGTCATCTCCCAGTCGAGCTAATTCACAAGGCTCACTGGGCTGTTGCAAAATTAAATTTAGATGCAGATGCTGTTGGAGAGAAAATGATGCTTCAATTGAATGAGCTAGACAAATTTCAATTAAATGCTTACGAGAATGCTGCAGTCTACAAGGAGAAAGTCAAGAAATGACACGACATAAATATTCAGGAGAGAACTTTCAAGATTGGACAGAAAGTACTGGTTTATGACTAAAGACTAAAACTTTTTCCCGGGAATCTAAAATCAAGATGGTCAGGACCATTGTTGATATCGAATGTCACGACCTTTGGAGTGATTGAACTTTTCAATGAAGCAACCGGAATATATTTAAAGTCAATGAACAAAGGGTAAAACACTTTCTGGAAAATTTAGCAGGCGAGGAGTAAAATTCTTCCGTGCTGTTGGACAACGCTGCATAAAGCGCTGCAGCGGAGAGTCGGGCCGTCGACTTTAAAACAAGCGCTTAAGGGAGGCAACCCTCGGTGATTTTAAATTCTTTTAAGTCGATTTTACTGTTGCCGAGTCTATTTAGGGTATTAGAGTTAAGTTTAGATTTTTTACTTGTTTCCAAATCTCCCATCTATTTTCGCTCCTATTCTCCTGAGATTTCTTTTCCTATTGCAGATTTTTTCTCCTTCGTCGCTGCGACCTCCTTTCTTATAGCAGAGCAGACCTAGCAGACATGGCTTCAGTATCATCGAGCATTGCGACATATTCATTAAGGAAACTGCGGAAGACTCAAGCTAGGGTTACGGACGAGAAACAATCACAGAAGATAAACAGCGAAGAGGAGAATCAAAAGATGAACAACGAAGAGGGGAAACAGAAGGTGCAAGTTCAGAAAAACAAGAGGGAGGTCCGCCCGATTACAACAAAATTGCAGAGAGTTCTGCGACATCGGGTTCGAACTGCTGCTCCCCAAAATTTGAACACGGGTACAGAACCACACCTAATTGACGACGATTCCAGTGATGAAGAAGAAACACCATTGATTAGGACAAAAAAAGCAAGGACAAAATCGAGTTCATCAGAGCCCACATCACTGCAGCCCGAGATTGCAGACATTCTGCTCGGGATGAAGCAAAATCCAACAAAAATCAAACAGGTTGGGATTATTGAAAGAACATACATTAGGCACTCCAAATAAATCGCTTGCTTAACGACTATTCCAGAAGTAGAAAACGAGGAACATACTCCACAGCAGCCGCCACAGCACAAGAATATGGAGGAACAACTGTAATACCAGTGTACAAACTAAGTGTTTTTACGCTATCTAATGCTTCAACTAGAAATTTGTTTGAAGTCATACATACTGAATTATGAAGAAAAAAAGAAAGCGAATTGGAGTATGACACATGTCACTATAGGATTAATACCAAATCATGATTAAGACATAATTAGTAAAAATTATAGGATCATTAAGGTTTACTAATCATGATTAATTAAGTTAACCCTGAGCATTAGCTTAGAACTAATGTGAATTAATTAGTTAAGCTAAACATGATTTAAATAATGATAATGAAGGTATTTTAGCAAATAATAGAGCAGGTTATGGTAAAATGGTAAAAGTAAATAGATAAATTTGTCAAAATAGTAATTTCACCTCATGAACAATCTAGAAATATTGGAGGATGGCTGATGATCAGCCATTAGTAGAATTCTCCTACAACAATAGTTATCAAGCTACTATCGATATGGCACCATGTGAAGCTCTATATGGTCGAAAGTGGCGATCTCCCTTGTGTTGGGATGAAGTGGGAGAAGCCAAGATACTAGGCCCTGAAATCATTCAACAATTGGAAAGATTAATGGCTCAAGAAGAACAATCAAATCCCCGTGTGGTTGGGACGGGAGATCTTAGCTATGAAAGGTTTCGCCGCCTGCACCCTCCAAGTTTTGACGGGCAATCATCGGACCCAGCATATGCTGAAGAGTGGGTTTGTACATTTGAAGATATGTTTGATTATGCTAAAATTGAAGATCGGGAGAAAGTTAAATGTTCAGCATATATGTTAGCCAAAGATGCACGATATTGGTGGGACACTGTGAAGGCCACCAATAATGTTCGAACCATGATGTGGCAGCAGTTCAAAGAAGTGTTTTACGAGAAGTATTTTAGTCGGACAGTCAGAACAAGTAAACTAGTGGAGTTTGTACAGCTACGTCAAACCGGAAGTGTGGCTGAATATGTACGGAAATTCGAATCCCTGGCTCGTTTTGCTAGCCATTTAGTTAGCAACAATGAGCACAAAGTGCATCAATTCACCCAAGGCCTGAAAGCTGAAATTTATAGGGGTGTAAAAATTTCAGGTACGCATGAATTACCGTACTATCTGTGGTAACTAAAGCATTCGAAGTAGAAGAAGCTGAGGTTAAATTTCAACAACATCGAGAGCATGTTCAGAAATTTTACACTGAAGGGCAGTCATCTAGAGATAAGAGATGGCAAACTGCAACGAAGGTAAAAGACAAGGAGAAGAATTACAAAACCAAGGCAGAGAAAATAAAATTCAGAAGTCTTCTCAACCACCACAATGCCCAAAATGTAAAAGAGAACATTCAGGAGAATGCTTGAAAGGCACTGGACAATGTTATAAATGCAAGCAACTAGGGCACATCTCCAAGTTTTGCCCGATGCTAGAAAAGGAGATATCAAAGGTGACACCGCGTGTTTTTGCAATGATAGAACCAGAAAAGGAAAATGAATCTGCAGTGGTGTCAGGTACCATTTATATTATGGATATACCTGCTTATACATTGATTGATTCAGGTGCAACTCATTCGTTTATCTCACTTGAGTTTATATGTATGCTTAATTGCTACCCTCAAGAAGCAGAGTATGAGTATGATGTGATGCTACCTTCGGGTGAGCATTTACATTTAAGCCATGTGTTACGAGAGTGCATAGTTAAGATAGATGATAGGATACTATATGCTGATTTCATAGTCATGAAAATGAAGGGTTATGATGCAATTCTGGGAATGGACTGGCTGCATCGACATTATGCAACAATTAATTGTAGGACCAAGATTGTTTATTTTCATCCTCCGAATGAAAAAAATTGTTCTTTTCAAGCAGTTAAGTGTGCAAAGAAAATGCCGATTATATCAGCTCTTAATGCTCAACAATTACTGAAAAGCGGGTGTGAAGGATTCTTGGCAAGTATTAGTGATACTAAAAGACAACCAAGTATCCAACTGAAGGAGATCCCGGTAGTGCAAAATTTTACAGAAGTTTTTCTAGATGATCTTCCTGGTTTGCCACCCGACCGGGAGATTGAATTTGTAATTGATGTATACCCTGGCGCAGAACCGGTATCTAAAAACCCGTATAGGATGGCCCCAGCTGAATTGAAGGAGCTAAAAAGTCAATTGGAAGAATTGATGAGGCAGGGGTTCATTCAGCCAAGCTTTTCCCCTTGGGGAGCTCCAGTATTATTTGTAAAGAAGAAAGATGGAACAATGAGAATGTGCATCGATTACAGAGAGTTGAATAAGTTGACGGTAAAAAATAAGTATCCTTTACCACGAATAGATGATTTATTCGATCAACTCATTGATGCACGAGTTTTCTCAAAGATAGACTTACGTTCGGGTTATTATCAGCTTAAAGTGAAGTCTGAAGATATTCCAAAGACAGCATTTCGTACAAGGTATGGACATTATGAGTTTTTGGTAATGTCCTTTGGATTAACAAATGCGCCTGCAGCATTTATGGACTTAATGAATAGAGTGTTTCGAGAATATTTAGACAGATTTGTAATCGTATTTATCGATGATATCCTTATCTATTCTAGAAGCAAAGAAGAACATGAGAAGCATTTGGAGATTATTTTAGATAAATTAAGGCAACACAAGTTATATGCAAAATTTTCTAAATGTGAATTTTGGCTAGATCGAGTGAATTTTCTCGGCCATGTTATCAACAAAGATGGTATATCCGTGGATCCAGCAAAGATTCAAACAATCAAAGATTGGCCACAGCCAAGGAATGTGGGAGATGTAAGGAGTTTTCTTGGACTTGCAGGCTATTATCGAAAATTCATTGAAGGATTTTCAAAAATTGCTATGCCTTTAACTCGATTAACCAAGAAGAACATGAAATTCTGGTGGTCATTTGATTGTGAACAAAGTTTTCAGGTATTAAAAGATAAACTGACCACAGCCCCAGTATTAAAACTTCCAAATGAAGATGGACGTTTTAGTATTTACTGCGATGCATCAAAAATAGGCCTTGGATGTGTACTTATGCAAGAGGGGAAGGTGATTGCATATGCATCAAGGCAACTAAAAGAATATGAGAAAAACTACCCAACACATGATTTAGAGCTTGCTGCTGTAGTTTTTGCTCTCAAGATATGGAGACACTATCTATATGGAAAGTCATGTGAAGTATATTCCGACCATAAAAGTTTGAAGTATATTTTTACACAGAAAGAGCTTAATATGCGACAACGGAGATGGTTGGAATTCGTCAAGGATTATGACTTTGAAATTAAGTACCATCCAGGAAAAGCCAACGTTGTTGCCGATGCATTAAGTAGAACAACAGGCTTTAAGCAACCAACATTATCGGCTTTATCGGTTGCATTACAATCGGAGATCCAAAAATTTGATCTGGAGCTTATAACGGAAGTAACTAGTAAGATAGCTGCATTAACGGTTAGACCTACACTTTTAGATGAGATCAAAGAGGCACAATTAAGAGATCCAAGGTGTTTGGATTATAAGTCAAAAAGGGATCTTGATGAATCTTCTGAATTTCATTGTTCAGAAGATGGTATTTTAAAATTCAAAAACCGATGGTATGTACCACAGGATTCAGATTTACGAAGAAAGGTGTTATCTGAAGCACATTCATCTATGTTCTCAATACATCCTGGAACTACAAAAATGTATCGAGATTTGAAATTACACTATTGGTGGCCAAATATGAAAGAAGACATTGCAAATTATATTAAATTGTGTCTAATTTGCCAACAAGTAAAGGCCGAACACCAACGTCCAGCAGGAACTCTACAACCCTTGCCTATCCCTGAATGGAAGTGGGAACATATTTCAATGGATTTTGTTTTTGGATTACCAAAAACTACAAAAGGACATGATGGCATATGGGTAATCATAGATCGCCTAACAAAATCTGCCCATTTTCTACCAGTAAAGATGACGTTCTCACTACATCAATATGCTGAACTCTACATACAGGAGATAGTGAAGTTGCATGGAGTACCCGTATCTATTGTGTCAGATCGAGATTCAAGATTTATATCAAAGTTTTGGAAAAGTTTACACGAAGCAATGGGCACAAAGTTGAATTTTAGTACCGCATTTCATCCTCAAACCGATGGGCAAACAGAGAGGACAATCCAAACATTGGAAGATATGTTAAGATCATGTGTACTTGAGTTTAATATTACATGGAGCAAGATGCTGCCATTAGTAGAATTCTCCTACAACAATAGTTATCAAGCTACTATCGATATGGCACCATATGAAGCTCTATATGGTCGAAAGTGTCGATCTCCCTTGTGCTGGGATGAAGTGGGAGAAGCCAAGATACTAGGCCCTGAAATCATTCAACAAACACTGGATCAAGTGAAGATAATCAGAGACAAAATAAAAATAGCTCAGAGCCGACAAAAGAGTTATGCCGATCAACGAAGAAGGGAGCTAGAATTTGACGAGGGAGATGAAGTATTTTTAAAGGTTTCCCCGTTTAAAGGAGTAGTAAGATTTGGAAGAAAGGGCAAGCTTAGCCCAAGATTTATCGGCCCTTTTCTTATTAAGAAAAAAGTTGGAGGAAGGGCATATGAACTAAATCTACCTTTATCAATGGCCGGAGTGCACAATGTGTTTCATGTATCTATGTTAAGGAAGTGCTTAAGAGATCCATCCCAAGTGGTACAACAAGAAGATATCGAAATTCGACCAACATTGGAGTATACGGAGCAACCAGTTTGCATTCTCGATTACTTGACCAAAGAACTTCGAAATAAAAAGATTCCTTTAGTTAAAGTTCTTTGGAGTAATCACCAGGTAGAAGAAGCAACCTGGGAAAAAGAAGACGATATGAGAAGTCAATACCCTCATCTGTTTGATGTTTGAAATTTTGAGGACAAAATTTTTGTAAGGAGGGTAGAATGTAATATCAGTGTACAAACTAAGTGTTTTTACGCTATCTAATGCTTCAACTAGAAATTTGTTTGAAGTCATACATACTGAATTATGAGTAAGAAAAGAAAGCGAATTGGAGTATGACACATGTCACTATAGGATTAATACCAAATCATGATTAAGACATAATTAGTAAAAATTATGGGATCATTAAGGTTTACTAATCATGATTAATTAAGTTAACCCTGAGGATTAGCTTAGAACTAATGTGAATTAATTAGTTAAGCTAAACATGATTTAAATAATGATAATGAAGGTATTTTAGCAAATAATAGAGCAGGTTATGGTAAAATGGTAAAAGTAAATAGATAAATTTGGCAAAATAGTAATTTCACCCCATGAACCATCTAGAAATATTGGAGGATGGCTGATGATCAGCCATTTTCGTGCTGAAGAGAGAGAAAGGGTGAAAGAGAGGGAGGATTTGACAGAAAAGAGTTTAGAGAGAGAAAGTGAAAGTTGAAAGGGGAGAAGCTGAAATTGGCCTCCAATCCTTTGAGGAGAAGTGTTCCTCTCATCAAGAGGAATCTATTGAGCTAAAAATCAAGAGGTATGACCTTATTTTTACGTGGTTTAGAGTTATTAAGATTATTCACATGATTACATTAAGGATAAGTGAGAATTATAGGATTATCAATGACTTTGCAAGTTGGTTATGAGTGATACACGAAAATTAAAAGTTTTGATCCATGGTTCTGTTTACTGGTTAACCAATCATGTTGGAATATCATATATATTTTTATGAATGATGGAAATCTGGAATTGGTAGAAGTTGTGTATATTTTATCAAAGTTGCCATAAAAGTATCAATTCTGTACAAATTAAGATTTCGTATCTGAAGCCAATGATGGACTAATCTCATGCCCTAGATGTTTTAGCACATTAAAGTAGACACTTTGAGTGACATATAGGCTTTGGAATCATAGCATTTCATGGTGTATATAAAAAGTTATGATATTTTGAAGTTATCACAAAACAAGACATTGATTCCGAAAATTGTGAATGATATTAGGTTATTGAGATGAAAGTGATTCACAAGAGTACCTACTACTAGAAAGACTAGCTAAGGATAGACAAGGTAAGTAGTATTGTGTGTGTTTTGCCCTTAATTGGGTCTACATCATAGAATAATAGGACTTTGCTGTTGTTTTATGCTTTACATGTTGAGATGAGATGCACGTATAAAATGATGTACAAAAGCATAATTTGGTTTATGATATGATGGATTGTTGTGTTTAATGTTATGAATATTACTTAATTGCTTGACACGTTCATACCACGAACATCTCATGCATCATGTTTTCTACAAAGTTACGAACTATTTACATGCATGAGATTTCGTATGAAACATAATATGAAATGGTTGTTTCGGGTTGAGCTTGAAACACAACGAAAGAAAAGATAAAATAAAGAAAGAGAAAGTTACGTAAATATCATTGGGAAGGGGTTTGAGTTGGCTGTCCCCTTAGGTGGACTCAAGTTTGTGGTCTCTCAACCCTTGGAATCGAGTTGGCTGTCCCCTTAGGTGGACTCAAGTTTGTGGTCTCTCGTTCCTTGCCAGGAAGCCCCAATGATAAGGAATGATAGAAATTAAAGGAATGAAAGACCCAGAATAAAACGAAAAGAAAAGTTTTACTTATGCATATCATGTGTATGTTCATGCATATTTATACTACTTGCTGAGCCTTATGCTCATAGATAAGTTTTATGATGTAGATGAGGAAGACGTACACTAAGAGGTGTACGAGATGAATCTCTTTGTTCATGGAGGTGGTCGATGTTGTTTGAGCGGATTTTGATCTGTGGGCAAGGATTTTGAAGAATCGTAAATAATGGTTAGGAGACGAAGTTTTTAACTTTGTACATATAACTTGTAAATAGTTTAAGAAACGTAACATGTTGTAAATATGTTTTAAGTAACTTTAGTTTTCATGTATGCCTTAAATGATTTTTACAAGAAAATATCTTCGGCTACAAGTAAAAAAAATGAAGAATATATTTCTAGCTAGGAAGGACGTTACAACAACAGCATCATGTTGCTTCCCGAAATCGGCAACCTGCGGAACAAGTTAATTTGGTAAGGTCAGATGACAACAATTTATCTTCGGGTACCCCAAAAAGAAGAGTTAAGATGTCTGCAAGAAAGATAAAAAGAATGCAAAAGGCACCCAAGTTCGTCTCTGGGGAAGCCGAGCAACGATTTGAGCAAGTCAACAAAAGGTCGCTTGTTGTGCAAAAAGGTTTTGAACAATTGGATGGTACATTTTCTCACTTCCCTGCATATATTACCAGTGTTATATCCAGTAGGTGATGAGAGAAATTTTGTGCAAAACTAGATGATCCGATTGGCAATTTAGTCTGAGAATTTTACGCTAATTTTGATGAGAATGATCCGGAATTCGTACTTGTTAGAGGAAAAACAGTAACTTTCACGCCTGATATCATCAACCAATATTATGAGATCCCGGACATTCAGGATGAGTACACAGAGCTGTTGGTAGATGATTCGGCTACCTTCCTTCAAGAAGTGCTGCTGCATGTTGCTGAGCCAGGGACGACATGAGATATATCAAAAACCAGGGTCCATTCCATACCGAGAGTAAGTTTAAATCCAAAAGCAAAGGTATGGTATCACTTGATAAAATATAAATTATCAAACAGTATAACAGAGTCATACTGTTATACTGTTTGATAGCTGGAAAAAACATTGATGTTACTACAGCTGCGATAAGTGCACTTGCGTTAATTCGCGATTACATTTTACGAGCAACAAAAATCAGTTTCATAAAAAATCAACCAACAAAAAAAGAAAAGCACGATAGTTGGTTCGACGAGACCTCTCAAGAACGAGAATTTGATTGCCAATAACCCCAAATTACGAAGACTAATAGCCCAAAATAAATATTAAAAATTCCTTTTTCAGCTCTTAAATTGAAGAGTTCATTAATTATATTTATAAGCTTTCTCTTCTTAACAAGAATAATTCAAGCAAGGTATTTTTTATTTGATAAGAGAATGCACCAAATAATCAGGATCACGAGTTAGACTCTCCAGCTCGCCCTCGTAATAATTTCCATTTCCATATTCAAAAGGCATTTTTTCAAGCAATTCAAGCACTTTCCCAAGCTTTCTTGTCTCGATTCATCGATATGAAAGCCTATGCACCGCTAAGGTTTGTTAGGTCAGTTCGAGTCGCTAGCCTCGACTCATTAAGCAGTTGCTCTCGAGCTAGTTTGGGTTGTAGTGTTGAAAAAAAGTATATTAGACTCAGCTTGTTAAGCTTAATAGACTAACAAGTCAAATTTTTCTAAACTTTGTCTGTTATCTCTATTTCAAATAATAGGACAAATAAACGGGTGAAAAGGTGAGTCAGAACCATGAACGCCTATGAGGGTGCTCAAGATGGGGCTGGATCACGCATATTCACTTTGATATAATGCAGCAAGGACAAGTTGAGGTTATTCTGGATATTGCTCACTAAATCATAGTTTAGATATAAATCACGAAAACCAATGGATAACCATTTTGATATAACTCATCCAGCTCAAATTACTGTTGACAAAATAAAAAAAACGACATTTGATTTCTAAATTTTGATATTTTTGAAAAACTACATTGGATTGATGACCAATGCAGCTATTTATAGCTCCAACTTGGACTTCACATTTCATAAGATAAAACTTATATTACTTGGAAAAGCATTACATGGCCTATAAAAACCAATCGCTAGCAAAAGGCAACCAAGGCCTTATTCTTCTGGCCTACTACACACTTGCATGAAGAAGCAAAAACATCAATAAAGAGCATTACATTATGACCCAGATAAACGAAACTTGTTAATTAGTTAAGAGAAGAGAATTTATGAGTTGATTTTTCAATTTCGCGATCGGTGGATGCTGCAATCAAATGTTAAATGTTGGTAATTGAAAAGCAAGTCACGGGGGTGGTAGAAAATTGGACATTTGCAATACGAAATTAATCAATACAATTTGAGAGGGTTTATTAAATTCAAAATTTGATTACATTGAATAAAAAGTGATTGGCAATCAAAGGAATAAAGAAAAAGAAGAGGAATGAGCATTATTTGAGAAAAATATTCACTCCAAGTACTAAAACACTAACGATTCATATTAAATATGAGAATGATAAAACTATCTAATTCAAGACAAGTATTTTAAAAGTATTAATAGAAAATATAAATATTCATTGTTTTGGTACTTAGTGGCGATGAATTCTAATCTGATGAATTTAGTCGTATGAGTATATTTTAGGACTATAATTTACTAATTTAATAATTATTAATTATTATATCAAAATTTAGATTGAGTCGGGTTTAGCCCATTTAAATCCAAAATTCAACTCAACTCATAAAATCATGCGAGTTGGGTTTTTGAGTCGAGTCAGGCTCTTTCAAAATTGATCCACCCAATCCAAAATAATGGGTTAGGTTGGGTTCGCCGGCAAACCCCCGAGTTACCACCCCTGCAAAAAACAGTAGATATAATTAGTCGCATTTTATTTTAGGCGGATTACTAATTTATCTATCAAGTTAGAGAATATTCATGGCAAGTTATGCATCAAAATTATATCCAATTCAAGGTGTTCCATAGACGATTTTAAGAAAACAAGATTCAAGAACCTTATAATTCAAGGAGTAATTTGACATTATATATAGTTTTATTTACAGAAAATGTGTTTAGTAACACCAAAATTATAGGTTACCTACCAGTTATCTACGCTAGTTGGAATGATATATTTTTTGTCGCGTGAATTACTTGGGATGGAGAGTGGAAGGCTGATAATGGATAGACGAACAAAGGTGTAGCAAAGAAGTCATGAAAACTGTGTATAATTTTCATGGCATATAAAGAGGGAACCTTCCTTGCTTCTGTACCAAGTTATTGCGACACTTATTTCCATAAACTGCTAGTTCTGGGCAGAGCTAATCGACTCAAATAGCGTAAAATGGGTACAGAGGGAGATGAATCAATCCAGTAAAATCACGAAATTTAGACACTGCAACTCTCTTCACCCAATACCATGACAGGACACCTTTGCTCTTGCTTGATGGGATCGCCAAAAATGTTACATTTTACGTTGCATGAGGCTCTACCTTTACGTGACTCTCGTCCATTTCAAGACATGTTTTTCATACAACACTTTGTTCCTCTTTGTACAGCGACAGGCCGAGTTCAGGCGGATTCTCTGAAACGCGCCACACTTTTACAGACTTGTCCAAACTCCCGCTGTACACAATCCACCGTTGATCTGCTTCCATGTTCGACTTTTGCTCCTCGTCGTCGTCCTGATCTTCCTCCACGGCCAAGCACTTGACCGGCCCCGTGTGCCCGCTCAGCATAGCTATGCCGACGTGGAGGCCGCTCCTCTCTTCTCTCCTCCACACGCATATGCTCTTGTCTGCAGACCCACTGAATAGCAGCTTTCCTGCTGAAGCCAAGCATAAAACGGCCAATCTATGGCCCCTCAAGACGCCGCCGTGGGCTAGCCGCTTCTTTCTCTCCCAAAAGTTCACCACCCCGTCCGAGGTGCCGCAGTAGAGAACGCCGGCCGACCTGTTGACGGAAAGAGCTGTAACAGCGTTTTCCTGTTTCATTAACACTTGCAGAAGAAAATGCTTTGTTCTTCTCCTCTGAAACTCCCTCCTCCATACTTTCACCGTCCCGTCGGCCGAGCCGGTGAAGAGGAGACCGTCAAAGGCTGAAACAATGGAGTTAATGGCGTCTTCGTGGGCTGTGATCGATTCCAAGCACTTTGAGTCTGATATTCGCCACACTTTCACAGTTCTGTCCCATGAGCCTGAGTACAGGAGCCCGAATTCTTCGTTCAAGCTCATGCTTGAAACTGCATCATAATGCTTGATTCGCAATACATTCTTGTTTCGGCGGACTTTGACATAGTTATTCAGGTTTATTGAGCTTTTAACGACGTCTGTGAAAGAGGGTAAGTTCCCGATATGTTTATGAAAACTTGGAGATTTCTGAGAAACTTTCCAGACTCGAATTCTCCCATCTTGGTGACCAGTAAAGATTCCTCCTCCGCTTATAATAATGGCTTTTACCAACCCACTGTCAGACTTGAACCCAGTGAATTCCTTCAAGTTCTTCCACACTCGAATGTTTTTGCTGTCCGAACCTGTGTATAACAAGTCGCCGGAAACTGCCAGCGAATATATGTGACCCTCTTTACGCACTAGCGAACCGATGAGGCCGTCGATTGGTTGATTACGCTCGAAAGGGCTGGTCGGAGAAGATGATGCCCATGGAGATTTGTTCAGCGGAGAAGTCTGATTCCAGGGAGAAAGGGCGTACGGGGACTCCTCGTCGCTCGCCGGCGACTTGTCGTAGTAGAAAGTAGTGATGGCTGAAGCATTACTTACCCGATGAGAATGGTCGAAAATGTCACCACGGCCTCGAAAATGACTGGAATCTCCATCGCTTCGGGTGGAAAGCATAGCAGGTTCCGAATTCATGAAAACTCCGAGCTTTCGTCTCAGAAGTTTGCTTTTACCCGCATCCATGGCTGAACCTTTTTCGTCGATCATACTTCACAGCGAAAAATACGCAAAAAATGAGAAGAAAAATCTGAGATTGAAGAGCTTGGAAAATGAGAGAACTCGAGAAAATTTAATGGCGCGGAATCGAAATGGTCAGAGACGGAGAGGGAAATGAACTTTTATAGGGGAAAGGAAAGTACATAATTAAGTATTTGTCGTGAACAAATGACACGTGGGACAGAACGTTACCGACCTAGAAACCGGATAATGCCGGTAAACTTGTATTTTATTTAAATTTTTTTATTTTAAAGTAGTGAATCGCTTAAACTTCAAAGATTTGTGGACTAAAACATTCCACTGTACATGGGACGCAGGTCAAAGGTTACTATTGTCCAAATACATGAAAACGTCGCCGTTTTCAAAAGATCTATTGTACCCATCCGAGAATTCAATTATCCGCGTGTTCCATTTGCATGTCCCTCTAAAATTTGGTTTGGAAATTACATTCTACTCGGTCGCGAAACTAGAGGCCTAAAGCCGAAAAGAAAAAAAAGAAAAGAAAAGAGAATTACGTATAATGCAGTTGTGTACGTCGGGCTAAGAAACAGGTGTCCTAAAATAGTTGATTTGGTGCCAAGTATTAGGCAGGGGTGGCTTTCAAATATCATGGACCATAACACCTTCCCAGCCACCTAAATGACTTAAAATTCACGTGTCTAAAGTCGCATTCCTTGTTCAAATCACCTTGTCTTACAAATGCGTGTTTCGGATTTTAAATTCCATTAGAATTTAGCTCTGGTAGAAAGGAGGGGGTGGACTCGACATTCCTTGTTCAAATCCCTCTGTGCTTCCGGTTGAGTAATTGGAGCCGTCTGATTATCAGGATTAGGCACCCTTGTTGCGTTGGTCACTCACTATGTTCATCGTCGGCCCCGTGATGGAGCGGTATTCACACCATTTTCAAATGGGAGAAGGTCCACCTCCATTCTGTGCCAACCTGCGCTGACACTTGGCTTCTTGGATTTCTATTTCACTGTAAGGCACCCAAGTTCAAAGCATCAATCCTATAACACACAAGAATCCCCATTCCATGCTATGGGTCACAAATGGACGTAAGTAGAATTTAAATATTTTATAGATTAAATTATTCTCTATGCTCCGTGTAACACCTTTTAAACTTACAAAAAATGCATCTTCTATCAAGATAGACAATATTATAAGCGGGCATACCGGGAATTCCGAGTTTCAGGTGCCCAGTTGCTCGACCCACGAATCCAATCATTGTAGTTTTTCCACGAGCTATCTTGTGCTGGATGCAACATTAAACAAAGGTTAGTGCAAGCGACGTGTAAACTTAAGGAAATGGCCTATCGATTTCCCACAAACAAGTGTACGATCAACTGTTGCCATTCTCTTCTGGGTATCGTCTACGTATTACGTCATGGACACTTGTCTTCAACCCCAGCCACATCACACGGATTTGATGACCCTAATGAACTGTCACGTTTTTTTAATTATTTAAAGTCAAATCCTCAGCAGATTTCAATTCGAAACAGTCTCCCTTCTGGGATGTTTGGAAATCATGGAACACTCCCATCTTCAATTCTTTAACTAAACAATAATTACTCAGGATTAGGAAACCCATGATGATGATACTTTTATTTGTTAATCTGAAGGTTGAAAAGATCTTAGTTTGAACAAGGACCAAGTAAAGAGAGATTTGCTGAGCAAACAATTAGATCTTTAACCCAATCTTACTTTAGAAGGATAATCTGTCGTTACGCAAAAGATCACCTGTTCAGAGTGGTCAAGCTGAACAGAAATTAGGCAAGTGTGATCAGAGATTCTTCGGAAAAAATCTTGGATTTACACCTAATTAAGCCTCTGTCTAGTAACCATGCAACACAGATGGCTACAATAAGATGATCTAACAGGGAATAATGTTATCCAGCTCTCGTTCATGAATCTATTACTGAACAAGGTTGTTTCCTACAAACTTGAGTCCCAAACAAGCAAACAAGATAAACCCTAATTTCATCCTTGATGCGTAGTTTTTCTTGTGTCTGACCATGCACCTCTAATGTCAGGCTACTGAGTAGAGCCAATGAGAAACATACATCTGGCTTCCGAAAATGGACGACTCCGAAACAAGAACAGCCAACAGTGGGCAAAGGACAGAATAACCTAAGTAGGATAGCCAACAGATGGCTCATTTCTCTGGCCGCAACATCAAAATCATGGTTGGAACAGACCAAGGCTTCCCCACTTGTATTGAAGAGCAAGAAAGTGACCCATAAACCTGGACCACACTCAACAACACCCGCCCCGTTGTTCAGTCTATTGGTGTGATTGATGGATTTGGATTTTGCACATAATCACTGTTAGGATGTTGCCCCTTGCTCTCTGCTAATATAGGCCGGCCAAGATATTCATTTCCGTGAAATTTATTATGCCCATAGATTGCCCGTATATGCATGATGAGGTAAAAAATTAGAAATTTGAGAGTGCTACATAATGGGCTGTCTATAGTTAACAAACATTATATTAATATCTAATTTTAGTTTTTAAATAGTTATTTTGTTAAAACTTGAGGTGAACATTGTCTGATTGTTTGATTTTTTGTAATAATAGGGTCATGTTAATATATTTTGATTTTTAAATTTTAAAAGCAGCCCCACAAAGATTTGACATAACTAAGTTTGCACCGGAAATTATTGTTAATTATCTACTTGGTTCACGAGCTTGGATCTTAACGAATCATAATTCTAATTAATTATCTAAATTATGCATTTCATTTGATGCACTACTTTAGAACGAGTCTCACAACTAGATTAAAAATTTGGATGGTGATGGTCTTATACGTTAGGTCTTGGTGCATTGATAGTCAGCTCGCTCGTTTGCCGGCTCGGTTAATTGTCGAGTCGAGCCAGGCTCGGACAAGAACAGTGCTGATACTAGCTTGGTCGAGCCCGAGCCGAGTTCGAAGAATGGGGCTCGCGAGCCTAACGAGCCAGGCTCGACGTCGCCGACCTTCGTTGTCGCCTCGTCTCACCTCGTCGCCAGATTTCGCCAGTCGCCTCTCGCTTCTCGCCTCATCGCAGATCGTCGCTATCGCGGCGTCGGCGAGACGGCGAATGAGGGAGAGAGAGAGAGAGAGAGAGAGAGGCCCGGGGGGTCGCTCTCTCTCTCTCTCTCTTGCAAGCAGCCTACGTGGGCTGCTTGCAACGGTCTGATGACCGTTGCATTTCGCCCATCAACAGGCAGAAATGCAACGGTCATTAGACCGTTGATAATATAATTTAACGAGAAAAAAACTTGTATATTTGATTTTTTTGGTATAAATAGAGTTGATTTGGGTCTTAAAATTCACTAAAAATTTTCTTGAATTCTCTCAAGCCCTCAATTCCAATTCTCGTAACTACTTTCTCGTGCGTTGACGATTTATTCAAGCATTAATAAATTACTCATCGAGGTATGTTTTATCGGTAATATATCGTTAATTAATCGTCAAAATTACGATTAACGTCGAACTAATTTCTTTATAATATTTTTTCAGGACTCGTATTTGTGGAATTATAGATTTATTGCCACGTACAAGTCAACATCGACCAGAGTAATTGTTGGACGATATCAATTTATTTATTATTGTTTACCGAGATGGATCCGAGAAACATAGAATATGTTACTAATTCGGATGATGATATTCAAGAAATTGGCACAAATAATCTGACATTTTCAATTGGACAAACATCTGCACAAATATCCACATCATCACTTCCCCGTCCCAAAAAAATAAAAAAGTCTGATGTTTGGAATCATTTTAAAATTGTCAAAATGAATGTCGGGGGAAAATTAGAAAATCGGGCACAATGTAAGTATTGTGTAAAAAATTATGCTTACGAATCGACGAATAGTACGATTCGTAGACATTATCAACATTGTCACGCACACGAGCAAACGCCCGATAAAAACCAAACTTGCTAATTTATTTGTATCTTACCAATTAAAATATTGTGATACCCGATCATTTTCATCATCTCAAGTCGGTTGTAGTTATAGTGGTGGATCCGGGTTTGGAGACCCACTAAATGACGATTTGGAATCGATAAACGAGGAAGTTGATGGTGACCGGCTTAGTTTCGATCAAACGGAACTAGATACGTATTTAGAGACGCGTTTTGAAATTCCTCGTGATACTACCTTCGATATCTTGAGTTGGTGGAAAAATAATTCGGGATTGTATCTGATACTTTAAAAAATGGCCCGTGATTTACTAACACCTCATGTTTCAAATGTAGCTTCCGAGTCGACTTTTAGTACAGGTGGACGCGTTTACGACGATCGACGATGGAGTCTTGCACCGGATCTCGTGGAAGCACTCATAATCAGGAGTGGGCAGCCCGAACCAACCCAAACCGACCCATACGGTTTGGGTCGGGTTTGGGTCGGGTTTTGGTTCAATTAATCAGTTTTGGGTCGGGTTCAGTTTTTGCTATTTTTGTTCGGTTTGGTTTTCGGTTTATGTTCGAAAACCCAAACCAAACCGAAAAACCTGATGTCTGCCCTAATTTCAGTTTCCGATTTTCGTTTTTGTTCTTCACTCATAACTCACTCGAAGCTCACTCGTCACTCACTTGGAAGCTCACTCGGAAGCAATTCACAGACTCATAGGCACAGTTCTTCACTCGGCCGACTGCTCGCTAGTCGCTGACGTTTAGGTCTGTTCTTCACTCGTGTGATTTGTTTAGTTATATTTCAAGAATATCAAATATGGATTCACAATCTAGTATGACAAGTACTTCGAAAAATAGAGCATTTAGGTCTGATGTTTAGGAGCATTTTAGCCTTGTTGAAAGTGGTTCTGGTAATGACGATGGGAAGGACATAGCATCATGCAATTACTGCAAACAAGTATTTGTTTGTCACCCGGTAAAGAATGGGACATCAACTATGACACGACAGAAATATTTGGCTGACAGTGATAAGAAACAACAAACGTTGCCGTTTCCTAAGGTATCTCAACATTGACCAACAACTATCACGTGCACATTTACGCAAGAGATATGACGACATGCTTTAACTCGAATGATAATCAAAGAAGAACTTCCTATGAGAATGGTGGAGTGAGATGATTTCAGGGAATTTGTTGATTGTTTTCAAAGGGACTTCATAATTCCATCTCGGAGGACGGTAGGCAGAGATATCGAGTAGATTTATAAAAAAGAAAAATTACAATTGACTATTTACATTCGAAAAAGTGGTCAACGATAACGACCGATGTTTGGACTTCCGACCAAAATGTTAATTACATGGTATTGACAGGGCATTTTCTTGATAGTAATTGGAAGCTGCATAAGAAAATTTTAAACTTTTGTAAGATTGAAGGGCATAGAGGAGACATAATTTTAAAGCAGCTTGAAAAATGTTTGCATGAATGGGGAACTGAGAAGGTCTTTAGTATTAAAGTTGATAACGCCTCATCCAACAAAGTTGCCATCGACCTATTGGTTAGAATTCTGAGACACGGGAAGGGGTTGGTGTTAGACGGTGATTACATTCATGTGCATTGCTTCGTGCACATTCTTAATCTAATTGTTGTTGAAGGACTCAAAGAACATCAAGCTTCAATTGACAGGGTTCGTAAAGCAGTGAAATATGCTAAATCTTCACCTCAAAGGTTACAAGTATTTAAGAATTGTATAGACAGTCTGAAAATAAAATTTAAAGGTAATGTGACACTTGACGTACCTACCCGATGGAATGCAACGTATTTAATGCTAGACAATGCCGAAAAATACTCCACCGCATTTGAGTTACTAGCAGATTCTGATAGTCATTTTCGGTTGGATATTGAAGTGAGCAATGATGTTGTTGTTATTGGTCCTCACACCCTTGATGATTGGAACGAAATTCGAGAATTATATAAGTTCTTAAAGGTCTTTTACGACACTACTATAAAATTTTCAGCATCTTCACATATTACAGCACACAGATATGTTATTGAAGCATTTGAGTTCAAAGTTAACATTCAAAAATTCGTCGATCGTGAGAATACGGTGTTGAAAAATATGGCACAAGGAATGATGATGAATTTTGAAAAGTATTGGGGAGGCTTTGAAAAATTCAACATCCTTTTCTTTGTAGTCATTTTATTTGATCCAATGTGTAAAACTAAGATTGTCAAATATTGTCTTGGTATTTTATTCGGCGAGGACAAAGTTCTTAATTTATATAAGCGAGTAAAAGACGTATTAGAAAAGTTGTATATGAACTACAAAAGTAACGACGGTCCTGAGTTGACCATTATTGGACATAAAGAAACTGGCGATGATCTGGTTTCAAAGTATTTTAACAGTGTGCTTGACTCAGGTAATGTTACGTCTGAATGTCAAGGTTATTTGAACGACAAACTTATTCAACACTCTAAAAATTTAGATATACTAGCTTGGTGGAAAGTACAAGAATCTACGTATCCAGTGTTGAGTCAAATTGCGAGGGATGTGTTAATCATTCTAATCTCTACGGTACCTGCCGAGTCAGCTTTTAGTTGTGGAGGACGTATCATTAGTTCATCGCGTACCTCTCTCTTACCATCGACAGTGGAAGCGATAATTTGCACTCAAAGTTGGATTCGTTCTACGACTCCAACTTTGAATGAAGCTGCGACGATTGTGGAAGATTATCTGACTATAGAGGAAGGTAGATAATTAATTCTGTCAATAACAAACTCAAATTTTTTACTTTAATGTTATTGTATTTTCTAACGCTTATTCTGGATTTTCTTAGAACTAGCAGCCTTCAATCGTGAGAATGCTTCAGCTTCAAACGTAGACAATTTGGAAGCAGAAGATGAAACAATGATTGGCTGACGCTTGTTGGAGATAGATATATCATATTTGAAGTCACTTTCTGCCTTTTGTTTTTAGAGCGGGAATTGAATGAATAAGCCATGTTTTTAAATTTTAAACAATTCAGATAGCAATTAGTAGAGATGCTATAAGAAGATCTTAGAGCTCTAGAAGATAAAACAGATAAACTAAGCAATTAGTAATTACCATTTACCAAGAATTGAAGCGGCGCTGAGGCAAGAATATCTCAGAGTCGAGAACGACGAGAAGTTTTATTTGAAATTAGGGTTTTTGTGATTCTTCTCTGTTTTGTAACTTTAAGTCTTTAAACGCTACGCGGTCGACACCTTACAGACACAGTCGACAGTTTGCAAAAGGCGATCGACACATTGAATGTGCGGTCGACACCTTGTATTTGCGGTCGACAGTTTGCAAAAGGCGATCGACACATTGAATGTGCGGTCGACACCTTACGATGTATTTACATTTGTAATTTTTTTTAGTTTTATATGTGAACCAAACCAAACTAACCCAACCCAACCCGAAACCGTTTGGTTTTGGTCGAGAATTTTTTTCGGTTTGGGTCGGATTTTTTGTTCTCCTTTTAACCCAAAATTCATTCGGGTCGGGCTGGCCAGGTTAGAACCCGACCCATGCCCACCCCTATGCATGAAGAATTGAAGCGACGTCATTGCGAGAGAACAACAACGACATGATGAACTCGAGGAAGAATTCAAAAATTTGGAATTTGACGACTAGAATTTTTTGTACGACTATTTAAGTTATTTGTACATTTTTTTTAAGTTTACATATGTATTTGCACAAAATAATTATTTTGGTAAAATGCTATGTAATTTTTCGACAAATTATAATGAATATTTTTTAAATTTCCGGTTACAACATAATATATCGAATTTTAGAAAATTTATAATGATTATTTTTTAGGCTCGTTTTTAGCTCGATTAGGCTCGGGAGTTGGGCTCGCTCGGCTCGAGGCTCGATAGCTCGCTCGAGCCAAAAATTTTGGGAAAAAGCTCGACAGGCTCGGCTCGACAGTCTCGACAGGCTCGGCTCGAATAAGCTCAACAGTCTGGACAGACTCGGTTTGAACTGTCGAGCCTGCTCGTTTGCTAGCTCTAGATGAATGAATAAAAACTAGAAGGATGACATGAAGGGCTCTTTCCGATTGGGTTTGTGACGGGAACTGGGCTCTCCTGTCAATTTTCTTTTCTAGGTCTCCCCTTCCTCTATCCTTCCCTCTGCTTTCGCCGGGGAAGCTCTTGCTCTCCTCCTCCTCCTCCTTCCTTTCGTTCGCTTCTTTTTTTGGTGCGTAGGCTAGTGGGAGCTTTTTTCTATTCCTTGCTCGGATGATTCTGCGCTGTTTCAACACCATCTAGAGAAACTCGAGAAGAGAAGGTTCGACTTCCATCTGCTGCTCTTCGGTTGCAGAATTTTGTGCTTCTTCTTATTTTGTTTCATTGTACATGTAATGTTTTTTTTTAATCTTTTCATAAGTCTTTTCTTCTCGTTGTGTTTGAAATAAAGTTTATTAAGTTGTTTGCTGTAGTATTTTGCTATTTTTCAAAAAAAAAAACAACAAACATGAAATTTTACTTGTCATTTTTGGTTTGGTTATTTTGCTTCAAAAAGTTTCAATGGTATTTATCTTTCAGACTGTAATAACAAGCCTGCCACTGATAGTTTTTGAGGCGAGGAAGCGTGGGTTTACGACATACTACAAATTATTAGTTCTCTTCCATCATTAACACGCCCGCTGATATTATTTCTTTGTACCGAAAGGAAGAATGGTTAGGCTTACTGCTGATTTAATTTGGAAAAGCCCTCATTTTTTCAATGCCATTAAGGAACGAGAGTTAGATCTCCGAGGTTTGCCTATGTTCTGTTCTGTGTCATCCTATTTGTCTGTCTCTTTAAATTACAGAGATGAGTTCATCACCCATCATTGTTTTTTCTTTTGCTGGCAGGTAACAAGATTGCTGTAATTGAAAACTTGGGCGCTACTGAGGTTAGAGATTCTCTCATTGTCATCTTAAATCGTGCTTTATTACTTGATTTTGTGGTGGAGGAAATACTTTATTTTGGAAAAAATTAGCAAGACACACAAACTTAATATTAGTTCTCATTCTCTGCTGAATTCATACTCTCTGTTGCTCTTTCTTCATCTCTTTGCAATTTAATAAGATGATATAACTATATTGCTTTGTTGGTTATCCTGACATTCCTAAATTTGTTAAAAAAAAACTGTTTAAATGCATCAGGTATTAAATAAGTGAAGTATCCTTTGGAACTTTCATTTTTCTTATTCATTTGTATCAATAGCAAATCAAGAAGCACCTCTAATTCACGATTGAATAAAACAGTAAATCAGGATTTTGCGTACTTATTTTATTGAACACCAGTACATTTCACTGATATTATTGTACTCATGTTTATAGGATCAATTCGACACTATTGATTTGTCTGACAATGAGATTGTGAAGCTGGAAAACTTACCGTATCTTAATCGGTTGGGTACATTGCTTATAAATAACAATAGAATTACCCGAATCAATCCTAATATTGGAGGTAATCTTCCCACTTTTCGGTGTACATTCCTTGAGGAAGTTTATTAATGTGCTAATTTGAAATTTCTTCTGATATATACACGATGATGTGAAATGTTTCTAACATCATAATTATTGCTTACTTCTGCAGAATTCCTTCCAAAGTTGCATTCTTTGGTATTGACCAACAATCGACTTGTCAACTTGGTTGAAATTGATCCTTTGGCTTCACTTCCCAAATTGCAGTTTCTTAGTTTGTTGGATAACAATATAACAAAAAAGCCAAATTACAGATTGTATGTGATCCATAAATTAAAGTTGCTTCGAGTTCTCGATTTCAAGAAAGTTAAAAATAAGGTTTGCTACTCTCATATATGCTTTTGCTACCTGGTTTTCGAGGAGTTTCTGTTGTATTTCATGCCATATATGCATCTGTGTCCTTTTCCCCTAGTAATGGAAATGAAATTGGCAAACCATATAAAATGCAGAATAGTTGAGGGAACAATTATATGTATCTTCTATTTAGATACAGAGCTTGTTTGTTATTTGAAATTCACCTTTCATAACAAGTAACGAAGAAGATTTTGCGGGGAGGAAGAAAAATTATTTGAAACATCAGACGTCACCTTAAGTTCAGAATTTCAAAATCATGAAGGAGAAAATGTCTTGAAACTCATAGAAAATGTCTTCACAATCAGATGAATTTGGAAGTTCAGAATTCAGAAATTATGAGGACTGAAACAGTCAGATGAAATTTGTAATTCAGAATTTAGAAGTTATGAGGAAGAAAAACGTCTTCAAACAATCAGATGAAATTTAGCGTTCAATGTTTCAAACTCATTTCAATGTACTTAGCATTCTCTCTGTTCCTTAAGGGTAAAGCATAATAGATATTCTTAAATCATCTTTGCCATTGACTTATCTCATTCCTTGTGAATAGCAGCGTTTGTAATTCCTAAATATTCATTTTTGAATTGTAACTTACTGGTTGAACTTTCTATTTAAAAAATGTAGTTTAGAGATATATTGTTTGTATTTCATTTTCTGTATTTTTATTAAGGTTTTGTAGTGAATTAGATTACAACTTACTTGGAAGAATTTATGAAAGAATATGCATTTTGGAATGGAAAGTAAAAGAAAAAAGACATGCATAATATGAAAACTAATTCCAGAACACTAATATGAGAGTGGTCAGGTTATGTTAAGTGGACTTATATTCACAACATGTTCTAAATCTATTCTTTAAGTTTAGTTCTCTTCAATCAGAGAGATATTGTTGCTCGCTAGTTGTGTTGTTTGGTTTTTGTCACTAGTGCTTATTTATCATGTGTTTTCAGATGAATGATGAATCATGATAAAAAATAAAAATTACTATTTGTGAGTCTATAACAACGATGAATCTCTACTGCCAAAGAAAACATTGCGAAATTAATAATATTTAGCAAGAAAAAAACATAAACATTTTGTGAGTTGAACTTTTTTTTTAATAGTAAGCTTTGAATACAGTGCTTTTTATGAGTTTATGCATGTTATGGTGTTACACTTAGATTCTTTATACTTTCAAAAGATTTTTTATGTTCATAGAATATGGATTTCAAAATATTTGTCATATATTAGGAGAGACTGGAAGCAAGGAGTTTGTTTTCTTCTAAAGAAGCTGAAGAGGAAGCTAAAAAGGAATCTACAAAGACATTCAATTTGGGTGAAGTTGCGAAAGTATCAGTAGCTTTAGAGGAACAACAGAAGCCCAAAGTGGTCGCTCCTACACCTGAACAAATTATTGCTATTAAGGTAAGTCTCTGTATAAGAATTTATGTGAAATGAATCAAGTGTAAAAATTAACACTCTTTGCAATGCTATGAAGATAATAGAAATCCATTCTGTCCTACTATAGGAAAAAAATCAATACCAAATAAATTAATTAAAACTGGAAGACTTGCATTAATTGCTGGTGTTGAATTATCCGTGAAGTTATTCTTTTTTAAACTGTCAAATGAGATTTATGAGGCTTTCTCGATCTCTCTACTATTTAATTTGCGTTGTGAAGACTAGTTTCAGATAATGATCGACTCAGTCGAGAGATCTCTCAGTCAAGTTATTATGTTGTAATCTATTATTATATTTTCGAATATTCATGATAAAAGTCACATTCCTTGAAATAAAAGGTCCTTTATGTAAGGAATTTTGAATATGGACGGTAAGTTGTTTATGTGATTTAAATTCAGTTGTGGTTTTCTTATTTGGAATTTTTATTCCCCTAGAACAGTAAATTACATCTGCCCTTTTGGTTTTAACTATCGGGCTTGAACTTTATAGGAATTGGTTTTGTGTTAAATAACAAGGTACAATAAATCTTTGGTTGAGTGGTCCAATTAATGAAGGATGAAGAAATTAGACCGAAAACTATGACATCTTAAGGACGGAAGGATGAAGTCACATTCCATGAAGTAAGAGGTCTCTTATTTAGTGAATCTTTAATATCGACTGTATGTTGTTTATGTGTTTGAAATTCAGTCGTGTTTTTTTTTTTGGAATTTTTGTTCCACGAGAACAATGAATTAAATCTGCCCTATCGGGCTTGAGCTTTATAGGAGTTAGTTTTATGTATTTTAATAACAAGGTTCAATAGATCTATTGTCAAGTGGGAAATGTCTTCAATTGATGAAGGTTAGGTATGGGGAAAACATGGGTTGATAAAAAAAATAGACAAAAAATATGAGATCATAAGGATTGAAGGATGAAGATCATAAACTAAGAGTTTTTTGTAAAGGTGATAAATAAATATTTTTGGTCAATTTTGTTCTTTGTTGTCAGTATTTTTAGCTTAAACAATTTTTTAGCTATTTTTAAAGCATCAAAGACACAGTTAGTGTAAAGATATTTGTATGTTGGTTGTATTAGTGGGCAGAACTGATTTGGAATCCACGGTTGTAACCGACTCTGATTCTGGTTGGTTCTACCCATTGTAGAGAGAACTCATGATTCAAAGGGTAGAAAATATGTGGTTTATGATTCAGTTTGATTTAGAACTAAAAACTGGTGATAATCAATCCATAACTCAACCTAATAAAGTTGGTCTTGAAAAATGTTAATTAGAAGGTTTGATAATATTTACAGTAGTAGGAAGTTTTGAGTTATTTAATAATGCGGTTGCACATGCAAGGAAGTATCTGTTAACGGACGGCTGGCAAGCCATAAGGGTATTTGTTTGGGGAAAGGAACATGAGTAGGGATGTTGACATTGGAGAAAACTTCCAAAATTAAGCAATGAAGTCCGCACCTGTGAATTTCGGGTTTGTGGTGTGTTAATATGTAATTGTCTCTATTGTAAAGATGTAGATTCCCAGTGTGTATGTTGTTTGTGTGATAAATATTTTGATGGTTAGTGACAAGATTGTTGTCTGGAAAGCTCAGATGCTACTTTGGAGAAAGGGAGTTACTCAACATCTTGATAGCTCTTGAAAAAGTTACAGAGCAATTAGAAAGTGGGGTAATCAAATTTCAGTCTTGCCTAAGTTGGAAGAGACTGAATTTTGCTAGGCACATTAGCAGACTTTCAAGAGTTGAAGGTGAGTCTACGGATGTTCAAGCGTCGGATGATAAATGTTGGGCGTTTTTGCAAGTGCTGATCTTAGTCTAAAGTCTGTTAATCGATCAATAAGGGCAGAACATAATTTTTTTCCTTGGGTCCATGTGAAAAATGTTGACGAAGAGTCTTGGTCCATCCATAGAGAAGAAAAGTGTAGGGGGCACTAGTTCTCCCTTTGTTGGAGGAAAGTGGAAGAATGGCTTACCCTCCTAATAGGAAGATGGAAGAAGCCCATATGGGCTTAGAAGAAGGCAATATCGTGAGGGCCATACATGCTTGAATTAAATCTTTTTGGTTGTGTTGGATGGAAAAATTGGATAAAGAAAAACAAAACTCTATTTCTAAGTCATGAGAATACGATTATTTGATGGGAAATAGATGAGATTATTATAAAATGCTAACCAAAGAAGAACAATGTTTAGGTTGGTCATGCAAGGTTGCATTTTTTTTATTCTTGACTTTGTCATTGGGCCTCCAATTCTTTACAATTGGTCTTGTATCACCTCTTGATCCGCATCCGTTGGTAGGAAATTGCATTTGCTTTTTGTCAATGATTGGGCCGACAAAGTTTTGATTGGCACAAGAACAAATTTGATGTGATTATGTAACCCTTCAAGTGTAGGAATGGTGTGGAATTTCAAACATGGGAGACACAAATTCGTAGTATGGATATTTAGGTTGTGTTGGGAGAATTTTTGTTGGCTTGAGAGATTCATGATGATGTACAGATAATGGAATCTAGAAAGAACTTTGATGTTGGCCCAGATATTCATTCAAACTAGAAACAAAGGGGAGGACCCAAAATTCAACTTTCCTCTTCCTATTGGTAAAAATTCTGCTATGCTTACTTAGATTGTTTTTAGTTGTTCCGTTTAAAGGGGCTGTACAATTTGGTATCTTATCAACGCCCTTTTGACATTGGTGGTCGCTCTAAGGCTATTAATGACACAATGGACTTGGGATTGCACCTGTTCAAGGCAATTGTTGGGAAGAGATCGACATGAAGGTGGACAAGGAGGATATAGGGACTTTTAGTATCGCTTGTATTTTTGGAACCGTGTCGATTAGAACAAAAATTTGAAGGATATCGTTATTAATTTTTTTGTCATTACCTTGAGAACAACTTGATTAATTGTAGAGTAGCGAAAATGTCCAATTCATATAAATGGATTGAAATATTTTTTATATATAGGTGTAATTAGTAACAAAGAAAAAAAAAATAGATTGAAGGTTTTGGACGATGGCGAGCCACCTTGAATCTGCTCGGAGGAAACAAGTTCCTCAAAGTGCATGTTATTGATTTTTTTTGTTTTTGACCTTCAACGAAATCTTGTTCGTACTTTTATTTTATAGTTATTTGTCATCCAATTTAAAGGGGTTATATTAGAAGCTTTGATTTGATGGACTCATTCTATCGAAGATGAAGAAACTTTTGAATTGTACAAAGACATGCAATATCGTTTTTTCTCTTTTGACCTTGAAGACAAGGTCCTTCGGTGGGTGCATAGTGATGAAGTTATTGGTGCATGAATGTTAAATAAAAGGTTTGGTTATGTTTACAGTAGGAAGAAGTTTTATGAAAAGGTATTTGTTTGGGGAAAGGAATGCCATGTGGGGATATAAATATTGAAGAAAATTTTAGAAAGTAGAAGCAAAGTCCGAACCTGTGGATTTTGGGTTTGTGGTGTGTTAGTGTGTCATTGGTCACTGTAATTGTACAGATGTAGAGTTATGGTGTGCGTGTTGTTTATGAGGAATAATTTGACGTGTTAATGAGAGAAAGTTGTTTGGATGTTGTTTAATTGAAACTCAACGCAACCCAACAAAAATTGGATAAAACCCAACACATTTATCCTTCTAAGTTTCAACTGAGTATTTTTCTCGGTTTATTCTTCTAACGTTTAATGTCCAACTTCTAAGTTTTGTGCATTTGGACTTCTATTTTCTGTTCTTCAAAAGCTTCTCACCTCTTCAGTTACAACCTTCGTTTTCTTTTCTTCATTTTCTCCAATTTCTTCTGTTCTTCAATTTTTTTCACTTTGTTTTTTGGAAATCTTTTTGGACCAAACCATGAAATAAACATCAGTTTGAGTAAGCTCATAGTTCCAGTATTTGGGAACTATGGGCCATGGTTCTGTCCCAGTTTGGGGGTGGAACCTAACTGTGCACACCCTGTGTTGTTTGTTGTTCAAGTTACAATAACTACTTTGTGGATTTGATGCTTTATAAATAATTTTTTGACCAACTTATTGTTTACTTGACTATCATAGCAATATGATAGCATCGTGAAAAACAAATAGTAGTATTATGTTAGATGATATTAGATCGTCTTCAAAACAGACTATGCATACTTTAGGCCACTGGGAGAGTTAATTATTCTTATTCTGCCCCTTCTTGCCATATCAACACGGAAAAATTATTTCTCTTCCCTGTTCTCTCATGGTTACATCTCCTATGAGTCTTCATTTTTTAGGTGTCTTTAAAAGAAAGTACATAGACTGGAGAGTCATGTCACTGGACTTAATGCTGTAGTTATTCTAATGCACAATAAAAAAAAACTCTGGTGAAGTTATTTGTTTTGTTTCAGCAATGTTAAATTACAAATTTCAGAAGGGGTTTCTGGTTCCATCACAATGTAGCTAACCATTATTGTTGTTCATCGTTCTATCATAGTTTGTTTTCATTTATAGTTATCCTAAATATATTACTTTGTATTACTTTGAAGTCATTTGAAACTCAATTTTTTTTTGCAGGCAGCAATTGTCAATTCTCAGACTCTGGAAGAAGTTGCAAGACTAGAACAGGTGTTTATTTTTGTTCAAAACAGAATTGAAAGATAGAATTTAATGAGGTAACATAGAATCGTGCCCTCTGTTTGATCACTATTATGGGTTAAATGAATATGGCAGGTGAGCATTGTCTGATCTCTGCTCTTGCTTTTTCGGAACCAGCAAACAATTGATTGTGGAAAATAAATTTTTTATACTTATTTTGATTCATTTCTCTTTGTCCAAAATCAAATGTGACATAATAAATTATGCAACTCTTCTTGGTTTCCACTTTATTCTTTATTTGGTTTTTCTTCTACTCTGGTGGAAATGTTTATAAGCTGAATAGTATCCATTATTATGTATTTTTGTTTGATTTTTATGATCTATATTTAATTTTCTATTTCTCAGAGTAGAAAATTGTGGATTATCCTTTTTTTTTCCCCATCATTATGTTACTTTTTCTTAGCATAGATGATTAACTTCTGTTGACACTTTTAAGTGAGGCTTCTTTTTTCTTCGCATTGTCAGGCACTAAAGTCTGGTCAGCTTCCAACAGATCTGAACATGACGGATGCAGATATTGAATCGGATACTTACAAGGAGAATGATGATACAATGATGTCAAACAGTGAAGAAACCGGGATCGGAGTTAAAGTCATGGATGTGACAGAGGAGAAACAAGACGAAACAACAGTTGAGCAGGTGCTAGTTCCATCTGTTCTCAAATATTATTTATAATAATTAATTCCTCTACTTCGACAATATTTTTTTCCATCTCCAAATTGAGTTACATGCATTTACAAACTGTGATTTTGTGTCATTTTTCTTTGATCCTCATTTTTCCCTATTACGTTGGATGAAAATGTTTTATCTTCATTTTTTTATGCTCACATGCACGTACTCAAGGAAACACATTATACATTGAGGGAAAACTAACTTGAGGATTATCTGTTGGCAAGGCGGGTTTCATGATATGAATCTTTTGCTGAGGGTTTTGATGAGTGAACTATTTGTTCACCTTCTATGTCTATTATAAAATAAACGTTCCTTCCCTTATATTGCAGGAGTAGAAAGCAATTGGAATTGGGCCAGGATTTAATGCATCAGTGATTGCATTATGGACCCCGTGGATATTATAGAATCTGAGCTTGTTTAGGGGGTAGGGCACTAGCTGTTTTTGGAGTCCATCATCCATTGAGACTGTTGATTATTGTTGAGCTTACTGCGGATTGATGCTAGACTAACAACATTTCTGGTATTCTGTATTTTGTGCACTCGGACTTTGTGCAACATTGTCTCCATTTACAAGTTCATGCAAGTCTTGGCAACTCTGAACCAACGCCAAGTTGTGTTTTTTCAGAGTTGATTCGCAATACCCTTCAACCAGACGCAAGTGCAGCGGTTATTAAGTTGTCTTATAATGCCCACTTTCTCCTTCTTGTGACCATCCCTCGTGTGAATGAGTGTCACTGTCTCTAACCTCCTAATCCTAATGGTGATCAAAGAAAACTCCATAGGGCGAAGTCACGTGAACCATCTCCTGGCCATAAGACGCAACGGGGGTTTCCTCCTGAAATCCACCCTCCCTTTTTCTTGGTGGAGTCCAAGAGAAAAGAACAACGTAGTTTCCAAACTCACAATTGTCTATGCATTTAGTGGATGTTAACACTCTACATTGAAACTCGTCTACACATTCAATGTGGCGTGTGCTAAATGCAAGTGGGGTTGCGCCATCAATCTTTCCAAATTTTATACACATCAAGTGTAGTAGGGAAATTAGGGTCAAATATGTGGACGCAATAGACAAGCCCCGGCCTCTTTTGAATTCTATTCACTTGTATCCACCGAACCTTATCTTCTAATTTCTAGAATCTTCCCTTTTCTTCCAAATGAGAGACTTGAACAATACAGACTAAATGTGGACTTTCTTTCATTTTTATTATTTTAACTTATGAAAATTAATATTCAATAACGTAGAAACGTGGGCAGTAGGAGAAAGATCGTCATCTTTGGAACACGTGGCACTCGTCCCAGTCTTCATCTTCTTCAACGCCTCCTTCCCCGTGTTCGTCGCGTAAATCTCCGACGAAGCTTCGATTAGCCTTTCAAGATGGGAGCTCAATCACAAGGATCGATGGTGAAGAGTCGGGGTTATTTGAGAATGCCGACTGACAGAGACGCCAGTAGCCGCCTTCTAGACGCTGATCTACGGGAATTCGCAAACGCTGCTAGGAGGCTCGCCAGTGATGCCATCAAGCTCGCTACCTTTGGAATCGGAACCTCTATCCTCGAATGGATCGCTACCGTTGCCGCTATGTATTTCATCTCTCTTTTTTCACTCTGTGCCACTTTGACTCCTCTTGTTCAATTTATCTTCTTTTTTTTTTATTGTTCTGTTGATTCATCTGCTTTAAAGGTGTTTGAAGAGCGTTTAATTACACCGATCATTTTGGTTTTATCAATCAACATTTAATTTTTATTTATCAATTAACATTTATTTTTTTAGTTTCGTGTTTCATTTGATAGATTCCTATTCGTACAACGTATATCTTTGGAGTTTTCTTTCTGCTGCAGTTATTTGCTGATCTTGGATAGAACGAACCGGAAGACTAATATTCTTACGGGATTACTTATCCCTTACATATTCTTTAGCCTTCCTTCCATAATCTTCAGCTTCTTAAGGTGATCCAATTCACTTTTCGGGAGTTGGTTTCACTAACGACGTGAACACTTCTGACTTTCATCCAATTTGTAATAATGCTCCTTTCTAATGCTTTCATTTGGTTGCTACTGCAGAGGCCAAGTTGGAAGATGGATTGCCTTTGTCGCTGTTATTTTGCGTATCTTCTTCCCTAAGCGCTTTCCAGGTACTTAGCGTTCGGATCTGACTAAGAATTCTTTTTTTTTTTTGTGACGAACATGTTACTGCTAATGCGTTAATGACGACTTGGATTGGAAAGCATGTCATGGATTATTGTTAGAATTATTTGGTCCCTTTGCATATCACTCCCAACAATTTACCCAGTTGGCTTCAAGAAAATACTCTGCTTTAATCGACTTTTAAATTCATCATGGGTATGTTGGAGCAAATTTATTTTTGGCGATGCTTGTGGTTTGAACAAATGAATTGGGAGGAATTTTCAAGGTGGAGAGTTTGATCGATTTGCTGGTGGTTGAACAGTTGTGAGCTGAAAATTGATGAATAAGACACCAATTGAGGTGGATCAAAAGTTGATAGTGCAACACAAATGAGTATTTATACAGCAGTTGAAGAACCAAACAACTGTATTAACTCCCATGGGTTTGTACTGCAGATTGGCTGGAGCTACCTGCGGCCCTGATTCTTCTGATAGTGGTGTCTCCTAGTTCGATTGCGGACACTTTCAGGGACGACTGGGTGGGCATAATAGTTTGCCTTGTCATAGCAGGTTATCTGCTTCAAGAGCACATCAGGGCTGCTGGAGGGTTCAGGAATTCATTCACCAAAGCTTACGGCATTTCAAACACGGTTGGAATTGTCATTCTCATCGTCTACCCCATCTGGGCTCTGGTCTTGAATTTCCTGTAGAAAACCATTTTGCTTTTCAAGTTCATTGAAATTCGACTTCTGGATTGGGTACGTTCTTCACCCATTAGTGTAAATCGTTGTCATAGTATTCTTGCTATCGGTGTTTCTGTGAAGTGGATATAATTAAATTTGGCATAGGAATTACAAGAGTGGTTGGAAGTCATTTTCTTCTGCGAATAGCGTGATGTCTATGTTCAAAATGACTTATTTTCTTGTAGCTTAATCCAGAACCACGCTCAAATCTTCACTAAAACCCTCAGAAGAACAAATCAATTGCACATGGAAAGATGTTCAGATGCAGCTGTGGCCTCTTCGTTTTGAGTTACAAACCCCTCTCCATATACTTTCTTGCCTTAGAGTTCTCACATAAACACTTGAAATCTCATGTGATGTTACACGAAGCATGGAACAAATGGCTGATGATATCTTATCTTACCTTTGAAATACGAGTTAATCCCTTAAGACTTTCTTTTTAAAATTTTAAACTTTTTAAGTTAGAATTAGATATATTACAAATTATTCATAGAATACTTCACAAAATTCTAAAAATAAAAAAATTTGTTGTCCCCGACAACGGCGCCAAAAATTTATTGCGCATAAATATAATTATAGATTAACGAAAGTGCACATGTCGCAATTGTAGTAGTAAAATATCATTCTTACGAGGACATCTTACTTTTCGATAAATAAAATAAATTGCAAAGTATTGAAAGAGATAAAATTTGGTTTTCTTAAACTAACATAAAATAAAATTACAAAAAAAATAAAATAATGATCAATTTGAGAGATAAGAAAAATGTTAATAATGTTTTATCGAATTAACTAATTACTTAACTATTCTTTAAAATGTTAATAATGATCAATTTGAGAGATAAGAAAAATGTTAAAAATGTTAATTTGATGCTGCAACTATTGCTACGCCATTAGTACGAATTGATCTAGAATGTCTAGTAAAGTTGGGTTGATGTTGCATCTCGACTAATTCTTTCACGCCTACAATTTAGACTTATAAAATTCTCGTAAAAATAAGGTATTTGAAACTGCATGGAATTAAAATTCTCGTAAAAATAAGGTATTTGAAATTATAGCTAAAAATGACAATGCAGATGTTATTCGTAAAGTTGCGGCATTTAACTAAAAAACATGATTTTTAATTAAATCCATAATGGATTTCAAGCAATTTAAATGATAAAATCCTGTGAATATCAAGTCAATACAAGAAGACTTAACAGAGATGAGATTACTTCCCAAATTAAGAATTGAAACTCGGAAAAATCTAAAGACATAAGGTAGAATACCGTTATATGCTGTCATAGACTCGAGCAAAAGATTGTTGGCTTACATTCTTGAATGTCTTCAACCAAAAATCTGACATCCTGCAAGTTCATTTAACATGCCGACGAAGAACGTCAATGCATTAAAAATGAAGTAAATTGTTGACGAATTCTAAATCCAATAAATGACCTCTTGTAAATGCAATAGCTTTCTATAATTTGATCTTAGATATGGGCCAAAGGCAGGAATCATCTTCTGTGACCTATCAAGGGAAGACAACCTCAAGTCTGTAGTAGTATTCTGCTATGAGTCACTACGGCCTAAATGAGTTTCAAAATACACCCATAAACAGAGATCCAGCTGAATCTTTTGTGTTTTGCAACCACTAACATCTCAAATCTTATCTTTACCAGAATTTCAGTCCAATTTATCTTCACAGAAATGGCAAAAATCTAGAAATCAATTAAAAGAAAACAAGCTTCCATATGAACGATAGTTCACTGCATGCAAATTGATAGACGTTGTCCATTCAAATGTTAATTGGATCGCCATTGGAAATGTTAATCGATGATTCAACTTCAAACTTATAACATTATCTCTGAAGGATAACACCGTTGGGCTCTACGGTTCACAGTCCAAACATCCCTGTGGCAAAGTCTATACTCAGTTTCATTCATTTAACACTTATTAGCACCTTGAAATTGAGTGACATCTTACCGGAGAAGAAAACTCCTCCAAAGAAAAGCAAGAAACCCCGCGCTCTTCAGTTTCCTTCTTTTGAGCATTCGAGACATTGCCAAAGCTGACAATAGCTGCACCGATAAGATAGCCTATGGTTATCGATAATCACTTTACGATAATATCGAACAAAAATCAAAAGCAGCGGCATTTTTAATCTACTTTTAAGATGAGTAGTAGAACACCTTTCCAGGCATGACAGAACCAGTACAAAATGCTATTTGTGAAGCGAGTTAATGTGAAATTAATCAAACTTCATACACATGAATGCTATTTCCAAATCCTCAGAGACATAGCAGCTACAGTCATTTTATTGAAAAGGGAGGCGCATGCGATGAACAAATATAAAATCTACTGTTAGAACCTCAAATATATTAACAGAGAGAAAGAGAAAATAAAACCAATTTAAAACCGAATAGAAGAAAATAATAAAATTTCTTCAACATTGACTAAACTTTGGAGCATCTATCAAGTTATTGCGCAGCTAAACATGTCATCGAGGCATTGTCCAGTACCAGTGAATAATATAACTCATTCTTTTCGCTTTGAAGAGCCTTTCTTTCATTATTTTTTTTCCATACTCACCAGTTGTATTACCAAGAAAGAAAAGGAAAGACAACAAGAAACCTACGGAGAGTCATAAAGCGGCACCTTGGTGATTAATTACCGAACATCTTGGTTTATACACGTCTGACTACGACAGGGGGCTTCAATGTTCAGTAAACGAGGTGACTAGTTTGGATTGAAGGAGGTCGGAAGGGGCAGCCAAAAAATGTGTGAGGCCACATTTGCATGAATCGACATTAAGTTTAACAGAGTGTAGCTTTTCCACACGAAGTACATATGAGTGAGTTTCCTCGACCAAGGCCTATGGGACGACTAGTAATGGAAGTAATGAAGGGATTGTTGGGAATTTGGGGTTCCCCTCGCACGGCGGAATCACCGGTGTTCGTAACACCGATGACGTACGAGTTACATGTTACATGAAAAACATTTAATCAGTAACATAAAAGATCGTTATCATGATATATTAATAATTATATGTTATAAAAATCTCATTTTTATATTGAAAAAATAAATTTAAAGGATTTACGAAATTATACCTTTCTCCAAGCTTCTGGAACTTTAAGGTTTGATCTTCGACCTTTGAAACCTCCGATCTTCTCTTTCAATCTTCCTCACCTCGAATAATCACGTGTGGGCGTGATTGACAAATTGCTTCACTCAATTTATGACTGATCGCGTTCTCAACACTTGAGACGATCTATTTTGAATTTAGAGAACTTTTCTCTAAAATCGAATCAAGAGATTTCGAAAACTGATTTTCACTCTTTAGAGGTTTTCTCCTCCAGTCAATCTCTTTATTGTCAGTTGTCAGACTTGATTTTAAAGAGAATTATCTTCGTAACGGTTACGAAAAAATCTCATTTTAAAATTTAAAATCTGATTTTATAAAATATTTTAACATTTAAAATATTTATAAAATCTAAACTGTTTTTCAAAATTCAGATTGAATTTGATTTCGTAATATATTTTAACATTTAAAATATTATCGAAATCTAAACCGACTTTCAAATTCCAAACTGAATTTGATTTTGTAATATATTTTAACACTTAAAATATTATCAAAATCCAA
>QAOC01017580.1:0-67765 GCA_003255005.1 Begonia fuchsioides
CAAGGTTGGCCGAACCGCGTTAAGAAGCCCAGTATTATCTTTCTTTCTCTTAAACTTTTTAATTATTGTTTGAGCTTAATCATTTAATAGATAAATAATTTTTAAGAGATAAACGAAGAATTTATACTAAACGAATTAAATATCTATTAACCTAATTCACCCCCCCTTTTAGGTTAAACACGATCCTACACGCTATACGTTCCAGAACGTTTTTAAGTGTCGACCGCTAATTAAGTGTCGACCGCAATACGCATGATTGTTGTGAAAGTGTCGACCGCGTGGAAAAAAGAGTCGACCGGTAGTTGTAAAAAGGTCGACCATTTTTATAAAGAGGGGCGACCGTTATAATGTAACGACTATAACTTCCATATGCAACGGTAGCGTAAGGTCGACCGTTTTAAAACTGAAGGTCGACCGCATGTAGCTGTTATGCGTGAATTCTATAAATTGTAGAGGTTAGCTGATAAATGTTTTACGCATCTAGTGCTTCTGTGGTTCGTAAGATTGACTTCTACCTTTGAAAGATATAAAAAAATTGATGCATTTAATGAAATCGTAACTTCAATGGAATTTAAATTTCACAAATATTGGCTTCAAGTACCTCCAATTTTTTCATTTGCTAGTATTATGCATCCGAAATATAAAATCAAGGGCACGAAGTTGATGCTCGATAAAATTTCAGAGAACCTCGGTTTCGCCCCCGTATGCAATCCTAACACATTGCATAGAGACCTTGCTATCTTGTTTGAGACTTACCAAATTAGATTTTCCAGGGCAAAAACTCATAGTTCGTCCAATGTGGCATTAACGTCCGGTGGTAGTTCTAGTTTCGGAATACCACTAAATGCTATGGATGCCATTGACGCCCAACTAGAAAGCGACGTGCATTCGTTTGCTTTCGATAAGAGTGAACTGGACGTGTATCTGGACAATCGAGTTCCAATTGCTCGAGACGAGGCCTTCGACATTTTGAGTTGGTGGAAAACCAACGCAGCCATGTATCCCGTGCTCGCTAAAATGACACGGGATTTACTAACACCGCCTGTTTCAACTGTAGCTTCCGAGTCGGCTTTTAGTGCAGGTGGACGCGTATACGACGATCGACGCGCAAGTCTGGCACCGGAGCTTGTGGAGGCACTCATTTGCATGAAGGACTGGAGCGACGCAGTCCGGAGGGACCAACAACGAGTGGACGAACTGGAAGAGGATTTCAAGAACTTGGAATTCGAAGAGTAGCTGTTATGTTCCGGCGACGAGTCGAAGACTTTTTCATTTCGTGTATCCCGTACATCTGTCTTTCGTTGTAATTTATAAACATTAACATTTGTTCTTTATGTTACTCACTTTTTTAATGTCACCAAATTTCCATTCTTTCAGTTAATCTTATTCGTCTGCATGAAATATATCTAAGTGTCGACCGCAAATACAATGAGTGTCGACCGGACTACGTTTGGTGTCAACCGCAGGTATACGAAGGTGCCGACCGCGCATTATAAAGTATGTTGACAGTGTCGACCGGGAGTATACGGTGTTGATCGCATCTCCGTCCAGAGAGTTTTATGGAGTCGACCGCCATTTAATGTGTCGACCGCAGCTCATTGCAGAGTGAAAAAGGTGTCGACCGTATTATACGGGGTATCTCCGTCCAGAGAGTTTTATGGAGTCGACCGACATTTAATGTGTCGACCGCAGCGCATTCTAGAGTGAAAAGGGGTCGACCGTATTAAACGGGGTCGACCGCATCTCCGTCCAGAGAGTTTTATGGAGTCGACCGCTATTTAATGTGTCGACCGCATATCCATCAAGCACGTTGTAGGGGTCGACCGAAGGTAAAGGTGTCGACCGCAATTCGACCAGAGCTTCGACTTAAAACCCTAGCGGCGAGGGTTTCGTCTTAAGTTAACGAAATCCAAGTGTCGACCGCACGAGCCATTCAGACGTCCGACGACACTTTCCGACGCCCTCGTCGAGTTAAAACGTAGTGGTACGTATCACTTCCCTTGTTCTTTACTCTACGCCCTCGCCGACGCCCGCATCGGCGATTTTCTGGAGACAGAAACCAGCATAGGTGTCGACCGCAGCATCGCTAAGGGGACGACCGCAGATACATCCCGCTCGATAGGTGTCGACCGAAAAATCTGAGGTGTCGACCGCAAACTTAGGTAACTATAAATTCAGCTGAAAAATAACTTGCATCGAGTTTACGTACGGTCTAGGAGGTTAGATGTTTATATTTATTATTTTCATTGTCTAGGTTACTTCAAATGGCATCGACCTCGCGTAGTAAATCCTAGGGAGTAGGTTCGTTCTTTTGTACTCTTTTCGAACAATTAAACAACTTTTTGTAACATATTTTACTTTTAATGGGACAATGAATGCTTTCAGTGTTTCTATTTCGATTCGTACAATGCATGAGTATTAATTGTTAACTCTTTTGCGAATTGATTTCAAATTGGATGCTTTCAGTGTTTCTATTTCGATTCGTAAAAGACATGTTGCATGCTTAAGTTTCTATGTTTCGAACTTTCGATGCTATTGTCTTCGAGTTTCTTTGAGATATTTATTCGATGGTATTGTTTTCGTGTTTCTTTTGCGTAATGGAGGCGATACATACAAATGTTATCATGCAAATTTTTTTTGGCTTGAAGAAAACAATATGCATAAATTTTTTTTTTCTTGTTTGAATCGTTTGGCTCGGCTCGTTTAGGCTCGACAGACTCGACTGGCTCGGATCGACTCGCTCGTTTAGGCTCGAGGCTCGCGAGCCTGCTCGACCCAATTTTTTTTTTAAAAAAACTCGACAGAGCCGGCTCGAATAGGCTCGACAGGCTTGAAAGGCTCGGCTCGTTTGGCTCGTCAAGCTCGACGAGCCGGCCTTTCCCGGCTCGAACCATCGTGAGCCCATGCAGAACTTACAAACCTAGACACAATCTCCAAGTCCAAGTTCTAGTTAACCCAATTGGCCAAACTCCACGAGTCCTGACTCTTAGGGCTCTCTCCTTGTTTTCCCAGAGAATCAGAGATATGGCGAGGGATGAAGACGAAGTGGTTTTGATTACTGGTTGTTCTGAGGGAGGAATCGGAAATTTTCTGGCTCGAGCTTTTGCAGCCAGAAACTGTAAGGTGGTGGCTACGAGCAGGGATCGGAAATCGATGGCGGATCTGTCTCAGGATCAGAGGTTCGTGATGGAGGAGCTGGATGTGCTGTCGGACGAGAGCGTGGCGCGCGTGGTGTCCAAAGTTGTCGCCATGTTTGGCCGGATTGATATTCTGGTTAACAACGCCGGCGTTCTGTCAGTCGGACCTCTTGCGGAAATTCCTCTCTCTACTATTGAGCACACCTTCAATACCAATGTTTTTGGTCTCTCGCTCGCTCTCTCTTCAACTTATTGTAGGCTATTAGTGAAGAAGAATTCAGAGCATTCGCTCATCCAGAATCCATGTCTGAAATATACGTCTCTTTTTACTCTATGAAACTCTGAAATGACTCTGGCTAAGAAATATATATTACCATATGAAGCTACTTTATTGTTTTAATGACTAGTAGATCTTTGTTGGTCGTAGGTAGGATTATCTCGGAGGACAACTCCTTCCCCGCTTTCTCTTGTGGTCTCTTTTTTAGTCGTCCAATGCACTTTTTATGTCTCTGCTTATACTGATTTGTAGATTGTTTCTTCAATCGTTATCAACTTATAATTTTGTTCTTTCAAAGATTAATAGCGTGAAGAAAAAATTATTGGTTTTGTATGATTTTAAATAAAGAACTTGTCGAGTTAGTGAATTCCATATTTGGGAATCCAGTTTTGATCTCTAGTTGGTGAACTACAGGTTCAATGAGATTAATTCAAGCTGTTGTTCCTCACATGGCGGCCAGAAGAAAGGGAAAGATTGTAAATGTTGGAAGTGTCACAGTACTGGCTCCTTTACCCTGGGGTGGTGTTTATACTGCAACAAAAGCTGCTATTCATGCCATTTCGGATTCCTTGAGGTCTGTTCAACCCGATTCCATCATCTTGTATGATTTATCTGTTGATAGATTCAATATGATTCCTTGAGGTCTGTTCAACCCGATTCATCATCTTATAAGATATGATTTATCTGTTGATTGATTCAATAGGATTCCTAGAGGTCTGTTCAACCCAATTCCATCATCTTATATGATTTATCTGTTGATGGATTCAATAGTAGCCCTTAAAGCTGTGTTGATGTTGTTGTTAAGTGAAGGAGAGAATACTCAGAATTTCATCGATCCACTCACCATATCTGATCACCCGAGCACCAAGGGGGACTCGGTTCTCCCCAGAACTTCCGCATCCTCCCTGCCTCTCTCCTCCGACATTCCCTTTTTCTAAATTCCCTTACACGTCAGCTAATTGATCCTCCCCTGCAACTGCATCTGCATCTAACAGCTCTTCACCCATTGCTGTATTCTCCTTTCCTCCTTGGCCTCTTCACGTAGGTATATCTTACATCAACTAATGGAAAAAAGTTTGCAGTGTAAAAATAGGAGTGTGCACCTGTCATTACTCTCAAAAGTATTTCGTTGTGGTCATTCTTCTTTGACTTTTGTGAATCAAATCATACAGATAGCCTCGAGTCCGCAATTTTTACATGTCATGACATGAATTTCCCTGAAAACATTTTCTTTGTCATCGACGATAGATGAGGGCCGATACGTATTTGATGCAGGCTTGCCATGTTCATCCACTTACATATTTACCAATGAAAAGCATTATCATTTTTAATTGAGATTTCCTAGGTTTGGTAAGCGCTGAACTGGGCCAAAAATGAAATAGTTGTGTTATCATTTGATTAGATGAACGAGAAGAATCTTCAATTTACATAGGAGATTAGTCTAAATTCGGGGCTTCATCGCAGGTTGGAGCTGAGACCTTTCGGAATTCACGTGATAAACGTAGTGCCGGGAGGCATAAAATCAAACATTGGAAACTCTGCAGTGGCACAGTATAATCAAATGCCGGAGCTAAAGGTGTACAAACCATTCGAGGCATCAATATTGGCAAGAGCCAATGTTTCTCAAGGCTCCAGCTCGACTCCTACTGATGAATTTGCAAAGAAGACGGTGGCTGCGGTGCTCAAGGCTAATCCTCCTGCTTGGTTCTCCATCGGCAAGTCCTCTACCCTCATGGCCTTTCTCTATTATATGCCCCTCTGCGTTAGAGATTTTCTCGTCACCCTTTTTGTCAAATGAAGTTGTTTTCTCAAAAATAATGTGAAAGATGATGATTCAACATATGCTCTCAGAAACCATTTAGTTTTCAAAATGCTTGGATATTCTGTACAGTATGAACTCCCCCTGTTGTCTCCTCCCAACTCTCTGTACCTTTCCCGTTTGCTAATAGACTACATACAAGATCCATAATTCCGAAGAACGGCCCATTTTGACGAGCCCAGCTTCATCCATCGGGCCTTTCTTCTAGGCTTTTCCAATCGACTTGTCTCGGCAGGAGATGAGACGCGAACAAAATGGCTCCGTTTCCCGGCGACGTTTCGCATTGTCGACGGCGTATTCTGCGTAGTCACTTTCATCGCCGCAGGAAGATCGCCCTCCTTTCTCCGTGTGCTATTCTGCGCTTGTCGCACCTCCCTCCGCCGGCGGACACCTCCCCGTTTCTCAAACGCATTCTTCTTATTTTCGTCCTCTAAACACAGTAATCACGATGTGGAGGTATGCAAACAGCAACTTGTTTTGACTGTAAAATTTCACATGTGGGTGCGGTACATATGTTGCCTTTGATGTTGTAGTGTTGTTTATTCTTTTTTCTTCTTTAAGAGCAATTCGGTTCACAAGTGATTTCAGTTGCTTCATCGTGCTTTAATATGCGATTGGAGAACCTTGAATCATTTAATTGTTTTTTTTTTCTATTCTCACAAGGCCATTTTTGCTTGCAGGTCCTTGTTAAAAATTCCGTCTCATGGGTCTGTTAGAAGAGTCCCAAGGCAGGTAGTAAACCAAGAAATCGCGAAATTGTAGTTCAGTTGATGTGAAGATCCTATTTTATTGAGTTTACTACATTTTGCAATTTCCAGTGTGAGAGTCCTGTGGGGGTTTTTTCAATGACTTTACTATTTATATATGTTTCACCTCGAAGCTAACTATTTGTTTGAAAATCGATCTTTCTCTCCGTTATGTTTTGGACGTGGAGTTAATTTTTTATCTGATTTTCACTAGTAGAACACTTACCTTATTTTACTACTGTATTTTAATTGCTGCAGATGCCTTTTTTGGTTTCTTCCTCATATGGTTTTTCATCAGCAAATAAGCCATTTGTGTCGCCAAAACACAATTCAATGGATGAACCCCCACAGTCTGGTAGTTCCTTGTCGAAAATTGCCCTTGGAGGTGTAATTGTTGGTGTTGCCGGATTGGCAGCTTATCAAACTGGGGTCATGGATCAAATTATTGGTAAAAAAGAAAAAGAAAGTTATGTTCAGGAAGCTGAACTAAACATTGACAGAAGAAATGAACAGAATGTCCAGCATTTAGACAAGCAGTTAGATTCTCTCAACAATGAAAAAATTCAAACATTGGATCCTTTTGTTGATCATGTTAAGGAGAAGGTTGAGACTGATTTGAATATTCCTCATAGTAAAACTATTGATGAAGGACAATTCGACAGTCAATCTCATGTTGAGGCTAATATGAACATAGACACCACAGAACGTAATATTTCCTTGCAAGAGAAAGACTTGGCCGAAGACGTTGGCCAAAGTATAAAGGAACCCAGCATTCAAGAAACTAATTCTAGAATGCCTTCTGAGGATAGATTAATCTCAGAAAATACAACTGGATCAGATATAGTCATTCGATCTGCACCCCCATCTGATGAATCAGTACCACAAAATAGTGATTTAAGAACATTGTCATCTCAGTATGCTGGAGCTGATGTCGAATCAGAGGTCTACCATCTTATAAGCTTAAATACTTGACATTGTTTCTTATATGATTCTTACATTTGACTAATAAATAATGCAATAATATGAAGTAAATTAATTTAGTGAATGCCGTAGACATTTACTTATTACTAATAAAAGTGGGTCCATTGATCTTACACAAAATAATATAGAATAAAATCTTCACTAACTTTTATCCTCACTACCTGATTGTGTTTTACTGTTTCGTATATGCTTCCTCTCATTCCTTAATAAATAATATGAAACCCTTCAATGGAAAAAGGTTAAACCTGAGTTACTGGTGAATACATTTATCCTTTGTATATATTTTTCTCTGTTGATTCTCTGATGCAGGATACACTAGATGAAGGCACAGAACTGTCAACCCCTCTCCTGGATGCCTATCATCTTCTGAATAAGGTTGATACTACCTTGGATGAACGGGAAAGTGATGAAGAAAAAATTTCCAAAGAGACAGAGGTTCTGAAGCTTTTTGTTTTGCTTGGAATTGATTTACTGCAATTTACATAAGCTTGACTAAATTTTTATCGATGGGAACTTAGGATTTAATTACTGCAATTGAGGGACTTAATGGTGATTACATATCGAAGGATGGAAAGTTAGTTCTTGATTTCTTGCAAGCTATTCATGCTGCTGAGAAAAGGCAAGGTGCGTTGGACGCTCATGCCTTTTCTGAAGAAAAAAAAGCCTTAAAGGTCTTGTTGAATTCCTCAACTCCAGTGTGCTTGTGTATGATGTCCATTAGTATTTATTGTTTACCTTGGTTTCTGTTTACTCAGGAGAAGTATGAAAAAGAATTAAAGGATGCACGAGCTAGGGAGCTTATGCATGCAGAAGAGGCTGCCATACTAGACAAGGTTATAAACCTCCGGTGACCTGAATGATAAACAATCTAATATAGGCTTAGTTATGCATCTTTCTTCAGTTCCACTTACTCATGGATTAAAGGAAAAAAAATATGCACACTGTATGGCCACATTCTTTGTGATACTGTTGATACTTTTTCTCCATTATATAGTAAGCTTATAGTTCCACTACTGTTACTTTAGGAATTGAAACGAGAAAGAGTGAAAGCAACTGCTGCCCTCAAATCACTTCAAGAAAAGTTGGAAGCGAAAAGTCATTTGGAAATCAAGGAGAAGGTTCATATAATTTCATTTAAATTTGAATGTTTAAATGTTTAGCTTTTCGATACTGTCACTTTTTGTGAAATGGTATTTTATTATGGGTGTATTCAAACTGCCATTCTACATTTTCAGGAGAATGAAGCAGAATTGGAGTTGACAAAAGTCAAAGAACTAGCAAAGGCAGAATTGGCTGCAGCAATTGCAAAAGAGAAAGCCAGTCAGATTGAGAAAATTGCAGAAGCAAATCTTCATGTAAGCATCGGGGGCCATTACCTAACACATTTAAATTAACATTTAATGTTCCAAAGTCATGTGATCTATTTATGTCACCAATGAATGAGGCCACATGGGTGAGTCATCCACTGACATTCTATAGTTGTTAGAACGTTTTCACCTTGAATTCAAGCTGAAATTTTGGGCATTGAGAAGCCCAGGGGTAAGGGGGTAAGGGCAAGAAGGGTCACTGAGGTACTGAAGGTAGGGATAAATTAGGAATTAAAATGAATATAGTTTCTGTATTGGAACTCATCATCCTCCTAGCAGATTCCCAGTAGCAAAAGAGCACAGACACATGAATTGTTTCAAAGCTAGAAATATGTTGATTGGAGTGCTAGTAGTAGGAATATTTCCCTGTCTGGGTCTAGTTATTTTGCTTGCGTAGTTCAACAACGGTTGTGTTACAATCATGTTGGAAAGTCACAAGTGTCTTAAGAATGGACTTGGGATGAATCAGAATATTTTATCAAGGTTATATCATAAAACATTGCTTATCTCTATATTGGACGTGACTTTTTTAAAATTAAGTGTTAATGGTTTTAATTGTACCTCGATCACTTGAAATTTGTTTGGTTAGGCATTAAAAGTCAAAACTCATACTTCTGATTTTATTTTAGATAAATGGTTTGTGCATGGCATTCTATGCACGATCTGAAGAAGCGCAGCAAATTCACTCTGCTCAAAAACTTGCTTTGGTAAAATTGTTATTTCAATTAGTAATACCGCTTCTTTCTCTCAAGTGTCTGTTGAAATACTTCATCCACTTTGTGATTACGGCTACCTTTTGGCTATTTTTTTATGCATATTGTTTACATGATGTACTTTAGCTCTCTTTCTAATTAACTGTTTTCGGTCAGGATGGACATGACACAGAATGATGCAACAACAATTGATTATTTAGTTTGGTTTATGTTTTATGCGCTTGTTCAAGTAACATATTTTTATCTTGATTGATGCTATCATGTTAGTAGCATATTACATCTTGGTTGATGCTATCTTGTAAATTTGTCTCACTATGATATGTGGATTGCGGATGGCTTTAGATGGATCTATGAATAACGAGTTGATTTATTTAAAAAAAAGGTCGCCATTACTTTCACTTAGGAACAAGCTGTTTTTTTCTTCCGATGGAGGAACATGCTGTCATGTAATTAACATATTACATCTTGGTTGATGCTCTTGCATAAATTTGTTTTACCATGATATGTGGATTGCAGATGGCTTTGGATCCATGAGTAACAAGTTGCTTGATTGATTTAAAAAAAAGTGGTCATGAATTTCACTTAGGAAAAAGCTGTTTTGTTATTCTGATGTAGGAACATTTACAATCTAAGTAAAGCTCAAAGTTGACGCATGTCGAGTTGGCTTATGCATTCACTTACAAGTCTATTTAGTTTTTGATTTGATAGTTGCCATGTAAAACATAAATCTTATTTGTTTCGTTATCATTTAATTCTCTCAGTGATGTAGATTAACATCAAATCACTAATGATTGTTCTTTTAGGGAGCACTAGCACTTGAAGATGCACTATCAAAGGGTCTACCGATACAGGCAGAAATAGAGGAATTGCGTGCCAATCTTCAAGGCATTGATAAAGATTCAAAAATAGAATTAGTCTTATCATCGATACCTGAAGAGATATTATACCATGGCACCAATACTTTGTTGCAACTAAATCATCAGGTGAACCTACTCTCATATTTTAGCGACACTTTAGTTGGATTATGAAGAGTAGCTCTTTATGGCATGTTTCTTATTGTGTGGTAGAATTGAAGTCTTTTGAGTGTTCCTCGTAGTGGGAAATTAATTAAGAATAATAATTTAAGTATTACACCACTTTATTATTAAGAGAGAGAAGAAGGGTGACTTAAAGCATTATTGAATATTGTTAATGGCAATTACTCCCTAGAGTAGTTTATTTTTTGAGTTAATCGCTAATGGTTTTTTCTTAGCTAGTTATTCTCATAAATGGTATATGTTAAGTATGTGTAAAATATTAGGATTGATGTTTTTCTAATTAAAGAAGATTTGTGTTGAGCATCGAATCTACTCATCTCAAGGGGTTAGAGATAGAATGGTAAAATAATAACAATACCTCCACGGACCGCATTACAAATCTAAAACCCTCTATTTATAGAAAGAGTGTCCTAATTAAAATGCCCTAAATAATCTTATGATGATATGACTAATAATATTAAACTAACTCCTAATAATAGTTGCATCAATTTGATTTTATGTTAGATTAAGAATTGGTTTCTTTAAGTATTAGCATTCTTGCTAATTAGTGTTCATAAGTTTTGTTTTCTTAATAGTATATTTGAATGAAAGAAAACATAGCATTATTTTTTTGAGAACTATTTTTTAACTATATATTTGAGTTATTGTCTATGGGTTAGAAATATATTTGTTTTCTATACTAAACAAATTGTAAGAAATAAACGATGCTTACGGTGTTTGTCCACGCACTCATGGTGCTCACCCTCTTTATCGATGATCTACTACGTTCACATTGAAACCATTATTTTAATTTTTTTTTAATTTTAATTTGATTCTCTCGATTACATTTATTTTTTTATTGTTTTTGAAAAGATATACCGAGCACCAAACCAAAAATTTTAGTTTGGTGTCAATTCGATACAATATTCAATCTCTAGTACAAAAGAAGTTTTGTCTCGTGAAAGAAATCGAGATATTTGAGAAACATTATAAAATCATCTCTGAAAAAAGAGAAAAGAAAGAAAACTAGAGAAATCTCTTCTAGAAAATTTGATAATTGAAAATATTGAGTTCTTAGGTTTAGTAAATAACTCCACTATTAAATAGACAAAATATAAATCTCAATAAAAGATCCATTAGAATATTAATTTAAATGAATTAGAAATACTATTATAAAGTTAATAAGAAACGATAATTCTAATACAATAAGAAATACTAATGCTTGATAAATGAAAAAAAACAAAATATTATGAATTCGATTGGGCTTGTACTAGTTCATCATCACTTGTGAAACTAACATGAACTGTTTCCACTCCTTGTTGGAGATGCGAATGGGTGAAGGTGGCTAACTCCAATCATTGTTGTAATGACTCAAAAACCAAACCTTAATCAAGGTTTTGGTTCGCTACTTTTTTTCCGTAAAACTTTTTCTTCTCATATTGTAGCTTGTAACAAAAATATTCTTTAGCAACGAAAACTTTTTCTTTTAAACATAATCTTGAAACTTACATCGGAAGTCTAACTTTTCATCTAACATATTTAATTAATCTTTAAAATGATTCCAAATAAATTAGTTCCTCGAAAGAAAAAGTAGTGTTAGGCTTACCTTCTTAGTATATTTTTTTTAATTTACTTTCTGACGTGTCGAGTTTTGATTAATGTAATAAACATTATAAATAATTATTTTTATTACAATGCATTAAAAAAATATGCTAAGAAGGTAAATCTAATATTTTTCTAAAGAAATTCAAAACTTATTTAAAATGCAGTATTTGAATTTTTTAAATACTTGAAAAATCATTATAGGGTTTGTACATCAACTTTAATTTTTCACGTGGTCACTACTCTTTTTTTTATTTATTTTTACCTTAATCATCATTCATACATACATTATACAGTTTTATTTATGAGTCTAATTCTCAGTAAATAACATAAACATAAAATTAAACGCACACCTCATGTCACGCTTTTCGTAACAAATTTTCGATTCATTTTAGGGCTTCCTTAATCATATGTTTTTCATATCTTCTACATCATTTAAGATCTCTTTAGCTACTCAAACCTTGGGGAGAGCGTTGAGATATTTTGCACATTTAGGGAGAGTTTGCACCTTCGGGGACGACTTATTTGAAATTTCGACTCGCACTCTTTCACATTATACTTGAGGGAAACTAAAGAAATAAAAAAGACTTTTCTAGCTACTCGCATTTTTTGGAGAGGTTCGAGATAATTTGCACCTTCAGGAAGGACCCGTTCAATAACCCGAATCACAACACATTTGTTCATTCTTTCATTCATATTTTCTTTAATTCTTTCTATCTTTTTATCTTTAATAATTTATTATATTGAACCCTTAAAGTCCCTTAGTTGTTGGGGTACCACGAGAAAGAAACGTGACACCATTTGTCCGGTTAAGACAACTCATAAATGCATGAACATACATATGCTTAATTATTGAACGTTCACATAATCAAAAGATGTGCACTAATACCATACTTGACATACTATCCTAGTGATGACATTAGAAGCAAACAATTCATCAAACAATTCATATGAACTTGATCCAATTAATTCCAATATAGACTTGACAAATCAATTCATTATCGTACTTTTAAACATACAAATTGTTGGCATCCTATGTTTTAGGCCAATGAAGATACAAAGCGCATGCAATGTTATTTATCATATCAATTAATTAAATATGCTATCAAACAATTAAATCCTAATACTTTATAATATAGTCTCCAAAGAGAAAACACATATAATGTTACTTATCTCGGGTTCTTAGCTTAATTAAGAATCTTAGATGTAATATTTCAATCGGTTGATAAACTTGTGTCATGAAACAATTTCATTAAAATTCTGTTTAAAATCTTATTTTTAGATCAATATACTTTTGCTAGAAATATCCGATCGTACGATTTCTGATGTCTGCTTGTTCATTAAGAAGTTTACTTTAATTTTGTAGATGGACAAAAATACAAATAAAGACGTTATTTATTTCATTTTAAACAATTTCTAAAAATTGCCTAGTAAATGCTATATTCAGAAACATATTCAATCACCTATAACTTTTTTGTCTGATATTTGATTCATGCGATTTAAACGTCAAATTAATCATCTTGATGTCTATTATAACTTTGTAGAAAACATTTTCTTTAGAAAACATTGTTAAACCTAATTTAATATTGCTCAATCTAATTATTCTTCAGTTCTTCCTCAATATTGTAATCTTTAAATTTATATATTTATTTTTCAATACTCAGAATTTATTCTCTATATATACAAATTCTCTAAAATTAACGATAAAGCCATGATTAAGAATTTTCGGATAGTTCAATTGTGGTGTTATATTGATGTTTCTTATAAATATAAAATTAATAAGAAATACTAATCCTCATTGAATAAGAAATACTAATTTTACATAAATGAACAATGAATTATTATGCACTTGATTGGACTTGTACTAGAAGTAGACAAAATTAGACCAAGATCGTGGTCCGAACATAATCACTGTTTTTAGTTTGATACCTGTCCTAATTCCTAAAAATCAACTATAACCTAATGTGAGTCAAAAAAATGTCTCAAAATTGGATAATACTCGATCTAAAACCTAAGCAAGCCCAGTATGAACTCAAAGTTGGTTCCACAATCAGTCCAATTACTTAGTACCTAACCCAAACATAATAAAAATATATATTTATTTTATCAAAATATGAAATTGGATCGAGACAAATTACAACCGATCGTATTTGTTAGGATCTTCGTTAAAGAGTTTATCTCTGGAACGAGTAACTACTCATTTTCCTGTCATAAGGAGACACAAAAGAAAAAAAGAAATAATAACTGAAATAATTTGATTAATTTGCTTAATTCTAATTTCTTAGGGTTGATGCCTTTAAATAAGCTGCAAAATAACTTAGTTCAACTTAGAAAATATTAGAAATAAGAAACTAGACTTATATATAATAATTCAAAAATAAAAAAAAATAACCACTTAGAAAATACTAGGCTAATTAAAATAAAGAAGATAAATTATTTCCTAATTCAAATTAGAAAAATAAATATTTAGATTTTCTTATTAAAATAAGGCTTCCTTACGAAATAGGCACCTGATATTATGCTCGTACCATCAGTACCTCCTTCGAAAAACAGTTTGTTCTCAAGCTCAAAGGAGGAAAATTCTCTGCGAAACTCGTGAAACATTAACTGAAATGGTGGGCTAAGTGGGTTGACTCTCAGGTGGATCGTCCTTAGTTTCGTTACCTGGAGGCCGGATCATCCTCTACATCGCAATGGAGCATGAATAAGCGCTTGCAAACGTGGTCGCGGACATAGGTTTCATCACAATTGGAACATAGGTCACAGGCTCGCCAATTAGCAATCTCCGCTCGAGATATTCGTTTGAAGGACGGGGATCCCGACTGCACGTTCGTGGTGGTGGTCAGTGTTGATGTGGCTAGTGGTGCAGTGGAGTACACCTGACTGTGCATAAATTGTCTGGTGCCTTTGTTGGGAGTTTTAGTGGTTCGTCGTTCAAATGCGCGTGCTAAGACCATTGCTCGTTCTAATGTTGGCTTATCTTGCAATTCCACTTCTATTCGTAGCGGTTCATTGAGTCTGACAGTGAAAAGATCTACAGCTTGGTCTTGTGTTAGTGACAGAGCTCTAGTGAATAAACTCTGGAACTGCTTCTGGTATTGTGCCAGCCAGTTTCAGATCCACTAAGTCGCTCAATGTATTCTTCCAGGCAGAGGTGCCAAAGCGCTCGGTGCACGAGTTTTTAAAGCGCTCGGTGCCAAAACCTCTCATACCAATCATCGGCCTCCTCTTGCAAGCTAAAGACCGCTAGTCCAACCCACCGATGTAGCGGGATGTTTTGACTTTGAAAGTAGTACTCACATCGATTAGTCATCGACGATCGTCTAAGGAGCTGTCGAACATTGGAAAATCCAGTTGTGCACGTATAACCGGTCGTGTGCTTTTTCTGGAATATGTGATATAGGGTCCTGTTGCCTCCGGATCTGCTATCGGCTGATCATGCCTAGAGTTGGTATTGGTCGGTATGCACGGGCCAACTTGTTGGTATGTCTGGAAGGGTGCCCCACTTTGACGGTTGTAATTGTGAAAATAACCATCCGATCCGGTAGTGATCCCACAAAAAAATTGGAGGAGATCTATCAATAGCAGACCATGGACTCGTAGCTGGTTAGTAGTTGCTCTGCGTACCAGGGCGCAGTGGCTGACAATGATGGACCAAATACCGTGGAATATTGTGAGAGACTGTTAGGTGCGACCTGCGTTAGGGAGTTTGCATATAGCAAGCTTGCGGGTTGCGACGTCGGTTTAGCAGTCAGATTATGCGCGAATTATGTGCGGTCATCGCATGGTCGAATGGCAGTAACATGGGTGCGGTGTAGGGGCAGCGACCAAAAACGCTGCGACATGCGGCCTTGGTGCAGACAATAGCGCTACGTTGTTCCCTAGTGCGATGATTGTTGGTGGCAAGACAGTCTGCTTTGGCAGTTGTGCGCGTGACTGGGTCATAGCTGAAGGTGTGCCTTGCCTTGAGTTGCTCGATTCTTTCAAGTAGGCTATCATCGTTTTATGATTCTCTTGTTGTTTCTCCATTAATTTTACCATTCGCTGCAATAATGGAAGCATTATCGAAGAATCTGCACCCATAGCAGATGTCAGAGGCGGTTTGGAATCTAATTCGGACGAGGGGTTTGACTCGGATACCAAATCGTTAGGATTATCGTTAGAGAGTTCGTCCTTATAACGAATAACTACCTCTCTTCTTGTCATAAAGAGACAAAACGAAAGAAAATAGAGAAAATAATAAATGACATAATTTGATTAATTGATTAATTTTAATCTTTTAGGGTTGATGCATTTAAATAAGCTACAAAATAACTTAATTGAACTTAAAAAATTTTAGAAATAGAAAATTAGCCTTATATATAGTAATTAAAAAATAAGAAAGAACAACTTAGGAAATACTATTCTAATTAAAATAAAGAAGATGAATTATTTCATAATTCAAATTAGAAAAATAAATATTTAGATTTTCTTCCTAAAATAACGTTTCTCTACAAAAGAGTCTACATATATTATACTCATTATAATATTTTACAGTTTCGGTTTCAATTCATCGGACCGGAACGTGCCCACTCCTAACTGGTATCATCACAATGAAGTTGAAATGAACTGATTTCCACCCCTCAACCCGCCTCCTAACTTGTACTGCTAACTTCATCCATTGCCAGTATTGTTTTGTTTTGAATGATCTTCGTTGTCAGGCTTTGTTTTGCCGCTCAGTGACGGAGCTGTCCAGAGGAGTCGAGGAGGTTGCTTCCTCCCGAGCACTTTAATAGCTACTTGCCAACCCCAAAAACTTTACCCTAAATTTTTATTCATACATTTATTACCATTACTTCTATATTTAAAGATAATTTTTCCTCTTCCTTATGGAAGAGGGTCTATTCTTAAGGATGCCTTATCATATTGATATACAATTAATTAACAAGGGTAATTTATGCATTATAGTTAGGTTTTATCAATAGACAGAAGAGGAGAGTTGTGGCATTAGTGAATAATGTTGAGGAAGTGACAGTCTAGACTTGTTTATAATATTAGGAAATTACATTATATATTGAATAGGCGTTTTATTTTCCTGTGGTACTTGTTTTGTCGTTTATTTTCAATGCTTGTTTTATTTTCTAATAGTCATATTTTATGTTCTGGTATAGATATAGTAAAGTATAGTCCTAACGTGTATTATATCTGCAGTTTGATGTATTGAAAGCAACACTACGACACTTTACTCTAATTCCACCTGGTGGTGGAGGTATTTTGACGCATTCTTTGGCACATGTCGCATCTTGGTTAAAGGTACATAGAAAGGGAAAAATTTAATGAACGAACTAGTAACAATTCTTCAAAACTCTTTTAAATTTTTTTAAAAGTTGTTTTAATAGAATAGTATCAAAACAGTTTTCAGAAACTCATTTAAATTCACTAACTGTTTTAGTTTTGTAACTCTAATCGCTAAGAATACTATGATTGCCTTCTCCTTTTAATATTAAGGAGGAGGACGTTCGTGGAATAATGCATTCAGGGAAGCAGGAAGAATTTTGGGAAACAATTAGAAAATGTTATTTGTAAAATAATTTGGCTCAATGGAATTGTTTGAAACTGTTTTAGGAACACGTATAAAGACATTGTTTCCCATTATTTGCAATTCACCCGCCTCGAAATTACAGTGATTGGTTTCTTGTTTGTAAGGTTAAGGAAAATGATGTTCAAGGCTGTGGGATTGAGTCTGTTATCAATAGAGTTGAATCCTATTTGGCGGAAGGAAAGCTTATAGCTGCAGCAGATTCTCTGGAAGAAGGTGTCAAAGGCACCCATGCTGCAGATATAGTGGGCGACTGGATTAGTCGAGCTAGGAACAGGGCCATCACAGAACAGGCACTGACTCTTCTCCAATCGTACGCCACTTCTTTGACTCTCACTTGAACCGAGACCCTGTGCCGATGTCTTTCCATCCACAAGTGAGTTCTTGTGATACAATGATTGATTTAACTTTGAGTCTTTGAATATATATTTCCGTCTTCTTTTGAATGTGAGAAAAAGGTCTGCTGCTTTTTATTTTAGCATAAATAATCGACTCATCATGAGCTTGGGTTTCAGTCTTTGGGTCTCTTTTTGTCCTGTCAGAATCCCTTGAGAGCAAACTTTGCTGAAATGCAATCTTTTGTGCGAACATATATTATTAAATAGCAGCATTGTTGTTGGTAATTAGGATGATAATCCAGATCAATGTACGTCTTTCTTCTTTGGAATCAACAATATATTGAGAGCCTCAGAAATTCTGAGCAGGCGCATGGATTTCCCAATCTCTGTTCACTTTTTTAATCTGAATTATTAAGCGATGACGCACGAATTTATATTAATTTGATTTGGTTTCGTGCATTTATTTGGTTACGTTATTAGCTGTTCAAGGAACATCAGTAAACTCAGTGGTTCCATTTCTAGGAAACTAGGTGTAGCAGTCAAAAGTGTTTCTTCCCTTTTGCAGTCAGTTTTTTCTGTTTTGCTTTTAGTTTGTCCATATGGAAAGGCTCGCAGTTTGTGCTTTAACTCTATCTTTTAGTGATTTATCGATCATTTCATGCATCTAAGGAACATTTTTTTAAATTATCATATAACTCTGTCAAGTCTTTTTTATTTATATTTCTCAAGTTATGTTTTATACGCATTGCGATAGTTTTTGCACTAATCATACATTTCAAATATAGATAGTATGTATGAAGTTCCTCCCATTAATCAGTTTGCATTGCGATAGTTTTTGAAAGGCTAATGTAAATCACGTTGTTGTTAATCTCTCATTTTGTGCGTGTTGATGTCAATTTATCTTCAACAATTCATAATGTTCTCTGTAACAGCTCCCATGCCTTGTAAACTCTAAATATCTAACTGTGTCATAAAATATATAATAAAAATGTAAAATAAGAAGATGAATATAACATGCATAAATACATGAAGAAGGGGAGAAATTGGAGGCAGTGAACGGGATCCTCAAAGGTCGAACACGTGGTCAAGTGAGTTAGGAGACCAGATTAATTCAGGAGCTCAACTCAGGTCATTCTTCTACCCTAATCTCTCATTTGTATGTGTTCTTTGCATTTTCTATTAGGCTTAGGAAGAGAGTGAGGATTGAAAGGAACACGGTTGTTAAGAGGGCCAGCTTGGTTTGAGTTGAAGCCAAATTAGCTATTATTGTAGGCTCTTATGTCTTATTCATAGAAATAACATAAAATTGATTCAATATAATAAGTTGTGTAATAGCCGAGCCCAGCCGCCAGATGAGCGCGGAGAGCTTGTCGGTGGTGGGCAGTGGAGCTGTCAATGCTCGAACCGCTCTTGTTCGTCGTCCTCTCTCTCTCTCTCTCTCTCTGCATTCGACGAGAGAGGAAAATTCCTGTCTTAGGAGACGGAGGGTGAGGCAATGTAAAGAAATTATTTGTTTGACAGTGATTGATGCATTCCTGAATCTCTTCGGGTCAGCTTCCTTTTCATCTAATCGTCGAGTCTCTTGTAGATTCTGTCATTTTCCTGAATTGCTTTCCAGATCAGATTCTTTCTGCTTTCCGGGTTTGTCGGAGGCAAAGGAAGAGTCTCCAAGGATCCTCAGAAACTTGTGCGAACGACAGTGAAGACATGAGAGCATGTGTTGAGAGTGCTGATGCAGTTTCTGCACTCCTTTGGCTGCTGAAAAATGGAAGCTCTAACGGCAAAGAAATAGCAGCTAGGACTTTCAATCATTTGATTCATAAATCTGACACCACAACAATAAGCCAGCTCACTGCCTTATTGATTAGTGATTTACCAGAATCCAAAATATATGTTTCTTAGGTTACGCCTTGCCAAGGCTAGTTAGACAGAAAGGGCCAAGGGGTCTCTCTTCGAGACTGAAAGAGAGCACTCGAGCCTAGGCTCGAACTTCCGACCGACAAGCGACCGAGACTTTGAGACAGCCGACCGACGAGCAGCCGAAACTCAGACTACCAACGAAGACGAAGCAGAAGACTTGTCATCAGGGAACGATTTGTGCGACGAAAGATGAAACGACAAAGGCTGACACAAGCCGACGAAGACGATGCTGCCTTAGATTGACGATTTGTACGACGACCGGAGAGAAAAGATGACAGAGGATGAGAACGATTTGTTGTCGATTAACGATCGAGTTTGAGGGGTGAGGGGAGGGGAGGGGAGGGCAGACCAGCAGAGGGCAGGGGCTCAGAGAGCTCGAGTCCGAGATTTAGGTTTGAGCTGAGCCACTCGGAGCTATAGCGATCTGAGCCAAGAAGTCAGCTTGCTCGAATGCCAGTTCTAGTTGCACATTCCATCTTCCGACGCTCCCCAAGACCTCGACTTCTCATTCCGATGATTTCAAAGTCTGCCCCGGCGTCGGGAGTCTCCGCCGGCTCTGTCTGGAGAACAAAAACAGAGTTTCTTCGGCCGTTGCAATCTGACGTTCCCGTGTCCGGCGAACAGTCGAAAGCCATTGCCGACGCTGGCTAACCGTTGCCGGCTAAGAGTAGGTGTACCCGACTGTCAGCGAAGCTCCGGGGCCCGAAGCTCGCTCCGTCTTTTTCTCCTCGACTCCCGAAAAATCGTACGGCACTGCTCAATCTAATCAAATACCGAAGAAACAAAAGTCGAAGCCCGCTCCCGCGAATCCTCCGGCTGCCCCGAATCCTCAGGCTGCCCCGTCTTCTCCGGCTGCTTTGGAACCGGCAAACCCAGGTAAGTCTTCTATCCCTCTTCTATCAATAGAATCTGGGCTGCTTGGGAAATTTAAGTTTGCCGGAAATCGTTGGCTGCAAAAATGTGGTTATTTCTGTTCCCCCATCCCTTCTCATCCGAAACCCTCCGGCTGCACACCAACTGTTTGAGAAATAGCCCGAACCGGAGCCCGAACCACCCAAACAACTCATTTCCCGCACTTACGCTGACATGGTGAAGAACAGCAGAAACCTCAGGCCAAGGTCATCAGCTTTCCTTCCGCCCAGTTGAGGAGGACAGCATCAGAATCTCTACAAGTGAAACCTTGAATGTAAAATCTTCGCTAGGATACGCGTTAGTCAGTTACTTCCCAGCCCGTCACCCGAAAAAGAAGGCCTCAAAAGACTAGTTGACGGATGGAAAGTCTCAGTAAAAGTCATTCCAAACACGAATGGTTGGATCACATTTATATTCCAATTGGATCTAAGGTGCTTAGTGAAGGACCGTATTCAATATTTGGCCGAACCCTCCTCCTTAAGCCTATGCCCAATTGGTTTAAATATGGGGATGACGAAATCAGATCAATTCTGGTTTGGATTACCCTCCCAAATCTTCCACTCGAATGCTGGAGCAATGAAATCCTTAGCAAGATTGCCTCCAAAGTCAGCAAACCCATCATGACCGACCTTCTCACTAAGAAGTTGGGCCTTACTGGGTATGCTCGAGTTTTTGTTGAAGTGGATGCTTCAAAGGATCCAATAAAAAAAAAGTAACTCTTATTGACCCCCAAGATAGAGCATTCTCTCAAGATGTTATTTTTGAGTCTGAACTAGAGAATTGCAGCCATTTCTGCACCATCAGACACAAGACAATCAATTACAAATATCGAGTCATGACTGAGGATCAACCTCTGCCAGAGCTTGCACCTTCAATCCCCGCATAGAAAAAGAGCGAAAAAAATGAGCTCAATACTGCTGTAACAACAAAGAAGAGCATCCAAATCATCACCTCCCCACATTCATCTTTTTCCGATAAATGCTCATCGACCCTCCTGTCAGACCCCTGGCATCCATCGACATTGGCTCTCAAGACACGGTGGTTGTCGAAAGCTCAGCTTTATCTCTACCAGCATCTCCGACTGAATCTGAAATAAATCCTTTCAGAATAATTAGTCGATCAAAACAGTGAAAGCTCAAACAAAAAGATACCGAAAACTGGGAATGTAGAACCACGGCAAACCGAAAAGCAGCCCCCACCCTCTCGGCCCAAAAGTGAACCCCGGTCTTGTTACTAGAAGCAAAGATCATAAATCAAAGGAGGCCACAACCCGAGAAGCCCCTAAACCACAAAAGAAAACATCCATTGCAAAAGTTGGAGATCCGAGCCTGGAGCCTCCACCATCCCGACCAGCCGCATGAAAATTGCTACTTAGGAGCTTTAATTCGTCCCTAAAGCAAGATGAAGTAGTACATTTAATAAGAAGCAATGGAATAGATGTTTTCGGCCTCCTTGAAACCAAATCGACTTCCGAGACCATTTTCTCTTTTTTCAGCAAGAAACTCAAGAATTGAAAATTCATCACAAATTTCGACCTTCACCCAAATAGTCATATTGACGTACAATGGAATTCAGATATTGGTGAGGTCGGAATCAATGGAATGCAATAACAAGCTGTCTACTCAGTATTAGGTGCAAAATCAGCAAACTATCCATTAATGTCTCCTTCGTATTCAGCCTCCACTCGGTCACAGACAGAAGATGCTTATGGGCTAGCCTTGATGAAGATGCCAACCCGACCTCTTCCAAAATGTGGCTTATTTTAGGGGACTACACTTGAGGACCGAAGAAGCGAAGTGAGATTCTCTAATCGAGAAATGCAAGATTCTAAAGCATGTTGTTCCAATCTGGGACTTCAGAATCTACCGTACACCTTATGTTTCTACACTTGGTCAAACGGGACAGTTTTGACCAAGCTTGACAGAGCTCTTGTGAATAATGACGGGATGAAATTCCACAAAAATTCTATAATATGTGGACTAAACACGACCAATTCCTAGCTATTACGGGTTCTATCTGAGATTCAGAGAGCAAGGCACCAAGCAATTCATTTTAAGATCGAAGCTCACCAAGTTGAAAAATGATCTTAAGATTCTCAATGAAAAAAACTTATCCCACATCTCAGCTAGAGCAAAACAAGCCGAGGAAGATATCCATGAAGCACTTCAGTTAATCTTCCATGACTTGAGAAATAAGATGGTTCTTCTCACTAAAGCCAAGAAGATGTTCAACCAACAGAAGGCGAAGTGCAAGTTTTTCTTGGAAAGTGGCAAGTCAATAAAATTCTTTCATTTGCTTGTTGGAAGAAACAATAAGTGCAATTTCATTACTTCTCTTGTCAAGGCTGATGGTTCGTCTACTACCTCTCTTGCCCAAGTTTCAGATGAATTTGTTGCTTATTTCGAAAACCTGTTGGGAAGTAAATATGCTACCTCCCCCATAAAAAGGAGCATGGTTGAGGTTGAACCACTGATTGACTCGGACCTTAGTCCATAAATTTCTTCTTCTCTTGCCTAGAAAATTTCAACAAAACATTCTGTCTCCACATGAATAAAAAAAACTTGAACTTTTTCTCGATAGGCATCAAAGATCAGGACGTCCGTCAAATCATTCGAAGCACTGATCTTGAGACAGAGAAGCTGCTTTTTCGCAATATGGGGATTCCTCTCGCGACTAGGAAGCTTAACTCTAACAACTATGATGTTCTCATTGACAAACTCAAAGACTAAATTGACCGTTGGAGTGCTGCTACCTTGTCGTTTACCGGCAAAGTAGAGTTGATCAAATTGGTTCTCTAGGGAGTCGAATGCCTCTGGATATCAATTTTTAATCTATCAGCCTTGGTATGACTCAAGATCTCCAGATTAATAGAAATTTCTTATGGGAAAAATTTAGCGTCAATGCCTTCCCAAAGAGGAAGGTGTAAGACTGGTTTTTAACCTAAGTGAGGAGGTGAATTAGGTTAATAACAATTTTTCGTAAGTTAAATTTCTTAAGTACAAAACTAAAAGGATTGTTTATCAAATTCAGTTTATTCAAGCACAATCAACAAAGTAAGAGTTGAGAAAGAGAATTTGACATCGATATGTTTTCGCGGTTCGGCCAACAACTCCTTACGTCCGCGCTTCAAGGTAGCTCCTTGAAGATCTTTCACTTAATTGAGCTTTCAGGTGTCAATCTAACCTTTACAACTTGACTCTTCTTTCTTAGAGGCGTCACCCCTTTTACAAGTTCACTAAATTCTATCGTTACAAAGATTTACGGTTTCTAAACCGACTTTCTCAATCCAAGATGAATAATCAAAAGTGAATACAAGAGATGAGAGACTAAAATGACTTGAGAATAATTTTGGTAGCAATTCAGCGTGTTTTTCTCTCAAGAAAATCGATACTTTAACGGGCTTCTCTTCAACTATTTATACAGCTCAGGCTCGGACAGTCGACATAAGTACGGGTGCAGTCGACCGCAATATAGCCGTTTAGACTCATTAGAAAGTAGCCGTTGGAGCTTTAACTCTGTAGTAGATCCTGAGCGGTCGAAATAATCGTGGAGTGGTCGACATAGATATAGTTAATTAGTCCTTGAAGGTGCTGCGGTCGACATGAGGTTTGTTTCTGGAACTTCAGCGGTGGACACAAGTGATTAGCGGTCGACATAAGTTCCGTCTTTGGCGCTTCACATCGGTCGACATAGGTCTTGCGCGGTCGACATTAAGTTTGTCTATGGGAAATCATCGGTCTACATAAGTCTGTATCGGAACAGCAATCACGTCTTTAAGCTCCAAAACCAAACGCCTATCAGAGATATATGATTTCTTCCAACTCTCGGCTAAAAAAAAACTATGGTTCAAGATAATCTGGACAGCCGGCCTAACCCCAAAGCATGCCTTCATCCTCTAGCTAGCGGCTCTCGATCGAATTGAAGCCTCATGTTCCTATTGTGCAAACCATTTGGAATCTGCCTCACTTCTCTTTTTTATGTGTCCATTCTCTTCCTCCGTTTGGTCAACTGTCAAAGCAAAGTTCAATTTCTTTCGACAGACGTCTTCCATAGCCAGCGCTTTCAAATAGTCAATCAAAGAAGGAAAAAAGAAAAACACCAAGAAAGCTCTGACACTGAAGATCATTATTTTTCTTTGGTTTATCACCCTGGGCCGCTCGCAACTCCTGCATTTTTTAGGTGAAATTTGATCACGCGGACTTGGTTGCTAAAAGGATAGAGCTTCATATCTTCAAGTTATTCTCATATTTTCCAAGCCTACTAGCCAAGATAGAATCTCTCGGAAGCTTTAGTCATTTAGTTGGATCCAGGTAAGCTCTCCAAATTTTCTTTTTCATTGTTCTTTTTGGAGGTATAGTGCATTTTGTTTTTCTGTAAGTAAAATTTTGTAATTGAATTGTAATCGAAAATTGATCTAGTTGGTAGGTTTCTTTTTATGACTGCGATACGACGAGACGTTAACTTGTAACTTTCCTATTCTATCTTTGCAATTTTTTATTTGTACTTCGCACGTAAAAAGATGAGTTGCTGACATGTAACTTCATTTTTACAAGATTTAGCTCGAGCGAATTCAATGTAAATTTTTACCCAAAAATAATACAAGACCTCAACATATACCTCGTGCAACTTTCTTGTCTTGAGTCGTGTTTGTGAAGATGAAAACAACAGACAACATTAACAAATTTTACAAAATAGTTTAAAGTTGTAGAATCAAATTCTTCGTCTTGACAAATATGAATTGCATCCCATCACAAGATCTAGCTTCTTTTTTGTATGTTTTTCATCATTTTACTGCATCAGGTATTTTGTGTTGTTTTTTTTCTTGATCATTGTTGAAGCTTTGATAAGTAAGCAATCGATGGTGATAAAGATGCATCATGCGATATTTAAAAATGAACACAACATTATTCATCCATACAATCATAAAACAAACAAAGTTCAGGGCCGAAAGAAATGGAATAATGGAAAATCACCGGAGTTGAATTAATCAGCATTACCCGCGGAACGAACCTTCTCATACAACCGATACAGCGTGGTGGATTTAGACATTTGGGGTTCTCTTTCTAGAACAGCAATCACGTCTTTAACACAGATACTTCTTGCCACTAGAGGATGAGGCGAAATCACTTGGTTCCTACCAATTTTCCTAGTAGGCCCTGTTGAAGAGTCGGGTCAGCATAATCTATGCAGGATGGATGGAACATTATACAAAATATATACTTCAATAACTTCTAAACATTAAGCAACAACCATTCTTTCGAGTCATACAAACAATATAGCCATCCATTACGTTTTTTTTCATAAATTACATAAAAACTTTAACCTTTTCACGTTTCTAAGGAAGACCATCATGGATTCAATTTTATGTCACATAACTAATATTCATGATTAAATGAATTTCAACCCATTAACTCAAGCATTTGAGATATCAATCGTAAATAAAATTAGAGCATATCATACTTCTCTAGTGGAGAAACAAGAAACTTATTACCTTTTTTCTGAACTTCTTGACCGTCATTTGAATTTCTACCCACATTCGATGCAGGCTTGCGGGCAACATCTTTAACAGACTGAGAGGACGATGATGCTCCATGTCCATCTGTAGTTCCTTCCCGTTTCTGGCGAGCTTGCTCGGCCATAAGCTGCCATTTTGAAAGCATGTCGTCTCCTCCAACAGCGGCTCGTGCAGCAACATTTGCTGCTGTTGTCCTCATTTTGTCATCTTGATCCCGGTTCACCTGCAAGAGAAGGAGCACTGTCAAAATTCCTAAGGATATTGAATCTGGTCTCAATTGAACTAAGCAACTCAATTGTTACCAGCATCTGCCTCAATTACCTCAATAGAGAGAAGTTTCAAATTCAACAGTTGTGGCATGCAAATATATATATGTATAAAGTATATATTTGCATCATAAGTTCATCCCAAAGCTTCATACCTTAATCGGCTTGTTACGACCATCATCTTGTTCCTTATCTGCTGCACTTCCATTACCATCCTCAGGCTGCATTTCAAAGATGTTTTAAATGTTCCTTCAATAACGATAATTTTACAATATAGATAGATATGATATGGTCAATAACAAAATAATTTTTTACAAAATATGTGTGAAGTTTCAGTGCTAGGGATATTTACAAGGGAAAAGTGCGACTTTAGTTTAGTGGCTCAGAAAATACATTTCAAAATATCACTTCAGAAACAGCACTCACTTCGTTAGGCTTCCTGAGTTTTTCTACTTCGGCTTGTTTCTTCTCCCATTCTTCCTTCGCTTTCCAATTCAACATCATAATTTGATGTCGTAAATCAGAGGTGGTAACAGTTTTGTGTCTTGGCAATTCAACATCAACCCTCTACACAGATGCACTTCAAATTAAGTAAAATTAATTTTATAACAAAACATGAAGATACAGCGAGTGACTACAGACAAATAAAGAAAACAAAATAGACCTGCTTTGACAATCTGATTAAATTTGTTATCAGACCACGCATTCGCTCCTCCACACACTGAATATGGATAATTAACAATGTTAGGTAGCTATGAACCTAAAAGAATGTTATGATTGAAAAGACAAGGAGCATAGAATATCATAATGTGAAGGCTTAATAATAATGGCTAGCATCTCACCAGCGAGAGACATTTCTCAACATCGTTGCTTATACCTTTTAAACCACATTTCACCACTGCAACATAGACAGGTTATAGTTATAAACCAAACAGGTGCAATCATATACTGCATTAGTTGACAGCCACAAATAGCAAAAGACTAGAACATGGGAAAAATATTAACTAATTTCAGACAATTTTTTCTTCAATGGAGTCTTCTGCAAGATAAGTCTTTCTTCTTCTTCTTGCACGACTTTACGTGATGCTTCTGATACCCGAAGGTCATCTTTTACACCAGAAAACAATTGTTCTTCTTCTTCCTATTCAAGAGCAGAATATAGAAAGAATATTAGATGATCTGCCAAAGTGCCAGAAAGATGATGCATATTTTTTTAAGATTTCAATGGTGAGTACACAATTACCCTAATGTTAACTCCACTAACAGCAGTAACATCATTGAGATGTTCGATGCTTTGATCCAAAGTGGCACCCGCCAGCTTTTGCTTCTTGCTGCAGTAAAGTTTAGATGGTCTTAGTCAACTACAACTAAGTTCATATAATCGTAAACCAATCAAATAACCATCCTGGGCCTGCAATTGTACATAAAACAGCGTGAGACCTTGATGGAGGGGGTGAAGCACCAACTGTTTCAAGTGGTTTCTTTTGGCCCAGCAAAGTTTTTTTTGGAGGTGTCTTATTTACCCCAGACGCTGCAGTAATAGAAGCATTCCGAGAGTCTAGCTGATAAAAGAAAAATCAAACTGTTAAGTTCTGACATGGTAAATGAAGATAACTGAAAGTTTAGATAGCAGAAAGAGAACTCTATTTCCTCTCATTAGCCCAGGAAAAAAAGTATGCAATGTATGCTAATATAACTCAGAAATAGAATTCAAAAAATATCAAATTCACACTAAAGATTGTAGAGAAGTTACGCACACAAGATTTCAATAATCTCAATGAGGTAACTGCAATCATCCTAATTTATTTTAAAAAGACTTCAAGGAAGTCAACCTCGGTTACTTGATATCTGTGTTCTCCATAATCAACCTTCGTATAATATGCTTTCTGAATGAATTGACAAGATAATGTAAAGCTTTCAATAGATTAGCTTTAAGGTCACCACATGCAAAGCTAGAGGGCAACTGAAAAGATGACTGAATTAATGTTGTTAGAAGTTTAACAATCAACATTTTGAGCACAAGTACCAAAACTGGCAGGGGAGGACACAACATAGTACTTTAATTTTCAAGAACAATTTAATTGTCAGTGTTAGAATAACCCATATATATAGCAAGATTAGAGGACAAAAAGAAAATTTATTCCTCACTTGGAAGTTCCTTTGGATGGAATAAAATAATCTAAAATAAATAAATAAAGTTGGAAAACTTTACATTATGGTCAGAGGACTTCTTCAGAGGTACAAAGTGAACAACCAAAATAAAGGCAGGGAACAAAATAAAGAACAGTTACCATGGCATTGGAGTCCACTTGCGTTGTCATATTTGAGGAAACTGTACTTGAGGGAAAAACATTTCCAGATGTTGAAGGACCACCAATAGCTGTACTAAAATCCATTTTAGAAGACTGCTTTTCAGAAGACTCATCCTTTACTGGACCAGTTTTTCCGCTTCCGTGATCACCCTGTTGAGAAGTGAAAAAAGAGAAACACAGTACATTAAGTAGGCTGATAGGTCAATTGCTATGTTACTTGCTATGTTACACAAATGAATGATAACAAAAGCCTCCACTCTGCTCTTTACGTGTAGACAATTACAAAAAAACGGTGTGGAAAGACAAGCATAATGCCAAGTTGACCATAAATTTTCCTTCAAATTTTGGAACACTTGCCATGTTCATGCCTGATACGCTTCCCCCTAATTGAGCTGAAATGCTCCGATGTTGAGGAACTTGCCTCATTTGTAACTCCTGGGACGGTGATTTAAAAGATGATGTGGAAGTAGTGATGCTTGACCCTGAAGATGGATGATAATTGCTAATACTGCTTCCTGTTTCATACATTGAAAAGGTTTTTTGTTGAAATGGGCTCTGCTGTTGCGGAGGCTTTTCTAATCCTTGTTTGGTAGCTGATGATTGCTCCCTTCTAGTACCTGGATTAGCACCTCAAATCTAGTACCCTGATTAGCACCTGAAATGGAAGAAAATAAAGGATTTCCAGTACCTTGTCGTCCAAATTCTTGAGATGATTCTTCACTGTTTTCTGTTTTGACATAGCCATGATTAGGTTGTCCCTGGGCTGTTGATAAATGAGGATTTGAGATTGCAGAAGAGTTTGCGCCTTTCTGATGAAGTTGACCAAATGATTGACGATCAGTCATGTTAGTGGCACCAGCACTTATCGGGCCCGTCCTTTGAGGGAGCTGCTGTGCTGCAGGTGGAGTCTGTGACTGAAAATGGTTGGTAGCAGCCTGGAAATGGAAAAGTGCAGTTTATATATGATCTCACTCACCTGTTCCACTGCAAAGCACCAGCACTGAAAAAGTAATTATTTAGCCTACCTGTAAGTGAACTTTAGAAACGGCTAATCTGAGCATTTGATCTCCCACGACACTTCTCATGAGCCGGACAAAATCATCCTTTATAATTTCATTTTTCTACAAAAAGAAAGAAAATAGATCAGAAAACTAAAAATAATTCATTCATCTTGATAAATTTTTAGAAGAGTCATGAATAGCTTGACTTGCATTGACATTCAAATGATGACCGGATAAGATTTACTGCATCTCTAGAGAATAAGCATCGAAATGAAATTATGAATTCTATACCACTAAGAAAAATTATATTTTGAGAAAATCAGAAGCATTTTTTAACCAATAGTGAATATGCAATAAATCCATAAGAAAAACTATTTGAAGATCATTCAAATACATCTTCCTTTCATTTTTTTCAACAATTAGAATTGTTTATTGTTCTGTTTGCACACAAAAAACCTAGAATACAAGAATAAAGAAATTGCAAATGGAGGGATATTTTCATTAAGTTCTACAATTGTGAACCATATGTGATAACGTATCATCAATTAACTTTTATCTCCTTAGCATGAGGCCAAAGAAGAGTTGAGCATTTTGATTTATGATGGGACTCACCTTCAGCCTGTTAAATAGAGTTTGAAGTTGGATTGCTCTGCTGCTATCAAGCTGAGGCAACAATACTGGCAGTAGTACAGCAAATGGAACCTGCTTACCCCCACCACGATTATTTTGGTTGCTTGTCCTATCTAAGGTACTTGCTTGTTGATTGCTCATCTTTTGAAGTTTTAAGAATTGAGATTCACTGTCTTGATTCAACATTCCATCAGGTTCATTCTTAAGTGTTGTATTACTTTCACCAACTGCGACCCCAGACACTTGAGATATCTGATTGGGATCCTTATCTATTGCTGGCTCATACTTGTCATTTTCCTGAGGCTTCATCTGTGGTGCTATTAGAGCTCTGTTATATATTTACTTCTTGATATTCAATGTCTTGAGTTTTACCTGTATTTCAAATGAATTATGTTCATGTTGAGATGGTTGTGCTTGATTGTCACTATTTCCACTCTGGCTAGCAGCCTCCATTTGTGATCCTAATGGACAAACAGCATCAAATTTAGAAGACATACAACTAGAATTATTGGAGTTTGTATTTGGAGTTATAGTAACAAAGCTCATAGTATTCTATGTGAGTTTTCATGTGAAAAAAAAATTGATGAATCAAATGTATGGAATTCTCAAATGTATGGAATTCATGGCTCTTAGTTCTCTCCCTCGTTTTTTTATGTCAGGAATGGTCTTGGCTTAGGGCCATCAATCATCAATTCATATTTTGCAAGGCTACATAGTTTCAGGTAGCTGTATTAATGGCTAACTGCGTGAATTACCATGCCTAGGCATGGTTGAGCCTTCTTAGCAATTAAATCTTACAGGATAATGCAATTTTTTCATAGACATAGACAACATATTTACTTTTCAAACACCTAAGCAAATTCCCCATGTATTAGTCCTTGATACAAATGTGTCCCTGATCTTCAACTTGGAAGACTTCACACCACTTAAAGCTTCGAAGCACACGTAAGCTCACTACTCAACCAGCATTTGAAGTCCATGGCACATAGATAAATAGGATGAGGAGTGGGTTAAAACGTCTACCTGGAATAGATCCAGATTTCTGGAATGTAGCAGTTGCATCACCTCCTATGTCTCTACTCAAGGCAGCCTGGAAAGCTTCAACTTCTTGTCTTGAACCCTCGGTTTCATCTTGCCAATCCTAAATATTCAAAACGATTAAATGGAACCTAATTCATGCATCCTAGTGATTCCATTGTTAGGCTCATAAAGAAGAAGAAAGAGGAAGAACCTCATCATCCTCAAGAAGCTTCACAATAGAAGGGTCCATCACAATGTGTACAGAAGACTTGTTCTCCTCACTCCATCCACATCTAACCAGAAAATTGTCTCACCTACAATACGACAAAAAAAAACAAAATACGTACTCAGCATTTAGGTGCAAAACCTCATGAAGAACTTTAAATCTCATTTCTAAGGGAACTGTAGCTACTTTCAAGTGATCAATTTAATTTTTTTTAACATATTGTCCGTGGAAGTGAAGAAAAAAATCATTACGCCTTGAAATTTCATTATTATCGAATGACATCTTGGTAGTCGCCGCATCTAATGTTTAATTTTATCTTGTCAAAAATTAAAATTTGAGTGTGAAACTCTTCTAGCTTTTACTATTTTTCAATTTTTGCACATAACCATTATACTTAAGGTTTTACTGTTCATTCAAAAATGAAAACAAACACGATTAGATTGAAAACTTGACATAGATTAAGACATATACAACATCTGAAAATGAATACTTTACATTGAACCGACAAAGGCACCTGAAGAATTTTAATCTCAGCTCCCCAATTAGAAAAAGAATACTTTACATTGAAACTTGCACATTCCCTTGCATAAACAAACTAAACATCACAGAAAGAGAGCAAAAAGAATTGTATTCCCTTTAAGCATTTTTTCGAACACATTGAAGGCACTCCGTAAATGCATCTTCAAACTTTTGATACCATTAACGGGGATACCAACTGCAATAATAACGAGAAGACGACTGACTAACTAAATACTTTATTTAAAAAACAAATAAATAAATAAACAGCTAGCAAAACTCCATGAAGAACAACTTACAGCGACGGCTATTCCTTCAGAACTAGGATACAGATAGACATCGAAATAGGCAGTCGATGAGCTCCTTCATCCGGCCGATGAGATACTAATAGCCGTCAGAATTAGCCGAGGGTCGAGATGCAAATAGCCGTCCGAATCAAAGTAAATAGTAGGTATATGAGCAGTTTAATCTGGCCGACCAGATGGAAATAGCCATCGGAATTCGAAATGAAAGACAACCCTCGAAAATATTCGTTGCAAATAGCTGTCGCCCTGTCAAGTGCAAATCGCAAATGGAGTGTCGATCGAGGAAGCAGATCCTAGGGCTTGAACAACTGGAATTTAGAGCAGAATTTGACCTCGGGAGATTTGAGGTAGAATTTTGCTCCGTTCGCTTTGTTATACAGGGACTTAAAAACCGAACCGAGTTTAAACGGTCATGATGGGTTGGTTTTATAATCGGGATTGACCATTTCAAACCCGAACTCGAATGAATTGCACCCACGTGCACAAATGTCATTCATCTCGGCAGTACCAATTACCAATGAATCTTCAAACTTTTCTTGCTAAGTTAAGATTGACCTAGTTTTTTTTGACGGTATTCTAAACCCTTATTTAGTATAGGCTCAATATAATTTTCCATTATGAAATCCTTTAAAATTTAAGTCGCGTGTTTTGTGAGCTTTATATTGCTATTCATTTTGTCTTCAAGGTCGATTCTCGTTTTTAATTAAAGAGATAAAGTATTTATTTATCAAAAGTCATTAGAATTGAAAATAAGAAACAGTTAACGAAAACAAAATTGATAGGGTAACGAGGAGGAAAAAAATGAAGGCTTAGACTTAATTAGAATTGATAGAATAATTATTGAAAGTCGTAATTATTTGATGGACACTAAAATTATGATAATTGTTAGTAAAAATCAATGTGTTCCTTTTGACATGGCAGAACGAGATGAGACGTCGAAGCTGGCGCACCTCTTCTCTTTTGCCAGGGCGCCACGAAAGGGCATTAACAAAGCCTCCATCCGGGACTAGATCATCACCCAATGCACAAAATTGGAGATCTGCATGCTCATCGACTGCAGCAGCAAGGAGAGGAGCCAATGCTATGAACTGGGACATGTGATGAGAGTGATGAACCGATTGGAGTTCTTCTGCCAGGCGCTAGGAGACTTGTTCACGCAGCGGTCCACGTTCAACTCCATCTTGGTCGGTTGCATAGCGGTGTTCTTCTCGCCGCACATGGCTTACTCGCAATACTCGTGGTTCTTGTAGGAGGAGGCGGGAACATACTCTATATTCAAAGACGAGAAAGGGAATGACAACATGAGAATAAAAGAAGAGCTTCTCAATATACTCAGAGAGAGGGTTGAACTGTTAAGTATTAAACTTAATGAAATAAATGGTAATAAAAACTCATTCATTTTTTAGGATAGATTTTGACTAACTTTTGAAAGCTAAAAAAGTCACCAAATTTAACGTTTGACCTATGAATTCTATGCTCCAAATGTCTAGTCTTTACTGGCTTAAGCTTCAGATCATTTCAAGCACCGTGAAAGAAGTTATGGTTATTTTAGTAATAAAATGTCAAAAATTATTATAGAAGTTTTAGAAATAAATAGTATAAAGGTTGCTATTTTATTTAATTTCATTTTTAATGTTATTTATGTCCCTTTTGTATTATATATAGTAGGTGAACAAAATGAAAATGATGACAAGAGTTCACAACTTATTCTCTCTTCCATATTTTGTTCTTTCTTCTCTCTAGAAACTCAGTTTTCAAAATTTCAATTTCTTTCAAATTGGTATCAGAGTTATGTCAAACTGTGAGAGCTCACGTTGTGAAAAAAATACCGCTACCATGAGTCACCAAGACCAACTATGAAAATTAGAGTATTCGAATGTGTGCTTTACTAGGTGCAGAAGATGCAGGTGATACTTTGCAAAAAGAGTTCAAAGGTGCCGGTCGAGTTAAACAAGTGTGTCTTCAAACTCTACGAGACGAGCTGGAGGCCATGAAGATTAAGAAATAAGAAGATGTATCTAGTTACGTTGCTCGTGTGCAAAAGTAGCTAATTAACTCAAACAAAATGGAGAAACCCTCACATATGCAAGTTTTATGAAGAAAATTCTTCAATCATTGACAAATGATTTTGAGAATATCGCATGTGCAATCGAGGAGTCAAATAACTTAGAAGAACTAGCGGGCTCTCTTGAAGCACATGAACGATGAAAGAAAAAAATAAACAAGAGTTCTTGAAGGAGGCCTTACAAACAAAGATAATTGTCAAGGAGGATGATGTGTTGTATCGACAACACAATCGAGGAAGAGAACATGGTCATGGAGGTCACTGTTCCTATCACGAAAGAGGTCGTGGTCGTGGAAATAAAAATAAAGTGAGAGGACAAACAAGCCAACAATATTGGCATGGACGAGACCAAAGTTATGAAAGAGGTGGTCGATTAAATCGTTCAAATGTATAATGTTAGAATTGCGGCAAATATAGACACTACGCAAAAAATTGCTACTTTGACAAATCTAGTCGCGTAAGATGAGAACAAAGATAATGACATTCTCATGATGGCCCATGAAGACACCACTCCAAATAGCGACATAATGTGGTACCTCGACACTGGTCCTAGCAATCATATCTAAGGGCACAAATAACTCTTTGTTGATATACAAGAGATAAGAGAAGTACATGCGTCTTTTGAAGATGTATCGAAGGTCCATGTCAAAGGCTAGTAAAAAATATATGTTTACTAAAATGATGGAAAAGAAGGTACTATAGATGATTTCTATTATGTATCGGAATTGAAGAGTAATATTCTTAGCATGAGACAATTATTGAAGAAAGAGAGTTCGATTTTCTTGAAAGACAGAATGTTGCACTTAAAGAATAAGCATGGCCGGTTACTCGCGTATGTGGAGAAGGCGAAAAATTGGATGTTCAAATTCAACTTGAAGAATATACAAGAAAGGTGTTTGCAGGTCAACATGAAGGACAACAAAAGCTTATATCACTTACACTACAGACATCTATATTACGGTGGTATGAAATAGTTAGCAACAAAGAAAATCGTCCATTGGCTACCCCACATTGATTTTACTAAGAAGTTTTTTTAAGGTTGTATACTTGGCAAGCAAGAAAGGACACAATTTTAGAATAAAGCCAAATATCGTGCATAGAGACCTCTCGAGTTAGGAAAATCTAAGACATTTGAGGTGTTCAAAAAAATTTAAGGAGATGATGGATAAGACAATCAGAAAGGTTTGAGTTTAAGAGAAATTTTTTTTTAGTATTAAACTCAATCAAATAAATGGTAATAAAAACTTATCGATTTTTTAGGATAAATTTTGACTAACTTTTGGGGGCAAACATTCATCAAATTTAACGTGTGACCTATAGATTTTTATGTCCTGGATGTCTAGTTTCTAATGGTTTAAGTTTCAGATTATTTCAAGCACTGTGAAAAAGTTATGATCATTTTAGTAACGAATTGTCAAAAAGTATCTTGAAGTTTTAGAAACAAAAATATAAAAGTTACTATTTTATTTTATTTTATTTTTAATGTTATTTATGTCACTTTAATAATGACAAGAATCCACAAATTATTTTCTCTTTTATATTTTTTCTTCTTCTCTCTAGAAATTTGATTTTTCAAATTTTGATTTCTTTCATGAAGAAATGAGAGAAAGGGTCAGCAGCTTAATACTCGCTTACTACATGCATCCTAATTCATCTCAATATGGTTTGAAGGATGCCGCCAACATGATGAAACCGCAATCGATGCTCTATTTAAGCTGACAAGAGGTTAGTGTTGAGAATTTAGGTTCCCCTCACATGGTCATCACGGTGTTCGGAACACTAATGACGTACAAATTACATGTTACATCAGAAACAATTGATCATTAACATGTATGATAGTTGTTATGATATTGTTAATAATTATCAGTAATAAAAATCTCATTTTTATGCAATAGTAAAAACTAGAAATTTTATGACAAGTACCTTTCTCTTGTCCTTGAGAAAATTGAAACTTAATGATTGATATTGACCTTTGAAATTGTCACTCTTCTTCGTCAATCCTCCTAATCTTGAATAATCTCGCGTGAGCGTGATTAACAAATCTTATTCTATATTTAGAATAAATCATGTTTTCAACACATGAGACGATCAATTTAATTTTATAGAATGATTCTCTAACTACAGGAGATATTGAGAAAACCATAAGTTTATTTTCTCTCTAAAGAGTTTATAACTTTTGTTATTTTTTCTTTTGGTTTGTGTTATTAAATTTTGATTTCTCAGGCTAGGTGTTAAAAAAAATAGTTTTGTACTAGTTATGAAAATATCTGTCCATTTAAAATTCAAAATCTGATTTTATAAACTATTTTAACATTTAAAATATTTACAATACCAAAACAAACTTTAAAAATTCAAATTTAATTCTATTTCATAATATATTTTAACATTTAAAATATTTTCAAAATTTAAACTCAATTTCAAAATTGAATTTGAATTTGATTTCACAATATATTTTAACATTTAAAATATTTTTAAAATCAAAAGAAACTTTCAAAATTTTGAATTTGATTTTGTATTATATTATACATTTAAGATATTTCTAAAATCTAAACTAAGTTTCAAAATTCAAATTGAATTTGATTTTGTATTATATTTTAATTTAAAAAACACAAAATTTATCTTCTGCTCAAAATTTAAAATGTAGATTTAATAATCATATTTAACATTTAAAATAGTTATAAAATTTATTTTATATGTAAGTCTAAATTTTGATTTCGTAAACTCATTCTAACATTTGAAGTTTTGTTATGAAAATCAAAACAGATTACAGAGATTCATCTACACAATCAATTTAAAATAAATATTTTTCAAAATAGTTTTAAATTTTTTTTATAAGTTTGTTAATTAATTATTTCATCCAATAAAAAATAACAAACTAATTATTCGTTTATTTTTCTATTATTTAAATAGTGATTGAAGGTACTAGAGGGACAAAGTAACTTTGCTAAATACTTAGACTATGAAGTATATTCACACAAAGATAATGTTAATTGATATAGTTACTATATATGTATCACCCTTCATTTAGATACGTAATAGATTTAAGTTATATATGTTAACATCTTATTATATCTTTATACTTGATTTTCATTGGTTCTTAATTGAATAATTAATTCATAACAATAAATGCTAATTATTCAATCCCTCAGCCAATAAAGAATAAAATCTATATAATAGATTTTATTGATCAATATTAGCATTCTCAGCTATTCAGTTTAATTCATTTCTAAAATACAATGTGTGAGATAAACTATATTTATAACTATGAATTAATATATAAAATATATTTATCTTGTGTTACCATATATGTAGTTAGTATAAGACTATACATTCTCAATGAGATAAACTATATTTATAACTATGAATTAATTCAAATATCTCATACTTCAAATATATGTCATGAACTTGTTTGATTTATTTTTCTTTATATTTTATCCTACATATATACAATATACATGTTAATGTAAATTTTTTATAAATAATCAATAAATTTTCTATGAATTCTATAAAAGTATAATTTAATATGCAAACTATAATAATAATCAATTTCAATTTATTTAGATATTCAAATACATTTGCTTGTTGGACACATATTCTCAACAAACTCTCATTGCCCTAAAGAAAATAAGACATGTCTCGAATCTCTAATCCTTCTAATTATTTTTCAGAATGATTTTCAAGTAACGTTTTTGTGAGGGATCAGTAAGATTCTCATATGATGGAATTTTATGAGCAAACATGTTCTCATGTTACACTATATCTCTTATCCAATGTGTGGAGTCAAATGTGTGATACCAAAAGTTGAAATAGTTTACTTCACTAGCAATGGTTGACCAATTGAGCTCTTTTTCATTGGTGTAGCTTGCCATATGAGGCCACGTTTATGGTCAAACTACGTGGTCATGAGAACATCACGAAGATAAAAAGGATAAACAAAATGCAACTGGTGCAAGCATTGAAGGACCTATAAAATGAGCTGGAGTAAAGTAGTTCAAAGAACAACTAAGCTTATATGCAAAAGAACTTCTCAACTAGGGCAACATTTTTCTTCCAGACAACGTCAACTTCAAATGCATGACATTTATTCAAATTCACAAGGGGAAATGTTGTATTATTATTAATGAGATTATATGAGTAAAAACAAGCGCAAGGTAGATGCGCTTTTGTTGTTACATGGGTCAGACAAAGAGTTAAGTGGGAATGAGACGAAGATTTTTAATCGGTTACAAACAATAGTTGAACAGCTAAAAGGTCAAGTCTATCTTTTTGAACCATCAATGGTCATATTGGAAGGCAAGGCAACGGTCTGGACCGTTGCCCTGTCCTTGATGACATGATTCAATAATGGAATGTGGAATAAAAAAGATATCGGGTGAGGAATAAACAAGAAAAGGAGCCGAAAATGGGTATTAATGGGAGGAGTGGTTTTCGGGTTGCATATGTAGTTTGGAGCTGAAATTTTAAGGGTTTGTCGAGAGATGCAATTCAAGTTTATCCTCCAAAAATGAGGGTTAAAGCTCAAGGGAATCAGATTTTATGCAGAGGGCAGTGGTGATTGCTCAAAGAGCTTGCCGTAAAAGTGGAAAGGGGGGGATGATCGGAAACTTGGGGAAAGAACCGGAATGAAGGAAGAGCTTATGGATTGGACACTCACCCTAGAGACCACGTGGCGTGTCTGGAGTTATGCAGCATGGCTTAGCTAACCCTAACTCGGAAGGGAAGCCAACACCAAGGAGAGAACTCTCGGAAGTCACCGGATATTACTCACCGGAGGGCCGAGTCTTGGGTGCCGGAAAACACAGCCAATGAATTATGCAAGAAGCACGATTTTCATTCCAAAACTTAAAACTCCCTCAAAATCTGAGAGAGATGTGCCAATCGAATGGTCAAAACACAACCTACTCGATTTGGCACAAACACAAATGGCAAGGGGAAGGACCACCACCTAAAACCTACACGATTTGGACGGACAAAGTACAATGGTCCCCAAAGCTTGTCTCCAACGTTCACCTTGGAGATTATCCTCCTCCTAGGTGATAGAGAGAGAAACAAGCTTAAACAAATCTCATGAGACCCACGAAAACCCATGAAACCCACGGCATACCCATGAAACCCACGACTTACCCATGAAACTCATTAAGTTGTTTCTCGGGTAGCTTTCTTTCACCGGACTCTCTGTAATCGCTTCGGTTGACTAGAAAAATGGTGTCCAATTTTGATGTTCAATCCCTCTCTGGAAATCTTCTGAAGTTGGCTACATTTCTCATCAAGACATCATTTTTAGTGAAGTTGAGGACAGCTGTCAAAATGGCTGAAAAAGAATCGGAGGTCCAATTGTGCTAGATCCAAATGTGGTCCCCATGTTTTGTTGCTTGGATATGTGGTCCCATCTCCACCAAAAAGCATCCAAGTTGGTGCCCTAAAATGGCCTCAAACGACCATGAACAAAATATAAAGTTTTTTTGCTAAAATTAAACCCTAAATCTAAGTGTTACATTTAATTTCTCCAAGGGAACATTCTCCCTCCTTCAAGGGCCACTTGGGTCATGGCTTGACTTCAAAAAGGAAGGATTGAGCTGCTCCATTCCCAACTTGGTTGTCCTCTAATTTCTCATTTCCTTCAAATGGCTCTTGGGCCAAGGTTTGACTCCAATTTGGTGAAGGCTTGGAGCCGACCAAGGTTGAATTCTTCAATGAAATAAGGAGCTACAAAATTAGCAAATATATTAGATAAAAAAATTATGGCAAGGTAATTTTAGGACCATCCATATCATGTCACTTGATCACTCAACATTGGTCTGATAGAGGCCGAGCTCTAGTGCGCACCTATTTCATCATTCTCATGCGCTGAGGTCTGAGGGAGAAGTTCAAAAATCCTACAATCACCGATGCAGCAAAGCAAATGACCCATCAACTCTCCACCATTTGAGTTTGAACTTTTAGCCTGAATCTTGAAGTTTTCATCAGGAATCTCTCGCCGAGTTTACCGTCCTAAGATTTCGGGAAATTATTGGGGGCTGGTAGAGTACAAATTGGTTGAGTTAAATCCTATCTTCGTATTGCATTTCCCCATGTCCAAACTAACATGGGAGGAGCTACCTGGAAATTCCAAGGGGTCTTATGTTTTCAAAGACTTCCTATTCGGCTCGTTATCTGACTGTCTAGGATCTTATTTGTGTTTTTTTGGATGTTATTAGGTGAGGAAATTGACTCGCACGAATTTGTTAATGGACTCTGGGAGGCAAGTCTTTTCGGTGGATCTTCTTGAAAGATAAGCTACAAAGGGGAAGGGAGTAATTACGTGCCTGGCTGCTGGAAATGATGTCTTAATATTTGGAACTAACAAAGGTTGAGTCTTTCACAATGATTTTGGTGTTGGAGATTCTTACGGTAAGTTCATTAACTTTTACCCGTCACTCGAGTGTTCTAATTTAACTCATGTCAAAGATTTACATAGAAGAAAATCGATCACGTTGATTTTGTGTTACCTCTTAATGTCAAGCCTAAGGAAGGAAACTTTTTTAAAAGATTTGTTTGAATGTTGCCTGATTGGTTGCGAAGAAATTGTCAGTTAGTGGATTTAATAGTTTCAGTTATTGATTTTAGACAGGATAAGATTGGGTCTTCTTGTCTAACTATTTTAATTTATGCTTGTTTAATGTTGTTCATTTTGTGTGATAAGAGTTATATGCGGCTGATTTAATTTGAATGAGGAAGTTTAACGAGCTGAAATAAGAGCCAACTTGTTTATCTAGAAATTTATAAAAAAATATAGGGCTATATGGACTCGAACCATAAACTTTCTCGGTAAAACATATTAAACTTATTATTAGCAAAATGATTTCTAGCGTGATTGGGCGTTATTCTTTGACTTGAATGATAACGACTAGAAATATTTTCTAAACTAAATCAACATGATTTTTTAATTGATGGTTGAGTGACAACAAACTTATGAACACACTTTCTGACTGTGCTTTCTGTTTTAACCATAAATGGTGTAGTACCAATTATGAATTTTGGCTGTAAAAGTTTATTTAAAAAACGACTAAATTTTGTAAAATTTCTGTACTACTTGAAAAAATGTGTAGTATCTCTATTAAGTTTCTATCAAACATAAGGTTTCTAAATTATGTACAATATAGATGTTGACCTCTCTGCAAGTTGTCTTGATGACCAGTCCATTCACAGGTGTTTGTTGATCGTGGAGGGGAGCCATTGCGTTGCCACAGTTGTTGGCACAGGGGGTATTGATACGTTTTACATGCATGCAAAGTGGACAAGACCTCCCTTTTAACCAATTAAAAGGTCTTCTTGTTAACATTGTTGCCTGGAATAAACAATTGATAACTGTAGGTTGTAACATCCCTCTTTTTTTGACATAAAATTTTTCGATTTTGGAAAGGCATTTGGCTTTAAATTCTTTTCGTAAAACTCAGCGGAAACATTTACATAAAATTGTGAAAAAACCCATCATTTATTCAATCCAAACATAACATTATAGATATAAAACATATTTATAAAACGTTTAGTGAACATGTTTATAAACATTGTTCGAAACTAAACACTCCAAAATACATCAAAACATCTCTTGACATCCCCACGGGTCGGCACTTAACGATTCAAGCTTCCCGCACCAGATTTTCCTTCTCCACGACGTGATTATCACATCAAACAGGGAGGGCTAAGCCCCTCACCTTCATCTTCATCACCTACATCACAAAGCATAACCTATGAGCCTAAAGCTGTAACATCCCGTTTTTTTTTTTGGGTTCTTTTTTTAAAAGCTTTTCATTGAAAATTCTTTTATCAAACTTATACATATATTTGTACATACAAAGCGAAAGCTAACATTTCAAATCACACATATAAGTAATTAAACATAGGTCACATTCTAAAAATATAAAACTTTACAAACACTACATGTTTATAATTCAAAATAACTTTTTTTTTACAAGTTCTTTTCAAAACACGTGTATTTTGGTGAGCTTACTCCACCGGTCATACTCCACCGGTCAAAATCTTGCTTAACAACGACAAGGCTCCACGGGAGACACTCTCCTCCTCCTTCATATTTAATCCCCAGGTGATATTTCATCAACATTCAAGTCCTTACCTACATTGCAAAGTCTAACTAATGAGCTTAAAACTCAGTAAGTAGTACAAATAAAACATGAATGATGTAATGAATGATATGATTTAAAACAATGCAGATCATTTCATTTTCGTGGTGTGGATCAGCCCCCAATATGACGACCATCCACAAAACGTGATTTTAGGATTTACATAACGTATATCATTAGGAGATATAACAACCTACCGCACAACCTCATTGGGCTCACGGTAACATGGACCCATAGCCATTGCCGAGGACATGTTTATTCTCCTTTACATAACGTATATCATTAGGAGATATAACAACCTACCGCCCAACCCCATTGGGCTCACGGTAACATGGACCCATAGCCATTGCCGAGGACGTCTTTATTCTCCTGTATCGTAGATGTCTTCATCGAATCAATAGAGATATTGCGGGGATGAATGTAGGCATCAAAGACCCCCATGGGCAACCTAACACCGAATCCGCCATCCCCCTACGATTCACTTATTATAGTTCGTAGTTTTCATGCATAAAAATTCATTTTCGTCGTCATTCGTAGAAAACATGATGCATGATGTCCATAACATGTCACATACAATCATATCCTTAATGCAAGAAAATCTAAACTAATCCAAGCAAAAGTCATATAAACATGACAATAAAGAAATCTCATAGAAACCTATCAATCAATCAATACAAGGCACACAAACAATCCTCAAATGACTTGAGGTCGGTGTATTGTGCATTACACCCCAACCAATTTATGATCAATAAAAAATTATAAAAAATACATAACCTTTGCAATGTAGACCTCTAATAGGCCAAACGCATACAACACATACTTACTTTGATTTCTGATGTCTTTTGTTTCAACTTGGCAATGCACACTAGAAGCTTGAGGACCTATATTGCCAAACCCTTCAAATAAGTTTTTATACCATAAGTAACTATTTTCACTATAACTTCCAAAATTCATAACTTCCTCTATATTGATCCATTTGTGATGCTACGGGTGTCAAATTATTCCTTAAAAAGTCTAATATAACTTCTTAGAATACACCAAATTCACAAAACGAACGTAGCATAAAGTGTTGATCAATATTGACATAACAATGAGCATGCATCTCTGGAAACCAAGGACTGGTCGACCCAAACTTGGAGGGGTCGATCCATGCTGACAAAACAAAGAGCGCATTTTTAAAATCGGGAACCGGTCGACCGCTTAAATCAAGGTGTCGACCACTGTTCATAAACAGTCAGTAAAAATTGGGAACCGGTCGACCTATCTTACAAAACGGACGACCTAACCTACAAAATGGTCGTCCGAATTCATCTCCCAGTTTTCGTCTACTAACTTGCAACAACCATAAATTTTTCTACAAACCTCTAAATTGAGTGATTCAAATGGCTATTGATCACTCTAAGAGTTTACTTTAACTCTTATTAAGAAAACAAACTCTAATTCCTACTACTTATCGACCGAATCTCCAAAAATCTAACTTTGTTCATACTTAACTCCTTTCTTATCTCTTAGCATGAAATCACTCGTTTTTATCCACCAATTCAAACAATCCTATCATTTTGAAATCACTCGTTGTTCCAAGGGGTTATCTTTTGTCGACCCCTCCTCAATCCTGGGGTCGACCGAAAGTATCGTGTCGACCCCTCCTTGATCATGGGGTCGACCGAAGTCTTCAATTGTGTCGACCCCTCCTCAATCCTGGGGTCGACCGAAAGTGTTACAAAACACTTAGAAGATTTCCTAACTTTTCCGAATAACATCATTACTTATACCCCCTTAAACCTTATTTTCTTCATCACCTTTAACCTACTAAATTGCTAACATCTACAATACCTAAATTCCTCAATAACTACCCAACATTCATGAAATAACTCTTAAATATTTACATCCTAAAGTCACAAAATTCTAAGATAAAAATGAGGGTTGTTACATATCTTGTGTCGACCCCTCCTCAATCCTGGGGTCGACCGAAAGTGTTCCAAAACACTTAGAAGATTTTCTAACTTTTTAGAATAACATCATTACTTATACCCCCTTAAACCTTATTTTCTTCATCACCTTCAACTTACTAAATTGCTAACATCCACAATACTTAAATTTCCCAATAACTACCCAACATTCATGAAATAACTCTTAAACATTTACATCCTAAAGTCACAAAATTCTAAAATAAAAATGAGGGTTGTTACAAAAGCTCAGTAAGAAATCTCATGAACTTACATGCCTAACATGCTCATGCTTTCGTAAAAACATACAATTCATTTTGTTCTTTATCGTTCTCGTTTACTTGACCGTGCTTTCCACCCTGTGACCGCCATGACCATAGACCCCACCAGGTAGCCCCCAGGCCCTCTCGACCCGGAAAATACAGGCCCTCTAGACCCAAAAAGGGCCTGAAGATGTACCAAATTAAGGTACTAAATTCATACTTAAGATGTGTACTACATTTCTTCAGAAGACGTTGTGATCAAATTATCACTTAAAAGCCTCATAAATTCTACATATTTAAAATCGGGTATAACATGACCCTATTAGTTCATACCCTGTTTTTACCTCAACTTCCGATATACACAACATTCGCTACACTAATAGGATCATAATGCATAAGGTACCAATCTAAACCTTAAAATGTTGGTTACACTTCATTAGAAGAGATCATGACCAAATTGTAACTCGAAGACTTCGTAAATTTCACATTCTAGAAACCGGGTAACATTACCTAAAAAAATTGTATACCCATAAACTAACTTTATAATTTCATTCCTTTTTAACCTTATAACGCCATTTCCATCTCATATAATCTAACCTAGAATAAAAGTAGATGCTGCTGAATAATAAACTTCATACCTCAAGCTTAAGTTTGTGTTTTCCCCTTCTCCTTGCACTTCTAACCCTTAAACACTAAATTTTCTTGCACAAAACATGAAAACTTCACACTTTTATCACAAACCCTAATTTTCTCACACTAGACCAGAGAGAATTTTGGGAGAGGGAGAGCTGAGTCGTGTCTAAGGCTGCAAGCAGAAAACCCCCACTCCCTTATCAAATAGGTGAACATGGAAATGTGGAAGGTCATGGGTGATGTGGAGCTTCAAGCATGATGTGTCACCATCCAAACTAACCATCTCTTAATCCACGTGGCACTTTCCTATTGGTCCATCCTTAATTAATCATAGATTAAATTTCTTAAAAATTCAATTGAAAATTCAACATTTCAGTAATAAAGTGTCGACCTCTCATTCAAGGTGTCACCCTTAACCAGCCCGAGAGTTCAAGGTGTTGACCTTTTAATCATTTCATAACTTTTGTTCCAAATCTCTGATTTTCATAATGAAAAAATTCAATAGTTTCCTCATTGAGTTTACTATAATTTTGTAGAAGACGTAAACTTCAAAATAATAGTTTAACATAATCAAATATACAAAATACCAAACATCGCTCAAAAGTCCATAACTCTATAGTCCAGATTTCCTTTACCAAATTAAAATGAGCATAACTTTCTCCACACAACTCCAATAGAATGGATCTACCTATCAATCTTCTTAACTAGATGTCTACTACAAATTTTTAGAATAAATATTTGCCAATTAGGCTCTTCTATGGCATGATATGATTCGAACACAGAAACTGCTCCGTTACAAAATTCTAACCCGACATTTGTTACCAATTCTTGGGTTCTAAGATTCATAACTTTCTCGATATGTTTCCAATTTAAGATATTCTTGTTTTTTTAGTTTCATTTTCTAATCTATTAAATTCCATTAGAAGAAACCAACTTCATGTGAAGATCCTAAAACCTTGGAATTAGGTAAATACCAAAACTGTTCCCGATTCGTCAATTCATTACTTCCAATGTGTAATTTCGTCTCCATATTCATCTTTTCTTAGCTCATTTCATTCTTTAACCATAAAACATTATATATTCTCATAATGTTATTGTACATCAAAAAGTTGGGTGTTACATAGGTCTTCTTCGATTTTTGTTTTTATGTACACAAAAGTTGCTTCTCATTTACATTTCCTATTATGATTATTTTTTGGACAGCAACTACGAAGGACGTCATTTTTGGTACTGATGATGGACAACTTTATGAACTTTCTGTAGAGGAGAAAAGAAAGAAGAAGAAGTATATAAAATTTTTATTTGAGCTCAAAGAGCTACCCAAAGCTTTCATGGATTCACAGGTTTTGTTTTATAAAAATTATCACGTTTTTCTTGAGAAATTGTTCCTCATAATTTCTTCTTTTTATTGTTGTTGTTGTACATATCTTACTCAAATGGTTCTTTTTAATAAATAGTGCAATGATGATGCTCATGATTTTTGAAATTTTTGTCATTTGTGTCTGCATGTAAATATAATTAGATCAATTAAGGATTAACTGAGCTGCATATTTTAGGAAACACATGGAATTTTACTATATCTTTCTTTATCCATTATTTATTATGATATAAATGTTTTTACATTCTATTATTAGAGTTTTTTAGAAACTAAAGGTGATTGAAAATGAGTATTATTGGTTAATAACACTAACTAAAATTTAGTAGAATGATTTGTTATTTGTTTCATACAGATGGAAACAACCAATATCATTGCTAGAACTAGATATTATGTAATGGCTGCCATTCTATTATTAGACGTTGATTTGTTTTTGGAAGATTCTCTAAGATTGCATTAAAATTACATCTTCATCTTTTAGAAAAAAAATCAACCAATAACTTTATGGTTTGATTGAGGAGCTTGTAATTTTTGCCAGTCTCAAAGATCTGTATGAAACTATCGTCCACCATTATATTCAGGTACTCTAAAACTGTGATGGAATGCTTCTAATGTTATCCTACTAATTTGATTTATTTATTGTATACTTCCAAACGTGAAATGTGACGGCTTAAGAGTTTTATTTGGGAATATTCTCTGAGATGCCATTAAAATACATTTTCATCTTTTAGAAAAAAAGTCAACCAGACACTTTATTGTTGGTTTGAGGAGCTGATTTTTTTGCTAGTCTCAAGGTCTCTATGAAAATGTCGTCCACCATTATATTCAGGTTCTCTGGAATTGTGACATAATGTTTCTAATGTTTTCTACTCATTTGATTATTTATTGTATATTTCCAAACTTGAAATATGACATCTTATGAGCTTGATTTGGGAATATTCTCTGAGATGCCATTAAAATTACATCTTCATCTTTTAGAAAAAAAGTCAACCAATCACTTTATGGTTTGGTTGAGGAGCTGGTATTTTTTGCCAGGTCATTATAAAATTGTCATGCACCATTATATTTAGGTACTCTAGAATTGTGATGAAATGCTTTTAATATTATCCTGCTCATTTTATTTATTTATTATATACTTCCAAACCTAAAATGTGACGCCTTAAGAGCTTTATTTGAGAATATTCTTTGAGATGCCATTAAAATACATTTTCATCTTTTAGAAAAAAAGTCAACCAATCACTTTATTGTTAGGTTAAGAAGCTGATTTTTTTGCTAGTTTCAAGGTCTCTATTAAAATGTCGTCCACCATTATATTCAGGTTCTCTAGAAATGTGATGGAATGTTGCTAATGTTTTCTGCTCATTTGATTTATTTATTGTATATTTCCAAACTTGAAATATGACGTCTTATAAGCTTGATTTGGGAATATTCTTTAAGATGAAGTAAAATTACATCTTCATCTTTTATAAAAAAAGTCAACCAGTCACGTTATGGTTAGGTTGACGGGCTGGTATTTTTTGCTAGTCTAAAGTTTTGTATGAAAATGTCTTTAACCATTATATTCAGATACTCTAGAATTGTGATGAAATGCTTATAATGGTATCATACTCATTTGATTTATTTATTATATACTTCCAAACCTCAAATGTGACGCCTTAAGAGCTGGATTTGAGAATATTCTTTGAGATGCCATTAAAATTACATCTTCATGTTTTAGAAAAGAAGTCAACAAATCACTTTATGGTTGGGTTGAGGAGCTAGTATTTTTTGCTTGTCTCAAAGATCTGTATGAATTTGTCGTCCATCATTATATTCAGGGACTCTAGAGTTGTGATGGAATACTTTTAATGTTATCGTGCTCATTTATTTATTTATTGTAAACTTTCAAACTTGAAATCTGACGCCTTACGTACATTAATCTTCTTCCTCTCTTTTAGATGCATATGATTTGTTAGAGAACTCTATAAGCGGGTAGGAAAAAGGTATGCCTTCGGTCCATTCTTTTAGGACAACCCTTTTCGTTCCTTATTAAATTTAATTCATTCATTATTGTTGCAAATGAAAGTTTATGCATGAGAAACCATTTTCCTTCTTTTTCATAAAAGAATGATGCAAAATTAGCATGAAAAGGTAAAGGAGATAAATCTAAAGGAGAGTGGATTAAAACCAGATACGATTTTCAAAAGGTAAAAACTTAGTAGATGAATGATTACCTCTCTTACTTGAGGCAAACCTAGTACAAAATCTATTGAAATCTCAATCTACGGAACCTTAGGGATGGGTAGTGACATGTACAAGCTATTGGGTTGGATTCTAGACTTTGCTTGTTTACACGTAACACATCTATTACAAATTCTTTCGACATCCCTTCTTAGACGTGGCCAGTAAAAATATTCCTAGATGAGACCTAAGGTCTTTGCTATCCCAAAATGACCCATAAAACCTCCTCCATGTGCTTCCCTTAATAAAAGTTCTCTAATCGAACAACTAGGAAAACATAATCTATCTTTCTTGAAAAGAAAACCATCATGCTTGTAGTATTCCTTAGAATTAGTTTTCTCACAAACCCTATGTAGTTCTCCAAAATCATTATCACTAGGGTATGTATCTTTTATAAACTCAATCCAAGTAGTTTAGCTCCTAAGGAGGAAATGAAAACATACCTGCCAAAAAGGGCATCAGCTACCTTACCTTTAGCATGTCATAGGGTATGTCATACATTACTAGGGTATGTATCTTTTAAAATTTCTCTAATGGATGACGTAGGGAAAAGACTCTATAAATTCAATCCATCTAGCAGGCATTTAGTTTTAAGAAACTTGAGAGACTCGTGATCTAAGAAAATGATGAACTTCCCTTACCTTTCTTCTCTTTTTCTTCTCTATCAATTTCTTGTTTTTTCCACTCTCTTTTTCTCTCTTTCGTTGTTTTTTGCTTGATTTCTTTTGATGATAACTTTGTTGAAGTCTGAGCCGATCTTTGTATACTTCCTTTGGCGACATAGTAAGAAGGTTAATCGGTCTCTTGTTAAATATAAATGAGTATTTATTTGTGTACTCATCATGCGTCACTTGTCGATCATATTGCTAGGACGCCCAAGTAAAATGTGGTTAGTTTACATAGGCACCACGTCAGATAATACTTCATCCTCATACTTACCTATACAAAAAGTAATAAGCACTTGTTTGTTGACTTTAACTTCTCCACTTTGGTTGAACCATTGCAACTTATACGGTCACGGGTGCTTCGCCATGGATAAACCCAATTTGTCTACCAAAATAGTGCTTGCAAGTACAACTCCCTCATCAATTATCATGCTTCTCTCGTTGTTTTGAACATGACATATAATGTGAAAGAGGTTCTCTCATTGTACTTCATCATCAACTACTTTCGGTTGAGCATTCAAAGCTCGCCGTGTAACTAGTAACTCTCCTTCTACAACATACTTCTCTTTGAATTCGTCAATGCTATCAACTTCAGAGTCACCATCTGTCTCTATTTTTTCATTATCTTGTATTACAATAACTCATACAAATCAAGTGGTGACACAAATAAAACCAAATGAGAAAGACCAATTACAAGGAATTGGAGGCTCGGTGACAAGGTCAAAAACTAAGAAAATGCATGAAGCGCTATGTGGTTTAATGGAGAAAATGGAAATGAAAGAATCTATTCAACATCAAACCAAAACGCTTATTATGTTAACTGTTGAAAACGATATTGATATCATGCAAGAGGGTCAGGACACAAGCCCAAGAGCCCAAATCCATTGCATAATATTGAAAGGGCAAAGGAAATATGAAAGTACATGCAAATTTTCCTAAATAAAATTTTACTTAATTAACAAGAATTTACTGGCAGATTCGAAAAAAGTTGTAGTTGTCTTCAAGACTTTTTTAGAATGTGTGGCATCATAAACAATAGACATCGTTTGTATTAAAAAATGAAAAATTTAGCAAAGCAGAAGTGCCCTACAACAATTCCAAAAATTCTTTCTTTTATTCTACTATTTAGTTAAGTTTCCTAATTACTTTATATTTCCTAATTTACTTGTTGTTATCTTAGAAACTATGCAGCCTATTCTGTAATAGAAAATAACTTTTATGATTAATTCACCTTGAGTGTTTGAAGAAAATTCTGTCTTTAGTTCTTTACGAAGAACTCAATCTTCATCAAGTTGTTTCTTGATATATCAACTATGACAGTTTTGGTTCTTACCGACAAGTTCAGTCTAGGCCAAGGTCCTTGTTTGATAACTTAGGTTCCATTGGCAAGGTTCGGTTTGGGTCAAGTTCCTCATACTTGATTCAAAGGCAATCTAGGTATCTTTTTTCGCATTGTTGAAAGGTCTCGAGTTTAAAATACGGGTGCTTCTCATCATTTGGTATCATATTTTTGGCTTATTTATTCAAGTTTTATCTTTATTTAAGTTTTCTTATTCTTTCTTATTTCCTTATTTCCTATCTTTTTTATTAAAAAAAGCTGAAAAAATCGTAAACAAATGTGAAAAAAATATTGTGCAAAAAAAAAGAAAAAGCACAAGCCAAAAAAAGTGAGAAATGAACAATTTCTTCTTGTTGAGTTTGTTGCTACTATTATAAAAAAAAAAAAAAAAAATCTCGTTAGTTCAAGTAGTGCTTACTTTCTTTGATCATTAATATTTTTTTAAAGTTACTTCTTCTAATTTTTGTGACTTCAAAGTTATTCATTGACCTTCTTGCTTTTACATCATTAGAACTATACTTCTTTTCATCCTTCATCATTATACATACATTTTCCTTGGATCTCATTATATCTTTCAAAATACTTTAACTTAGACAATCTTGGAAGTTTGAATTTTTGTCTTAAAAGTTTGATTTTGATTGTTTTTACTTGCTGAATATTTCTCCTGAATTGGGTTCTTTCATAAAGAACTAAAAGAGGAAATTCCAAGGAAAAAGGCAAGAGTGTGAGACTATTTTATAAAATTCATGAATTGAGAGAAATACATGTGTTAGTGACATTGATTAAGTTTAAACATGTGAGGGAGTGAGTGAGGTCCATTTATTTCCTTATTTATTCGATAATGGTTTCTTTTGTTTCTTATATCGTGAAATGAGTTTGGACAAAAGTCAAATTATTGTTGATCTAGAGGCATACGCAAAAGCCATACAAGGACAAATATAAAAATTGAAATGAGATTGAATATGTTGAAGCTCAAACTAGTAGCCTTGCATAGGGAAATAATAAAGAAATAGAGCAAGATGTTGAGTCCGAGAATGAGAGTTATAGTTACAAAAAGGAGTGGTATCCTAGAAAAACCAAGAAGATGGCAACCTAAGCAACATCAAGATGACGATCTAGTCTTTTTTAGAGTAAAATTGATCCAAAATAATATTTAGCATGGGTAAGAAAGGTTGATTATATTTATGATTGTCATAAATGTACCAAGGAAAAGAACATCAAGTTGGCCTCAAAGAAATTCATGGACTATGCAAATATATTGTGGGATCAACTAGTGAGACCTCGGAGAAGGAACAACTAGTTTCCACGTGAGAAGAAATGAAAAAAATTTATGCGTAAGAGAGTTGTTCCTAGTTATTATCATATGAATCTTTGTAGGAAATTGCAAGAACTAAAAGGAAGTTAAAAAAGTGTGGAAGATTATTATAAAGATATAGAATCAACCATGATAAAAGCCAACAAAGAGGAAGACGAGGAAGTAACCATGACACATACTTGCTAATACTTTGTTAGTGGATAAGTTGGGATTAAAAACCAAAAAGCATCCAAATCCGTACAAGCTACAATGGTTGAGCGATTTTCGTGAAGTCAAAGTTTCTAAACGAGTGAAAATTGCTATGTCCCGGAAAATATCATGATGTCGTTCGTTGTGAATTGGTTCTAATGCAAGCAACATAAATTTTATTAGGAAGACCATGGCAATTTGATCAAAAAGTCAAGCATAATGGGTTTAAAAATGATTATAACTTTGTTCAATATGGTAAAAAAATCATTTGCAAGCCACTTAAACCGTGGGAAGCTAGTGAAGATCTAGAGAAAATTATAAGAGATTTCAAAATAAGAGAAAAGCCAATATGTGAGAAAAAGAGTGAAAAAGAGAGCGATGAAAGAAAAATAAAGCGTCAGAGAAAACTAGAAGAGAGTGAAAAAAAAGGCAAAGAGAGAAAACAAGAGCAAGAGAAAAAACAAGAGGAGAGTGGGAAAATGAGTGGAGTAACGACAAAAAGTGAGGTGAAAAGTGTGATGTTAGCAAGACAACAAGTACTTGTACTCTTGTACAAGGATATTTATCTCTCTACTAGCAAGCTAACTCCTTTGTTTCTAGTTTTATCCCTACTATTCTAAAGGAATTTGAAGATGTGTTCTCCAAAGAAGTTCCAAGTGGGTTACCTCCTTTAAGAGGAATCAAACAGTAAATTGATTTTATGTTTAGGGTTTCAATTACCAATAGACCGGCCTACCAAGTTAATCCTGCAAAAACAAAAGAAATTCAAAAACAAGTGGACAAGCTAGTAGAGAAAGGTTTCGTGAGAGAGAGTCTTAGTCCATGTTCGATTTCTGTTATTTTAGTTCCAAAGAAAGATGGGGATTGGAAAATATGTGTGGATTGTCAAGCTATAAACAAGATCATGAAAAAGTATCAATATTTTTTTCCATGGTTAGATGACATGCTTGATGAATTACATGGTTCATGTTTATTTTCAAAAATAGATTTAAAGAATGGATATTACTAAATATGGATGAAGAAGGGGACGAATGGAAAACCGCTTTTAAAACTAAGTATGGTCTCTATGTGTAACGTCCTTCCTAGCTCGAAATATGTTTCTTCATTTTTTTACTTGTAACGGAAAACATTTACTTGTAAAAATCATTTAAGGGATACATGAAAACTAAAGTTACTTAAAACATAGTTATAACATGTTAGGTTTCATAAAATATTTACAAGCTATATGTACAAAGTTGAAAACTTCTTTTCCTAACCACTATTTACGATTCTTAAAAATCACTGCCCACTGGTCAAAATCCGCTCAAACAACATCGACCACCCCCATGAACAAATTGATCCATCTCGTACACCTCTCATTGTACGTCTTCCTCACCTACATCATAAAATTCATCTATGAGCATAAGGCTCAGCAAGTAGCATAAGATGTGCATGAACATGTACATGATATGCATAAGTAAAACTTTTCTTTTCGTTTTATTCTGGGTCTTTCATTTCTTTAATTTCTATCATTCCTTATCCTTAGGGCTACTTGACAAGGACCGAGAGACCACAAACTTGAGTCCACCTAAGGGGACAGCCAACTCGATTCCAAGGGTTGAGAGACCAAAAACTTAAGTCCACGGGGAACGACTACTCCAACCCCTCCCCAATGATATTTACGTAACTTTCTCTTTCTTTCTTTTATCTTTTTTCTTTTGTTGTATTTTGAGATCAACCCAAAACAACAATTTTCATATTATGTTTCATATGAAATCTAATGCATGTAAATAGTTTATAACTTTCTAGAAAACATGATGCATGAGATGTTCGCGGTATGAAAGTATCAAGCAATTAAGTAATATTCATAACATTAAACACAACAATCCATCATATCATAAACTAAATTATGCTTTTGTACATCATTTTATACGTGCATCTCATCTTAACATGTAAAGCATAAAATAACAGCAAAGTCCTATTGTTCTATGATGTAGACCCAATTAAGGGCAAAACACACACAATACTACTTACCTTGTCTATCCTTAGCAAGTCTCTCTAGTAGTAGGTTCTTTTGTGAATCACCTTCACCTAAATAACCTAATATCATTCACAATTTTCAGAATCAATGTCCTGTTTTGTGATAACTTTGAATTATCATAACTTCTTCTATACACCATGAAATGCTATGATTCCAAAGCCTATACGTCACTCAAGGTGTCTAAATCAATGTGATAAAACATCTAGGGCATGAGATTAGTGTACATTGGTTTCAGATACGAAATCTTAATTTGTACAAAATTGATAATTTTGCGGTAACTTTGATAAAATATGCACAACTTCAACCAATTCCAAATTTCCATCATTCATAAACATATATATGATATTTCAATATGATTGGTTAACAATTAACAGAACCATGGATCAAACTTTTAATTTTCTTGTATCACTCATAACCAACTTACAAAGTCATTGATAATCTCATAATTCTCACTTATTCTTAATGTAAGCATGTGAAAAATTATAATCACTCTAAGCCACTTAACATAAGGTCATACCTCTTGATGAGAGGAACACTTCTCCTCAAAGGATTGGAGGTCAATTTTAGCTTATTCCCCTTCAACTTTCACTTTCTCTCTCTAAACTCTTTTCTGTCAAGTTCTCCGTCTCTTTCACCGCTTCTCTGTCTTCAACACAAAAATGGCTGATCATCAAACATCCTCCAATATTTCTAGATGGTTAATGGGGTGAAATTACTATTTTTCTAAATTTATCCATTTAATTTTACTATTTTACCTTAATTTATTCTATTAATTTCTAAAATACCTCCATTATTATCGTTATTTAAATTATACTTAGCTTAACTAATTAATCCACATTAGTTCTAAGATAGTCCTCAGGGTCGACTTAATTAATCACGATTAGTAAATCTTAATGACTCCATAATTTTACTAACTAGTCTTAATCATGATTTGGTACTAATCATATAGTGACATGTGTCACACTCTGATTCGCTTCCCTTTCCTACTCCTAATTCGGTATGTATGACTTCAAAACAATTTCTAATTGAACCATTTAATAGCGTAAAAACACTTGGTTTGTACACTGGTATTACATTCTACCCTCCTTACAAAAATTTTGTCCTCAAAATTTCAAGCATCAAATAGATGAGGGTATTGACTTCTAATATCGTCTTTCTTTTCCTAGGTTGCTTATTCTACGTGGTGATTACTCCAAAGAACTTTAACTAAAAGGATCTTTTTATTTCGAAGTTCTTTGGTAAGTAATCGAGAATTTGAACTGGTTGCTCCGTATACTCCAATGTTGGTAGAATTTCTATATCTTCTATATCTCTTAAGCATTTCCTTAACATAGATACATGAAACACATTGTGCACTCCGGCCATTGATAATGGTAGATTTAGTTCATATGCCTTTCCTCCAACTTTCTTCTTGATAAGAAAAGGGCCAATAAATCTTGGGTTAAGCTTGCCCTTTCTTCCAAATCTTACTACTCCTTTAAATGGGGATACCTTTAAAAATACTTCATCTCTCTTGTTAGATTCTAACTCCCTTCTTCGTTGATCGGCATAACTCTTTTGTCAGCTCTGAGCTATCCTTATTTTGTCTCTGATCATCTTCACTTGATCCAGTGTTTGTTGAATGATTTCGGGGCCTAATATCTTGCCTTCTCCCACTTCATCCCAACACAAGGGAGATCGACACTTTCGACCATATAGAGCTTCATATGGTGCCATTTCAATGGTAGCTTGATAACTATTATTGTACTATAATGCAGCATCTTTCTCCATGTAGTATTAAACTCAAGTATACATGATCTTAACATATCTTCCAACGTTTGGATTGTCCTCTCTGTTTGCCTGTCAGATTGAGGATGGAATACGGTACTAAAATTCAAATTTGTGCCCATTGCTTTGTGTAAACTTCTCCAAAACTCTGATATAAATCTTGAATCTCTATCTGACACAATAGATACCGGTACTCCATGCAATTTCCCTATCTCTTGTATGTAGAGTTTAGCATATTGAAGTAGTGAGAAGTTCATCTTCACTGGTAGAAATGGGCAGATTTTGTTAAGCGATCTATGATTAGTCATATGCCATCATGTCCTTTTGTAGTTTTAGGGGTAATCTAAAAATAAAATCCATTGAAATATGTTCCCACTTCCATTCTGGGATAGGCAAGGGTCTGGACGTTAGTGTTCAAATCTCGATACATTTTTGTAGTTCCAGGATGTATTGAGAACGTAGAAAAATGTGCTTCAGATAACACCTTTGTTCGTAAATTTGAATCTTGTGGAACATACCATCGGTTTTTGAATTTTAAAATAACATCTTCTGAACAATGAAATTTGGAAGATTCATCAAGATCCATTTTTGACTTGTAATCCCAATATCTTGGATCTCTTAATTGTGCCTCTTTGATATCATCCAAAAGTGTAGGTCTAACTATTAATGTAGCCATCTTACTGGTCACTTCCGTTATAAGCTCCAGAACGAATCTTTGGACCTCCAATTGTAATGCAAATGATAAAGCCGATAATGTTGGTTGCTTAAAGCCTGTTGTTCTAGTTAATGCATCGACAACAACGTTTGCTTTTCTTGGATGGTACTTAATTTGAAAGTCATAATCCTTGACAAATTCCAACCATCTCCGCATATTAAGCTCTTTCTGTGTAAACATATACTTCAAACTTTTATGGTTGAAATATACTTCACATGACTTTCCGTAAAGATAGTGCTTCCATATCTTGAGAGCAAAAACTACAGCAGCTAGATCTAAATCATGTGTTTGGTAGTTTTTTTCATATTCTTTCAATTGCCTTGATGCATATGCAATCCCATTTCCATCTTGCATAAGTATACATCCAAGGCCTATCTTTGATGCATCACAGTAAATACTGAAATGTCCTTCTTCATTTAGAAGTTTTAATACTGAGGTTGTGGTCAATTTATCTTTTAATTACTAAAAACTTCGTTTACAATTAGCTGACCACTAGAATTTCATATTCTTCTTGGTTAATCGAGTTAAAGGCATAACAATTTTTGAAAATCCTTCAATGAATTTTTTATAATAGCCTGCAATTCCAAGAAAACATCTTACATCTCCCACATTCCTTGGTTGTGGCCAATCTTTGATTGTTTGAATCTTTGCTGGATCCACAGATATATCATCTTTGGTGATAACGTGACTGAGAAAATTCACTCGTTCTAACCAAAATTCGCATTTGGAAAATTTTGCATATAACTTGTGATGCCTCAATTTATCTAAAAAAATCTCTAAATGCTTCTTATGTTCTTCTTTGATTCTAGAATAGATGAGGATATCATCGATAAAGACGATTACAAATATGTCTAAATATTCTCGAAACACTCTATTCATTAAGTCTATAAATGCTCCAGGGGCATTTGCTAATCCAAACGACATTACCAAAAATTCATAATGCCCATACCTCGTACGAAATGTTGTCTTTGGAATATCCTCAGACTTTACTTTAAGCTGATAATAACCCGAATGTAAGTCTATCTTTGAGAAAACTCGTGGACCACTAGTTGATCGAATAAATCATCTATTTGTGGTAAATGATACTTATTCTTTACCGTTAGCTTATTAAACTCTTTATAATCAATGCACATTCTCATTGTTTCATCTTTCTTCTTCACAAATAACATCGGGGCTTCCCAGGGTGGAAAGCTTGGCCAAATGAACCCCTTGCTCATCAATTCTTCCAATTGACTTTTTAGCTCCTTTAATTTAGTTGGGGCCATCCTATACGAGTTTTTAGATACCAGTTCTATGCCAGGATATACATCAATTACGAATTTAATCTTCCGGTCTAGTGGCAAACCAGGAAGATCATTTAGGAAAACTTCTATAAAATTTTGTACAACCGGGATCTCCTTCAATTCGATACTTGGTTGTTTTCGAGTATCAATAATACTTGCCAAAAATCCTTCACACCCGCTTTTCCGTAATTGTTGAGCATTAATAGCTGATATAATTGGCATTTTCTTTGCACACTTAACTGCTTGAAAAGAACAAATTTTGGCACTTGGAGGATCAAAGTAAGCAATGCTGGTCCTACAATTAATTCTCGCATAATGTTGATGAAGCTATTTTATTCCTAGAATTGTGTCATAACCCTTCATTTTAATGATTATAAAATCAGCGTATATCATCCTATCATATATCTTGACTATGCACTCCCGTAACACATGACTTAAATGTAAATGCTCACCCGAAGGTAGCATCACATGATTCTCATACTCTGCTTCTTGAGGGTAGCAATTAAGCATAGTTATAAACTCAAGTGAAATAGACGAGTGAGTTGCACCCGAATCAATCAAGGTATAAGCAGACATATCCATAATATAAATGGTACCTGACACCACTATAGATTCATTTGCCTCGTCTAGCTCTATCATTGCAAAACACGCGGTGTCACCTTTGGTTTTTCCTTGTCCAGCATCGGGCAAAACTTGGAGATGTGCCTTGGTTGCTTGCATCTATAACACTGTTCAGTGCCTTTCAAGCATTCTCCTGAATGTACCCTTTTACATTTTGGACATTGTTGTGGTTCAGAGGACTTTTGAATTTTCTTTTCTCTACTTTGGTTTTTGTAGTTCTTCTCCTTGTCTTTTACCTTTCGTATGTGTCTGCCATCTCTTATCTCCAGATCATTGTCCTTCAGTGTAACATTTCTGAATATTTTCTCGATATGGTAATTCATGCGTACTTGAAATATTTATGACCCCTATAAATTTTAGCTTTCAGGCTTTGGGTGAATTAATGCACTTTATGCTCATTGTTGCTAACTTCCTTGCAATCTAAATTGCTTGGATTTGAATTAATTAAAAATTATGTAGAGTAGATTTTGATCTTGGTGAAATTTGGAAATTGTACAAAAAGATTCCATATTTAGATTCTTATAGACATGATGGTTATTTTTTAAAAAATTTAAACTTTGTGTTCCTTAATATTCATTAAAAAGACTATTTGTTAAGGAAACTCATGCATGATGATTAATGAGACATTTTAGAGTGAGAAAAACCTTAAATATTTTAGGTGAGCACTTTTGCTGGGCAAAAATAAGACATGATGTGCAAGTAATTTGTGACAGATATATCAAGTGTAGGAAAGCTAAATAAAAAATCAAATCATACGAAAATTATATTCCTTTTCTAGTTCCTAGTCAACTTTAGATTGATATTTCAATGGAATTTGTTATTAGTTTGCCAAAAACACAAAGTGAGGATATTTTTTTCGAAGTTGTTGATAGGTTTAGTAACATGGCACATTTTATTGCATGCTCAGAAACTAATGATGCTACACATGTGGATTTATTCTTTAAAGAGACTGTGTAGTTGAATGACTTACCAAAAACTATTGTGTATGATCGAGATGTTAAATTTTTAAGTCACTTTTGGAGAAATTTCTAGAATAATTTAGTCACTAAACTTTTCTTTATAACTATAGCACACCCACAAACGGATGGACATACTGAGGTAGTTACCCCTTTTACAATGACTCTTTTCTTGAAGGAGCGTCACCCCTTTTACAATAATCGCTCAAAGAACGAGTTACAATTTGTACGGTTTCTAAACCGACTCTCTCGATCACAAGAATGATGATCAAAGATGAATACAATGATGAGAGAGTAAGAGAGATATTTGAAAATGAATTTGGCAGAGTTTGGGCGTGTTTTCTCTTCGCAAAAATCTCCCTGCTTCAAATGAGATTGCATCATCTATTTATAGATTTGCTGCTGATCTGTCCAGTTGGGTCGATACAATTCTTGTTGGGGTCGACACAAAGCACTAGCCGGTAGACACAGAAATAATATAGCCGTTGAGAGTTTTCTGCTCGTTGGTGCTGATCTGCCGATTTGGGTCGACACAAAGTTGTTGGGGTCGACACAAAATCTTCTCTGGAATTTGTTGGGGTCGACACAATGTTTGTTCGGTCGACACAATCCTTGAAGAATCCTTCTCTGGTAAACCTGGGGTCGACACAAATAATATGGGGTCGACACAAATGTTGTTTCTCAGACAATTCAATTCTTTCTGTTCTCTGAGCGGTCGACACAATTTGTTCTCTGAATTTCTGGGGTCGACACAAATGTAGTTGCGGATAAGAGGCTCAGCTACGATGGGTCGACACATGAGATATGGTAAGGTGGACACAAACTCTTCTCTGAGGTCGACACAATCAGTTCGGATGGGTCGACACAATATACACGTTGCACTGCCTATTTGGGGTCGACACAAATCCTAAGGGTCGACACAAATTGTTCGTTGCACAAGGAATGAAAGACTCAGCTTCTGGATTTTCTTAAGAGTCGACACAAATACTATGGGTCGACACAAACTAATCTGGATTGTCTAAGGGTCGACACAAACTAGCTAGGGGTCGACACAAACTGCATATATATATATAAATTTCTGCAGCACTTAAACAAATTGTTAGACTTTAATTGTACCCTTCAATGAGGGTATTTCTCATGAATGGATAAGTCTAATTTAAGCATTGCAAGTTGTTTATTTTATCTTTCACGCTCATCTTACATAGTTATCATAAAAAACAATTGATTGCTTTAAACATACTTTTAAAGCCAACACTATTGCCCAAAAAAGAATGATTGTTACTCTTTCTTTTCAGTTGTTGTTCTATTTTAATCGCCATGTTCAACATATCTTCCAACTCCATGTAATGTTGCAGCTCGATCTTATCTTTTATTTTTGGATTGAGTCCTTCTAAAAATCTAGCCATGGTAGTTTCTTTGTCTTCTTTGATATTTGCTATAATCAATGTTACCTTTATTTCTTGGAAGTATTCTTCTACGCTCTTTGTACCTTGTTTAAGTTTGTGCACACGTTGCCATCAATCTCGGTAATATTTGCTTGGTAAAAAGTCTTCTCTTCATGGCTGATTTCATATCATCCCACGTCAATAGCTCTCTCTCCATTTCTTCTCTTGCTTAAAGTTAACTGCTCTGATTTGCTTGAAACCCTTGAACCTCGAATCCTAAACTCTAAACCCCGGAACCCTAAACCTGGAAACCCCGAATCCTGAATCCTATAACCTTGAACTCTTAACCATAAAACCTAAATCCTAAACCCCTAAACCATGAAACCTTAAGCTTTTGAACCATGAACCTTTAAACTATGAACTCTAGAACTCTGAAACTAAACACTTAATACATAACTCTTAAACGCTGAACAGTAAACCTTGAACACTGTAACTCTTGAACTCGAGAACCTTAAACCCTGGAACCACAACCTTTAAACCTTGAACACTGAACCCTAGAATCCTAAACTTGAAATCCTAAATTTTGAAACCCTAAACCCAAGAACTCTAGAACTTTGAATCCTGGAACACTGGAACCCAGGAAAACGTAAAATCAAATTAACTTAAAACACATTTACAATGCTTTAGGCCCAGTAAACTATTTAGATGCTATATATACAAAGTTGAAAACTTCTCTTCCTAACCATTATTTACAATTCTTCAAAATCCTTGCCCACGGGTCAAGATCCGCTCAAACAGTAACAACCACCTCCATGAAAAAAGCAATTCATCTCGTACACCTCTTAGTGCACGTCTTCCGAACCTACATCATAAAACTCATCTATGAGCATAAGACTCAGCAGGTAGTATAAGATATGCATAAACATGTACATGATATGCACAAGCAAAATTTTTCTTTTCATTTTATTCTAGGTCTTTCTTTCCTTTAATTTATAGTTTTCCTTATCATTGGGGCTTCTTGGCTAGGAACGAAAACCACTAACTTAAGTCCACCTGGACAACATCGTTCTGATAGCCACGTAGTCACAGTCATGGGAGCCATTCGTTAACTGGATGTTAGAAACACCTACACAACAAAGTTCATCTATGAGCCTAGTGCTTAGTAAGTAAAGCACAGAATGCATGAATGCAAACATGATATGCATAAGTAAAACATTTTCTTTTTGTTTTATTATGGGTCTTTCTTTACTTCACTTTCCATGATGAGAGACCACAAACTTGAGTCCACCTAAGGGGGCAGCCAACTCGATTCCAAGGGATGAGAGACCACAAACTTGAATCCACCTATCGGGGTAGCCAACTCCAACCCCTTTCCAATGACATTTACGTACCTTTCCTTTCTTTCTTTTACCTTTGTCTTTCGTTGGTTATTCGTGCTCAACTCAAAACAACCATTTTCATATTCTGCTTCATATGAAATCTCATGCATGTAAATAGTTTGTAACTTTCTTGAAAACATGATGCATGAGATGCCTAATATAGATGCACAAAGCACATCATTAACATGTGTAGCATAAATATAACAATTCATCACATCATAGTAAATATCAATTACAATAACATTTCGTAAGCTACATTAGCTTAAGTGCTTCACAATTGCTAAAGGCATATACTTATTCCATTTTGACATAAACAAAATATTTGTGATATTAAAATAATTGCAACATGTTATCTAAAAACATGACATTCATAAATCCAAATTAACACTTAAAACACATCTTTGAGTTAAATACCATCATTCAACATATTATATCTAAACATTAAACAATTCATGTCATAAGAAACAAGCATAACCTAACACTTCATTGTGCAGGCCCAAAGAGACAAAACACAAACATAGCATTACTTACCTTAGGTCTTTAGAAATTAGGAAACACATAATCAATGCCTTTTAATCACTTCATAACCTATAAATAAAACAACTATTAATCGTAATCCGAAATATTGTTTATTGTTTTGCAGCAACTTCAAAGTATCATAACTTATTATATACAACTCAAAATGTCTTCATTCCAACGCTCAAATCTCGCCCAATGTGTCTTTTTTAACGAGGTAAAAGGCCTTGGCCATTGATTTAGTCTAACTTAAGTTTTGAATACAAAATCAGAAACTAGATAGATTTTACAATTTTTAATCACTTTTGTATAACATGGAAAAATATGAACTAATTCATTTTATCTTTCATATATATCCACACCTAAGCACTTAGAACATGATTAGATATCATTTTTACAGAACAATAAACCATAAATTCCAAATTTCTTGCACTTTAAATAACTAATTATCATACCATTCTTAATTACTCAAAAATCACAATTATTCTTTAACTAATTATACTATTAAACATTATTAATCTGTACAACGTATGAAATGATTCTTACCACAAGATTGTTAGCTCAATAGACTCCTCTTGATGAGAGGAACACTTTTCCTCAGAGGTTTGGAAGCTCATTTCTACTCCTTCCCCTTCAATTTCATTCTTTCTCTCAAAAATTCTTTCTCTATTTTTTGCTACTATTCTCCCTTTCTATCTCTACAGCCATGAAAATGGCTGATACTCTGCCATTTCTCTCCCTTTTTAGATAGAGTTTAGGATGAATTTACCTTTTAGTCCAAGTTATCCTATTATGTTTACTATTTCATCCTTCTTTATCCATTTAATTGCTAAAATACCTTAATTAGTGTCTTGAAAACATACTTAGCTTAACTAATTAATCTAGATTAGTACTAAGCTAATCCTTAAGATTTACTTAATTAATCGTGATTAGTAAACTTTAATTACCTTTTAATAACTCCCAAATTACATCTTAATCATAATTAGTCACTAATCTAATTAGTGACACCTGACAATTTCTTATTGCTTCACTACTTTAAATTATAAAATCACAATTTACATCTAATAATATTCTTTGATTAAACTTTATTCAAATTATACCATTGATTAAGGAAGAAATGTAAGGTGGAGGTGACATATTCTTAAAACATCAAGTGTTATTTCACCCACCTATCATGTTTATGCTAATTGTCTAACCCTAGTTTTTTCATCTTTTGCATTTAATTATTTATCTTAATTTATCTTAAAAGTAAGCAAATTTATTTTCGGGTATTACACCATCTAAGGGGACAACCAACTCGATTCTAAGGGTTGAGAGATGACAAACCTGAGTCCACCTAAAGGGACACCCAACTCAAACTCTTTCTCAATGATATTTACGTAATTTTCTCTTTCTTTCTTTTATCTTTCTCTTTCGTTGCTTATTGGAGCTCAACCCGAAATAATCATTTGTATATTATGTTTCATATGAAATCTCATGCATGTAAATAGTTCATACTTTTCTTGAAAACATTATGCATGAGATGTTTGTGAACATGCTCAGCGTGAACATGCTCANCCTCTAAAAATTTTTTCTCACAATTTTTTTCTCTTTCACCCATTCTCTCTCTTCAACTCAAAAATGGTTGATCATAAGCCACTCTCTAATAACACTAACCTCTAAACCCTAGAAATTTGCAATCTTGAACCCTGGAACCCTAAACACTAGAACCTTGAACTTGAAATCTGAAACCTAGAACCATAAACTCTTGACCCTGGAACCATAGAACCCTTGAACACTAAAGACTGAACCCTTGAACATCAAACCCTTAAACCCTAAACCTTGAACTTTAAACCTCAAAACCTTTTGAACCATGAACTCTAAACTTCAAAAACTAAACCCTTAATCTTGGAACCCTTGAACCATAGAATCCTCAATCATAAACCCTTGAACCCTAGACCTTGTGACCCAGAACCCTGAACCCTAACACCCAGAACCCTGAGCCCTAGACCACTAGAATTCGTAAACCTTGTAATCCTAAACTCTAGAACACTGAACCTTTGAACCTTTAACCCTGAACCCTAGAACCTCAAAATCTAGAACTGTCAACCTTGAAACCTTAAACTCTGATCCATGGAACCCTAAAACCCAAAACCTTGAACCCTAAACCTTGAACCTTAAATTGCTTAAATTTGCTTAAACATTGAACCCTAACCCTAAAACATTCATACCATGAACATCTCATGCATAATGTTTTCTAGAAAGTTACGAACATGCAATTGATTTCATATGAAACATAATATGAAAATGGTTGTTTCGGGTTGACCTTGAATGACCAAAAAAATTTAAAGATAAAAGAAAGAAAGAGAAAGTTACATAAATGTCATTGGAATGTCGTCCCCTTAGGTGGACTCAAGTTTGTGGTCTCTAAATCCTTTGAATCGAGTTGGCTATCTCCTTAGGTGGACTCAAATTTGTGGTGTCTCGTTCCTTGCCAGGAAGTCTCAATGAGACGGAAGGATAAAAATTAAATGAATGAAGAGCCAAAATAAAATGAAAAGAAAAGTTTTACTTATGCATATCATGTACATGTTCATGCATATCTTATACTACTTGCTGAGCCTTATGCTCATAGATGAGTTTTTGAATCCTTAACCTTATACTATGTGCACTTAAAGGTGTATAAGATGGATCGCTTTGTTAAGGGTTAGGAAAAGAACCGTAAATCCTAAATTATGAACCTGAACACTGGAACCCTCAACCTTGGGGTCCTTAACCTTGAAGTCTGAGCCCTTGAACCTTGGAACCCTAGAGCCATGAACCATTAACATTTGAACCCTTAACTCGTAACACTAAATCCTAGAAACTTAGAACCGTGGAACTCTGGAACCCTGAACACTTGAACCTTGGAACTCTAGAACCTTGAACCCTAAATACTAGAAGCCTGAAATTGTAACCCTAAATCCTGAAAACGTAGAAATGGGAAACTCTAGAACCCTTAACCCTAAATCCTTGAACTCGAGACTATGGATCCTTCAAACCCTAGAATCTAGAACTCAATTTTGAACATTGAAACCTTGAACCCTAAACCTTAGACTCTAAACCCCAGATTCCTTAACCTTAAACTCTTAACCCTTGAACACTTAAACCCTAATCTTGAACTTTAGAACTCTGAACCATGAACCTTGAAACTCTTAACCCTAGAATGCTAGAACCCTTACCCTGAACCCTTGAACCTTGAATCATGAACCCTTAACCCTTGAACCTTGAACCTTGAACCCTAAACCATTGAACACTTAACACTAAAACTTGTAACCCTAACCCTAAAACCTTCAAACCCAAAACCTTGGAATCCTTGAACGCTAAACCCTTAAACCCTGAATCCTAGAATCTTGAAACCCAAAACTTTGGACCCTAGAACCCCTTGAACCCTAAACCATGAAACCCTTAAACCCTAGAAGACTGAACCATGAACCCTTTAACCTTGAACCTTGGAACCTTAAATCTTGAACCCTAGAACTGTGAACCCTAAAACCCTAAACCTTGGAATCTTGTACCCCTAACCCCGCACTCTGAACTTTGAACTCTAGAACCTATTGAACCCTGAACTTCAAACACAAAAACCCTAGAACCCTAGAACCTTAGAACCCTCAAAACCTAAATTCTGAATCCTAGAACTGTGAACCCAAACCCATGAACCCTGGAACCCTGGAACCATGAACTCAGAACCCTAAACCTTGGACTCTTGAACCCTGAATCCTTGAAACACAAGAACCACTTGAACATTTAACCCTAAACCCTGGAACCTTAGAACTAAAGAACCATAAGCCATGAACCTTAAACCCTGAACACTGGACCCTCAACCTTGTAACCTGTAACCCTGAACCCTGAACCTGAAACCATAGAACCCTGAACTTTAGAACCTTAAACTCTTAACATTGAACCTTGAACCATGAACCCTAGAACCCTGAACCTTGAAAGTTAGAACCCTAGAACCCTTAAACCTCGAACCCTTGAACCATGACCGTGGAACCTTGGACCCTAAACTTTGGACTCTAGAACCCCTTGAACCCTTAATCCAGAACTTTGAACGTAGAAAACCTTGAACCATAGAACCCTAAACCCTTCAACACTAAACCTTGAACCCTGAACCTTGAACTCTGAACCTTGAACCTTGAACCCTCGAACCTTGAATACTTGAACCCTTAACTTTGTAACCCTAAACCTTTGAACCTTCAAAATTTGAACCCAGAACCCTCAACCCTTGAACTCTGAAACCCAGGAACCTTGAATCTTTAACTCGGGAAACTTGAACCTTTTGCCCTCGAACCTTGAACTCAAAACCTTGGAAACCTAAACCCTAGAACCCTCAATCCTAAAACCCTAAACCATAAACTCTAGAACCCTAAACCTCGAAACCCTTAACCCTAGAACCCTGAAAATAGAAACCCTAAAGACTGAACCCTTGAACCCTGCAACTCTTAAGCCCTGAACCCTAGAAACCTGGAATGTGGGAACTTTGTGATATGATCTTAACTGATATAGATTGATCAGTGATCGAATGCGGAATATAAAAGAAAATAAAGATAGAAATGGAACCTTGACCCGAAGTCGACGGACGTTTGAACCTTAGCTTAGAAAGAGCTTAAGACCCGAAACAATAACGCGACTAGGAACCTTGGATAGGAAAGACGCCACAAACGAAGGGATTCCGTTTGATAAGTCAGAAACGACGTTGCTGGACTTGCAATGAAAGACCGAACAACAAGTTGAAAAGGAGAAGTCTCTCACAATATGATTCACAAAACTCAAGTTCC
>QAOC01017580.1:68701-138166 GCA_003255005.1 Begonia fuchsioides
TTACATGTGCACAAATTTAAGCTACTAATTATCCTCCTAATTATTACATAAAACTAACTAAATTATTACACAAAGTTGTCAAAAGGAAAACATGCTTTCCCCTTCATGTTTTGGTGATTTGGGGCCACCTTAATGTGCCACCCTTGAACTCCTCTTCCTTCATCAAGTGTGGTTGGCCCATGAAATGCATCAACCCCACTTGAAAACTAGGGCTCACCATGCCCTTCATCTTTGGCTTCTTGATTAAACCTTTATAAAACAAGCTTCCTACAAAATCAACAAACTCATTAGAAAATAGTTTGCTTCTGCTTTTAGATGTGCTAATCCGTGGCACATCAGTGAGGTTGGGAGAAGAGAAATTAGCTGCAGAATGAGTCTTATAAATATGTACTAGATTTACCATTTGAGATAAACTTGATTTTTTATAATCATATTGTGAGAGAACTTCTCCTTTTCAATGTGTTGTTCGGTCTTTCATTGCAAGTCCAACAATGTTGTTTCTGACTTATCAAATGTAATCCCATCGTTTGTGGCGTCTTTCCTATCCAAGGTTTTTAGTCGCGTTATTGTTTCGGGTCTTAAGCTCTTTCTAAGCTAAGGTTCAAATGTCCATCGACTTTGGATCAAGGTTCTGTTTTCTATCTTTTTTTTCTTTTTTTTTCATTCAATCATTAATCAATCTTTATTAGTTAAGATCATATTATAGGGTCCAAACTTTTGGTTTCATGGTTCATGGTTTCAAGGTTCTAGTGTTCTAAGGTTAAGGATTTCAGATTCCATGGTTCAGGGTTTAAGTTTCAGGGTTCAGGGTTTTAGGCTCCTAGGTATAGGTTCAGGGTTTTGGGTATAGGGTTCTAGTAATGTCCTTCTGACTTGAAAATATCTTCGTTCATTTTTTTTACTTGCAGCAGAAAACATTTTCTCAAAAAAATTGTTTGAGGAAAACGTGCAACTAAATTCACTCAAAACACATTTACAACATGTTAGGCTCAGTAAATTGTTTACCAACTGTAATTATAAAATTGAAAACTTCTTTTCCTAACCCTTATTTACGATTCTTCAAAATCCTTGCCCACAACATCAACAACCCCCATTAACAAAGAGATCCATCTCGTACACCTTTCAGTGCACGTATTCCTCACCTACATCATAAAATGCATCTATGAGCATAAGATTCAGTAAGTAGTATAAGATATGCATGAACATGCACATGATAAGCATAAGTAAAACATTTCTTTTTGTTTTATTCTTGGTCTCTCATCCCTTGAATTTCTATCATTTCTTATCATTGGGGTTTTTCTGGCAATGAGAGACCACAAACTTGAGTCCACCTAAGAGGACAGCCAACTCTATTCCAAGGAATGAGAGACAACAAACTTGAGTCCACCTAAGGGGACAGCCGACTAAAACCCCTTCTCAATGACATTTACGTAACTTTCCTTTTCTTTCTTTTATTTTTCTCTTTCATTGGTTATTAGAGCTCAACCCAAAACAACCATTTTCATATTATGTTTCATATGAAATCTCATGCATGTAAATAGTTTGTAATTTTCTAAAAAACATGATGCATGAGATGTATATGGTATGGACGTGTCAAGCAATTAAGTAATATTCATTACATTAAAAAAACAATCCATCATACCATAAACTGAAACCTGCTTTTCTATATCATTTTATACGTGCATTTTATTTTGACATATAAAGAATATAAAACATATAACACTCACAATACTACTTTGTCTATCCTTAGCAAGTCTTTCTAGTTAAAGGGAAAATTATGGATCACCATCACCTAATATCATTCACAACTTTTAAAATCAATGTCTTGTTTTGTAATAACTTCAAAATATCATTACCTTTTCTATAGAACATGAAATGCTATAATTCCAAAGCCTGTATTTCACTCAAGGTGTCTAATTTGACGTGCTAAAAGATCTAGAACATTGGAGTAGTCTAATATTAGTTCCAGACATGAAATCTAAAATTGTACAGAATTGACAGTTTTGTGTCAACTTTGATAAAATAGGCACAACCTCTACCAATTCTAAATGTCCATCATTCATAAAAATAAATATGATATCCCAACATGATTGGCTAACCACTAAACAAAACCATAGAGCAAAAATTTTAATTTTCATGTACCACTCATAACCAACTTACAAAGTCATTGATAATCTCATAATTCTTATTTATCCTTAATGTAATCATGTGTATAACCATAATTAATCTAAACCACGTAATATAAGGTCATACCTCTTGATTCCTAGATCAATGGATTTCTCTTGGTGAGAGGAACACTTCTCCTCAAAAGATTTGAGCCCAATTTGAGCTCCTTCCCCTTCAACTTTCACTTTCTCTCTCTAAAACCCTTTTTTGTCAAGTTGTCTCTCTTTCACCCCTTCTGATGAGGACATTACAAAGAGCAAATGGGAAGAACTAAATGCAACCAGCTTAAGCATAGAAGAAAATATGACACGAGATCAAGCAAATAAGTTTGGTGAAAAAGTAACCATATATATCTAAGAACTTATCAATTGTAACAGTGTTATTATTCCAGAAAACATCAAATTTAGATTATTATATACTTACCTTATGAATTATAATGGATTATTTATAATCTATGTTACATGTCACAATGGAAGTACGTAAGAAATTAGGTAATAAAGTTGGTGAGAAATTAGGTGAGAAATTAGTACTATAAATATGTACTATATTTACCATTTGAAATCAACTGGAGTTTTGTGATTCATATTGTGAGAGAACTTCTTCTTTTCAACATGTTGTTTGGTATTTCATTGCAAGTCCAGCAGCATCTTTTCTGACGTATCAAACGGGATCCCTTCGTTTGTGGCGTCTTTCCTATCCAAGGTTCTTAGTCGCGCTATTATTTTGTTTTAAGCTGAGGTTTAAACATTCGTCGACTTCGGGTCAAGGTTCTATTTTCTATCATTACCTTTTTTTATATTCCCCATTCGATCGCTTAGCTATTTTGTTTGGAAAAAGTGTCTACTTATATGATTTAAACCGAATCTACCTTCAAGGTATTCGGTTAGCAAAATAATCCTCTTATTTTGTACAAACTAGAGCCATCTTCTAGTATTCGATTTGAACAAAAAAAATTTATTTGGTATAAACCGGAGCCATCTTCTTAATTGGTATAAACTGAATCCTATATAATGCTGCAAATCAAACTTATCTTGTATTTCTTGATTGAGTCCTTCCAAAAATCTAGTCAGAGTGTCTTTTTTGTCTTCTTCTATATTTGCTTTAATCATGGTTACCTCCATTTCTTAGAAGTATTATTTTTCGCTCTTTGTGCAGATGTTGCCATAGATCTAAGTAATATCTGCTTGGTAAAAATCTTCTTCTCGTGGCAGAGTTTCTATCGTCTCACGTATCAATAGCTTTCTCTCAATTTCTTCTCCTGCTTAAGGTTAATTGATTCCACCAAGTAATAGCATAATCAGAAAACTCAATAGCCGTGAGTTTTACCTTTTTATGCTTTTGAATAGTTGTGGTAGTCAAAGATTAATTCAACTTTCTTTTCCCACTCAAAATATGTATCTAAAAGATAAGATTTGCATCTTGATGTTGCTCAAGCTATCATTCGTCTGGTTAGGGGTTTCTCTAGAATTTCTTCAATTCCTCCAAATATTATAATCCAAAATGTCATTTTCCCTATTAAGATTATCATCAATAGAGTCATCTCTTCCTCTTCGAGGAGGATTTCAATTTCAATTATGTTTTTGTCGATGTTGTTGTTGAGATTTTTCAACGTTATTTAACTGCTCATTGAGATGATCAAATTGGTGTTTCATAAATTTTCTCACTTCGCCCATCAAGACATTAAATTGAAGGTTATTATTGCATTGTGGTGCGACACTGCCGTCAGAGCTCGACATTTGTAAAAATTGAAACCTGCAAGATAATGTTAGAAAAAAATGTAATAAGATGGACCTCACAACACACCCTTACACATTTTGCTCGGATAATTTTTTCACTCAATTTGTCACTCGTATTTCACACTTGTTAGTTTGCTTTTACCCTATAATAATTTCACATCTCTTGCTTTTTTTCCCCTCACTTGCTCCAATTATGTCAAGAGTTGAACGACCTAACAAAAAGTCTTTTCATGTCAAAACAAAATTATTAATTGGAAGAAAAAAATTGGTGAAGGATATCGGTATTTGAATTGAACAAAGATGAACAAGGGATTAACCAACATGACCCAATAAAAATAGCAAAAATAAACGAAAAAACGAAAGATAGGATCAAATGATAAATAAATGTAAAGGTTTAGATGTAATAAAAATAACTAACTTCTAAATTTTTTTCAAACAGAATACTAGAAGATGGCTCCGGTTATTCCAAATAAGAAGATTTTTTTTTCAAACCAAGAAGATGGCTCCGGTTTATACCAAATAAGAAGATTTTTTTTTTTTTTTTTTCTAACCGAATACTCGAAGGTAGATTCAGTTTAAGTCAAATAAGGAGACACTTTTTTAAAACAAGATAGCCATGCGGCTCTAATACCAAATGATATGATCTTAACTGATATAGATTGATCAGTGATCAAATGCAGAATATAAAAAAGTGAAGATAGATAATAAAACTTTGACCCAAAGTCGACGGACGTTTAAACTTTAGCTTAGAAAGAGCTTAAGATTCAAAACAACAGCACGACTAAGAACCTTGGATAGAAAAGACACGACAAACAAAGGGATTCTGTTTGACAAGTCACAAACGACGTAGCTGTACTTGCAATAAAAGACAGAACAACACGTTGAAAAAGAGAAGTTCTCTCATAATCTAATTCTCCAAACTCAAGTTGATTTCAAATGATAAATCTAGTACATATTTATAGGACTCATTCCTCACCTAGTTTCTCTTCTTCCAACCTCACCCACTTTCTCAGCAACTTTCTTATCTATTTTCTACTTCCCTTATGACATGCAACATAGATTATAAATAATCTATTACAATACATAAGGTAAGTGCATTATAACCTAATTCATAATAATGTCATCTTGTCCCATGTGCATTTGAATGCATGTAATGCATTTAAATTTGATGTTCTCGGGAACAATAACGCCGTCACAATTGAGAAGTTCTTGGATATATATTCTTGGATGTAATAAGACGGACCTCACAACACTCCCTTGCATGTTTTGCTTGGATAAGTTTGTTACTCTAATTTGTCACTCGTGTTTCACACTTCTCAGTTGGCTTTTACCCTATAGTAGTCTCACATCTCTTGCCTTTTTCCCCTCACATGCTCCAATTATGTCAAGAGTTGAACAACCTAACAAAGAGTTTTCTAACATCAAAACTAAATTATCAATTGGAAGAAAAAAATATTGGTGAAGGATATTGACATTTGAATTAAACAAAGAGGAACACGGATTAACCAACAAGACACAACAAAGATAGCAGAAATCAAACAAAAAAGGAAAGATAAGATCAAATGATAAATAAATGTAGTGGTTTCAGATATAACAAAAATACTAGAAGATGGCTAACTTTTAACAAAAATAGCTAACTTTTAAATTTTTTTCAAACCGAATACTAGAAGATGGCTCTGGTTTATACCAAATAACAAGATTTTTTTTCAAATCAAATACTAGAAAATGGCTCCGGTTTATACCAAATAAGAAGATTTTTTTTTGTTTTTTTTTTGCTAACTGAATACTCCAAAGTCGATGGAAACGTATAACGCAACTAAGAACTTTAGATAGAAAAGACGCCACAAATGAAGGAATTTCATTTGATAAGTCAGAATAAAAGACCGAACAACACGTTGAAAAGAAAAAGTTCTCTCATAATATTATTCTCAAAACTCAAGTTTCTTCAAGTGATAATCTAGTACATATTTATAGTACTCATTTCTCACCTAATTTCTCTTCTCCCACTTTCTCACCCACTTTCTCACCCACTTTCTCACCAACTTTCTTACCTACTTTTTCACCTACTTCCCTTATGACATGCAACATAGATTATAAATAATCCATTATAATATATAAGGTAAGACATAATAGTCTAATTCATAATAACGTCATCTTGTCCCATGTGCACTTGAATGCATGTCATGCATTTAAATTTGATGGTGTCGGGAACAATGACGCCCTCACAATTGAGAAGTTCTTTAATATATATGCTTAGTTTTTCACCAAATTTCTTTGCACGATCTCGTGTCATATGTCCTTCCATGCTTGTGCCAGTTGCATTTAATTCTTCCCCTTTGCTCTTCACGATGTCCTCATAATCAAGGGTTCATGGTTTAGTGTTCCAAGGTTTAGGGTTCTAAGGTCTAGGGTTCATGGTTCTAGGGTTCAGAGTTTTAGGGTTCAGGGTTCTAAAGTTCTATGCTTAAAGGTTTAAGGTTGAAAGGCTCCAGGGTTAAGGTTTCTAGGGTTAGGGTTCTTGGCTCAGTATTTTAAGGTTCCAGGGTTAAGGTTCTAGGCTCAGGGTTTTAAGGTTCCACGGTTCACAATTAAAGTTTTTAGGTTTCAAGGTTCAGGGGTTCCAAAGTTTAGAGTTCGTGGGTCAACATTTCCAAGATTTAGGGTTTAGGGTTCATGAATCCAGGTTTGAGGTTCCAGGATTACATTCTTTAAGGATTTATTGTTTAGGTTTCAAGTTCCAAGGTTCCAAGGTTTGGGTAAAGGGTTTAAGGTTTAGGGTTCTTGGTTTCAAGGGTTTAAGGTTTGGGCTGAGGACTTTGGGCTTTGGGCTTTATGCTTAGGACTTAGTGCTTGGGTCGCATGACTTCTGGTTAAAGGCTTAGGGCTTAGGGCTTAGATTTATGGCTTAAGGCTTTTGGGCTAGGGCTTTGAGCTTAGAGCTTTGGTTTTGGTCTTAGAGCTTTAAGCTTAGGGCTTGAGGTTTTAGGCTTATGGCTTTGGATTTAAGGTTTGGGGCTTTGGGCTTAGAGCTTATTGCTTAGGCCTAAAAGATTAGGACCTAAAAGTTATGGTGTCAAGCTATGGGCTTTGAGTGTAGGGTTTATAGTTAGGCAATGGGATTTGGGCTATTAGCATTTGGATTACGAATCAGTGCTTAGGGGTTAGGTCTTTGGACTTTGCAAAAAAAAATTTCAACTTAGGGAGTAGGACTTAGGGCTTAGGTTTTAGGCTTTGGGCTTAGGGCTAAAGACTTTTGGTTTTGGGCTATAGGTTTTGTTACTTGTGATTAGGGCTGTTAGCTTTGGGCTTTGGGCTTTAAGCTTAAGGCTTTGAACTTTCAGCTTAGTGTTTTAGGCTTAGGGATTAGTACTTAGGTCTTAGGGCCTCGAATAAAGGGTTTGAGCTTAAGGCTTTGGGATTTGGGATTAGAACTTTGGGCTTTGTGCTTTGGGCTTGGGTTTTAAGCTTAGGGCTTTGAGCTTTAGGTTTTATGCTTAGGGCTTTAACCCTAAGGCTCGAGGGTTTGGGCTATGGGCTTAAAGCTTTAGGCCTAGGACCTTTAGCTTTGGTATTTGAGCATAAGGCTTTGCGGTTAGGGCCTAATAGTTTTGGCTTAGGGTTTTTGGCTTGGGGGTTTAGGCTTTGGGCTTACGACTTAAGGCTTAGGGATGTAACCTTAGGGCCTTGGGCTTAGGACTTACAACTTAAGGCTTAGGGCATTGATTTTCGTGCTTCAAGCTTATAGCTTAGGGTTTAGTAATTTGGGTAGGTTTTCTACATAAGGCTTTGGGCCTAGGGCATAGGGCATAGGGCTTAGAGCCTAGGGCTTTAGGCTTTGGGATTAATACTTTGGGCGTTGTGCTTTAAGCTTTGGGCTTTGGCTTAGGTTTTTGGGCTCAAGTCTTTTGCTCATTGCTATCTTTCTAAAAAATAGGATTCTACCAACTTTATCCTCATTGAACAAAACAATGATACTAAAATTGATACAACCAAACATTTAAGGCACGTATTTGTTGATCCATTTATCATTTCTGTCCAATTCTAATGTATGGCAACCAATACGAATTTATTTTCTGCTTTAAAAAAGTAAAAAATTGTTGAAACTTTTGTTGTCTTAAAATGGCTTGGTGCTGGAGAATTTGGCAGATTGTGGAAGACATTAAGAAAGGGGTCTATGTAAAAATTTTAAAGGAGATAGAAGTTAGGAGTTCTCGAGAACTCTTGAAACACCTTATCCACGTATACGGAGAATTCTTTTGTTATCACAGATTTATTTGGACCAACAGGAGATGTGTTGTTTCTCATTATTTACTTAGTTATGGAACCTATGCCGTACTAGCTCTCTATTAGTACTTGTTATGAATAGATCTCTTATTGACTTTACTATTTTCTAAATGCTTCCTCATGACTTGGACTTTTTCTTTTCCTTTTACATTAATTTTTATTCATGACTATAAGACACATCCGCTGAAAATTGTTAGTCTTTAGGGTGTTGCTAATAGAAACGTAGCTTCCACTAGTATGAACCATGGTAGCAGCCGCTATCATAGTGTACTTACGTGCATTATTGAGAGTCAAGTAACTACCTACCATCTTCAAAAAAAATTTTAAGTAAATATGAGAATATCATATTTTTTCTTTATTGCTAGTAATGTTTTTCTTTCTTGTCTCTAATGGGAGTCCCAATGTGTAAATCACCACTAGTTTCCACGACTTAATCTCGTAAATTTAGCTGGATCTAAAAGGTGAAATAATTTTAGTTATATTATTTAGTGTTGTATTTATTATGTAGTTTCGTTTCTATTGAAGGGAAAAAACTCTTCTTTTCATTTCCTTACACTTACATGGCCATCAATATTTTGGTTTTTCATTTCTTTTCACTTACTACAGCTAAAGTATATGATTGGAATCACTGCGTAAGGATTATTCTTTGTGGGTTCAATATCAGGCAAAAGAGTTCTGGTGCAAAAGCTAAGCATATCAAAGAAGCAACAAATATCAACAAGTCTCTTTCAGCATTGGGTAAGTTCCCTTAATTATATCCTATCAATCTTTTTTCTTTTCTGTGCAAAACGGAGAAGGTGAATGAATTCACATCCTACAAGCTTTTAATAATGAACTTGATGAGTTGAAGGAGAACTTTTCCCCTGGGCACTTTGTTTAGGGAATGAGAAAATGTCAAAGTAATTCTAAAGACAAATAATTCATATTTTTTAACCAAAAATGAAGAACTTCACAGGGAAAAATTTTCGTCCCCATTAATTGATCTTTGTTTTAAAATGGCAAGAATCCAAGTAGCTACAACATGACAAACACGTTAAGGTGAACAATTTCTTCAAAATAATCCAATGTTATCTATGGCACGTCATCAACCTGAAGTTTATAAGGATTTTTCCTCGAACTCAAAACGTCATTGACCATTTAACAATGCTTTTTTGCTTTTGCTTTATGTTCGGCCTTAGTTCTCTTCTCTGTTTGCTTGCTTTCTACGATGTCCAATATATTTGCATGGTTAAGTTTGGCCAACTAGAACTTGTAACTTGTCTCACAAAAACGTGACAATCATCTCGCTAGGCTCTCCTTTTTCCAAGGACCTTAAGTTGTTCTCCACTTGTGCTCATGCATTCCTTCTCGCAAGGGTTCCAACCAATTTCCAAGATTAAATTGTGGTGACTTGAAGAAGAACTTTTCCTTGGTCACTTTGTTTGGGGAATGAGAAAATATCAAAGTAATTTGAAAGACCTATTAATCATACATGTTAACTAAAAATGAGTAACTTTCATAGCTTAAAATCTTATTGGGCTTTTGTATTTGGGATTTGGGCTTGGTGCTCTCGACAATGGACAAAGAGCTTAGGGCGTGGGGCTTAGGGCTTTTTTTCTTAGGGCTTAGAGTTTTGGGCTTTGTTCTTAAGGCTTAGGGTTTTAGGCTTTGTCCTAAGGGCTTTAGGCTTATGGTTTTGGATTCTGGGTTTGGGGCTGATGTGCTAACCGGGAGGGTTCACACGTCGTTGGTCGGACAGGTACGCGCACGCGGGGCTTGGGTGAGGGGGATGTGCGGCGCACGGGAAAATGAGCTCGAGCGAATGTTGGATTTAGGATGGGGAGTTGAAATGAAGGGGAAATGTGGGTGATTGGTATGGAAAATATGGGAATGGCTCAAGGAAATAAGAAAATGGCTCGGGTGGTCGAATGGGGTTCGAAATCGGACAATGGAGAAGTGATAGCTCGGGGAGGGTAATGGGCTCGGGAGAGCTTTTAAAAACAGAGGTGAGATCGAGCAAGTCGAACACGTGAGCAATCAAAGTGTTCGTCTTGGTAGACCTTGGTTGCACTCGGATGTGACGCACCGATCGTACGCGCAAGGGTTGACGCTCTTGGCCGGATATTACTCACCGGAGAAGTTTACGTCAGAAAGAGCTTCAACCAAAGGAAGAAGGTGCGTTTGCACAATTTTTATTAAAATTCTCTCTGCCCTCTAAATGAATGGCTGATACACTTAAAAAAAGGAAAATGAGAAAGAATTAATCTAAGCCCTTCGATTCGGTGGAAGCCTTGGATCAACAGGGAAAGATCTTCTTTGACTTTAGTGAGACCAAAGACGCTCCTCTTCAGCTGAAGGTTCGAACCAACATGGATATGCGCGGCTGAATTTGAAGGGAGACCGTGGTGGAACGGGGAAGACCTTCGGTTGATCGAGGGAGGGCACACGCGGCTCTTTCAAAATGGTGACCGAGGGTTGACTGTGCTCTGGGCCAAAATGCTCCTCTTCAGCTGAAGGTTTGAACCAATGAGGATATGCACGGCTGAATTTGAATGGAGACCATGGTTGACCGGGGAAGACCTTCGGTTGATCGAGGGAGGACGCGCTCGGCTTTTCAAAATGGGTCATGCTCCGTGTTGGCTTTAAAAGTGTTTTTAAAGCAATCAATTGTTTTTTATGATAACTATGTAAAATAAGCATGAAAGATAAAATAAACTACTTTACAATGTTTAAATTAGACTTAATCATTCATGAGTAATACCCTCTTTGAAGGGTACAATTAGAGTCTAACAGTTTGTTTAAGTGCTGCAGAAATTTCAAATATATGCAGTGTTTTGTGTCGACCCATAGTGTCCTGTGTCGACCCTTGTAAAATTCAGAAGCTTAGCCTTTCATAATTTGTGTCGACCCTTAGTGCTATGTGTCGACCCCTGTTCAAAACAGAGGTCGAGTCTTCCAAATTGTGTCGACCCCCCTATATAACTTGTGTCGACCTAAAATGTAGTGCAGCGTGCAAATGTGTCAACTCATCCNAATCTCGATCCTTCACTCCGGGCATCGAGGGACTTGACGCGGGCCAATTTGAAATGGGAGTTCCCGACGCTCCTGGGTTGACCGAGTGAGGTGAGCGCTCGGTCAATTTTTGAATGTAGATCCGTTGGGCTCGTGGGCGCGCACAGACTCGTTCAAAAAGGCGACATCGGGTTGACTCCTCTCCAGACACCGGGGGATTGGTGCGGGCCAATTTGAATTGGAAGATCCCGAGGCTCCTGGGTTGACCGAGTGAAGTGAACGCTCAGTCAATTTTGAATGTAGATCTGTTGGGCTCGTGGGCGCGCGCGGGCTTGTTCAAAATGGCGACCTCGGGTTGACTCCTCTCTGGACACTGGGGATTGGCGCGGGCCAATTTGAAAGGGAGACTCCAGATGCTCCTCGGTTGACTAAAAGAAGGTGCGCGCTCGGTCAGTTTGAATAAAAATCCACAGTTGCTCATGGGCGCGCGGGCTCGTTCAAACGGCGACCTCGGGTTGACCATGCTCCAGACACAGGGGAATTGGCTCGGGCCAATTTGAAACTTGACCTTCCCTTGATCAAATAACCTGAATACTCAGATAATTAGTTAAAGTGGTCGATAAAAACCGGCCTATGACCGTGAGTTGACTGAAGCTACTCTTGGTTGACCGAGGTCTCCAACAATGTGTATCCAACACTTAGCCGTATTTTTCCACTCTTCATCTTGGGCCTCTTTCTCTTCCTTCTCCAAACACTTAACTGCTGATAAAAATTAAATAAAATAAATGTGACCGAAAGTTGGCCCAAAGTGGCTGAAGACCCGGTCTTCATGGGTGAGCACCCAATCCGTGAGAATTGGATCGAGCGTTCTCCCACGTCGGTCACTTATTCCATTAGGCCGACGACCGATTCTTCTCTGGTCGTCGGGTCATGGACGAGGGGGTGTGCGCCGGGCGTGTCATGGCCGGGTGGATGTGCACCGGGTGTGTCGTGGCCGGGAGTGTTTGGACACCAAATAAGCACAACCTTTGGTCACTCCCGATCTGCCTCGGAAGGTGTTTTCGAGGTTAATTTCCCTGCAAAATGAGCAACTAAGTTAGTGAAATTCTCCATGCTCATTGGGGGTTCATCGAGGACGCACTCCGGTTGTACATTAGGGGCTCTATGGTTGGGCTTAGAGATTTGGCATTTTTGCTTTGGGCTAGGGGCATGGGGCATAACGCTCAAGGCATATGGCTTAGTACTTTGGGCTTTGGGCTTTGGGCTTAGGGCTTTCGGACTTAGGCTTCGAGCTTGGGGTCTGAAGCTTAGGACTTTGTCTTAAGTCTTAGGGCTTATGGCTTATGGATTAGGGCCTCGAGCTTTAGGATTTAGGCTTTGTGCCTGGGGCTTTGTGCCAGTGGCTTTGTGATCTAGCTTTTGGGCTTTGGGTTAGGGTTTTGGGCTTAGAGCTTAGTTCTTAGGGCTTTAGGCTTTGAGTTAAGGTTTTGGTTAGGATTTTGGCGTTAGGATTTTGGGCTTAGAGCTTCGGTCTTTGGCATTGTGCTAAGGGATTAGGGTTGAGGTCTTCGGGCTAAGGTCATTAGGGCTTTAGGCTTTAGGATTTGGGCACTAGGCATTGAGCTTAAGGCTAAGTGTTAAGGGCATAAGGATTAAGGTTTGGGGCTTAAGGCTTATGGCTTTGGATTTTGTGCTTAAGGCTTGGGCGTTTGGAATTTTTTTTAAGGTCTTAGAGCTTAGTGTTTTGAGCTTTGAGCTTAGGCTTTTGATCTTTGGTCGTAGTGGTTTGGGCTTTGGGCTTTAGGCTTTAAGCTTAAAGCTTAAGGCCTTAGGGCTTAGGTGATTGGGCTTAGGGGTTAACGTGTCACGTTACCGGACAACCCAACATGGAAGGTTAAGAAATGACAGAAAAGTAAATAAATCTACAATCTAGCTCTTGAATCTCTCTTGTAACAAGCCACCAATTTGACTACTATGAACGAGATGATAAAACTCTTACACACACACCGATATTACCCACCGAATGGAATGAAAGGGTGTTTGGAGGATTCCTCAAAAAACTAAGCAAGCAAATGCTCTGGATATTATGGGTTCAACAACCTCTACAAAATGTGCTAAGGAGGGCTTATAAGCCTCTAAATTACATGCATCACGTTTTTTCCTAGGGCTAGCTAAAATAGGTCAACAAAAAGATGTGCTAGAAAAGTAGTCTTCAGATAAAAAAGTAAAGTGAATTCTCTCAAATGGTTTCCTTCCATTTAATGCTTGCAGGCTGCATGTCCACACATGATTGGAGGCGGTGGAGTTAATAAGAAGGGTAAAAGTCTTTTAGTTAATGGCTGCAAAGATGGTGGGCTTGCAGGGATTTTGCTGAGATCTCATTGGATGAGATAAAGATGATAAAAAAATACTAAATAGACTTGATTGATGATTAATCTTTTAGGGTTGATGTCTTTAAATAGACTACAAAATAACAACTTAGAAAATATTAGAAATAAGAAATTAGCCTAATTTAATTAAAGGATATCAATTATTTCCTAATTAGATTTTCTTCCTAATATATTGTTTTCCTACGCAAGAGTCCATTGGTCTCGTAACATCACTCCCCCTTCGAATAACAGCTTGTCCTCAAGCTCAAAGGAGGGAAGCTCTTTTCAAAACTCGTGAAGCATTTCCCATGTAGCTTCCTCAGAAGGCAAACCCACCCACTAAACTAGTAATTCCAAAATTCCTTTGTTAGTCACGTGCGTAAGATCATCAATGGCTCAAGGAGTGTGCGGCCTTCACGAGTAGGAGGTTGCGGAGATGCTGCTGGAGGAACTGCTCCTTTAAATGGTTTTAGTAAGCTGACGTGGAAAACGGCCTGGCTATAGTTGTGGTGTGAGCTGGCAAAACCGGTCATGAATTCGGATAAGGCAGGTTGCACACTACTTGACGGTGAGTTGATGCAGAAGAGGTGCGACATTCAATGGCTCATGCTAATGTCATTGCTCATTCGAGAGTTGGGGGATCTTGTAATTCAACCTTCACTCGTAAAGGCTCACTAAGACCCGCGGTAAACAAATCCATAGCCTGTTCTTTTGAAATAGATCAGGCTCTAGTAAAAAGGGCCTGAAATTGCTTTTGATATTGTGCCACGATCCTGTCTGATTTAGATCTACTAAGTCACCCAAGGTATTTTTGCGTGTGGTGGTCCGAAAACGCTCGATGCAAGAATCTTTGAAGTGAATCCATGAGAGGTCGATTTCCCCTTCACAGAACCGCTCGTGCCAATCATTTGCATCTCCCTATAAGTGGTAGGATGCTAGTCCAACTCAACCGTGTGATGGAATAACCTAGCTAAGAAAATAGTTTTCACATCTCATCAACCATCGGCGACCATCAGACGAACCATCGTATGTTGGAAATTCCAAACGAGCTCGAATTACTGGTTAAGACACCAGTAATTCCCAACCACATGATAGTAACAACACTAGTATTACTAAGTTAGGATCAGTTAGATCTACTAAGTCAGGATCAGTTATTGGTTGGTTGGATTGACTTTCAAACCCTGAATTGGCATCCTGGTTAAGATGACCATGACCGGTAGATTGAGCCGTCGTATTGAGATATGGGGCTGCTGGGTATCACGCCTCAATGGTTTGCGCAAAAGACTTCATTATAGTGGTGGCCCAATCACTGGAGAAATTTAAGCCTACTGTTATTTGTTGGGTCACTGCATTGTTACTATCATGTGGTTGGGAACTAGTGTTGTAGAGGCTAGTCTGAACAAAATCCCATTTGCCAAAGACTGGTGGTGGCTTGTCTTGGATAGTCCAAGACGTCGGCAACATCTCTTTGCCGTCCCGATTGTCGTTGTTGAGTGCGGATAGGTAATTAACGCTCGTGGGAAGGTGGCCATTCGCAGTTCCTGGTAGATGGAGACCAACTATGGTTGGGCAACGTAATTGTCTCCTGGTGGAAATTGATCTCTTGTGTTTTGGTTGATCATGGTTGTAATCTGCTACTGCCCTGAGTGGGATGATCGAACGCGACCAGACCACGGCCAAACACAGGTAGAATTCCATTGTTTACTGGCATGGGTCTGTCGAAGGCTGGGGGAGCACTTCTGGTCAACGATGTTCGACCTTCTACATTTAAGCTACGGCTGTTTGCTGGGGAATTTTGATCATCAATTATGCAGCCAAATTCTGGTGGGGTGCGACTCTATTAAGGCAAAAGTCGTTGCTCGGTTATCGTAGGTGGAGAACTGATGCTAAGGAGGATCAGACCACGTAGATGGGCAACCAAGGTTTCGTGATTGGTCTGTGTGCGATGGTTCTTCCTCTCCATCTGCTGGTTTTGGTTTTCCATCTGTTGCACCAGCTTTTGAAGGACTACAATCATTGTAGTTGAGTTTGTTTCTGTTGCAGGGCTGCCAGCAGTTGGCAGGAGTCCGTTGGTGGAATCGGAGATATTTCATCTTGAGTTTGCCGTAAATCCTGAGGATTGGGATTGGTGTCTGACGAGGGGCTTGGCTCAATTTGGGGTTTGAATTGATTTGCAAGCTAGATTATATTAAAACTGATTTGATCTAGTTCCTTCAAATTTGTCCAAGAAAACTGATAATTAAACCATGACATTGCTTTCTTCCAAGCCAGCCACAAGCTAGCTTAGTTCAGTGGAATATCGAATCACAATTAGTGGAGTTTTTGTGGTTCCATGAGAAATGTTTGGTTGAATGCCACAAATAACGTTTCTTTTTATGTGGTGATCGTTTGGTTTATATAATTGTCATTGTTACCAATTTTTTTCGCTCGAATAGGTCAACTTCCAAAACAATATTAGTATAGTTGTTCATGGGATGTTCATAACAAAATTGCCAGGTACCATAAATTTCTATTTCAATTCAGATGAGCTTAAAAGTATTTGATGTGATTTGTTTTTTTCCTAAATAAGCTAAATTCTAGAAAGATAAAGAAGGAACCAAAATCCAATTGTTCTCGGGTGTTTGGCATAGGTATGGGTCAGTTTGGGTCTTTTTTAACCTTACAGACCAGACCCATCCGATCTTCGGTTCCAAACATGGAACCAAAGAAGAAACCTGCAATTCGTGTGAAAAATCAATCCAAAAAGTTTTGGGTGTTGGATTAACTAAGAAGTATCAAAACGCATACTCTAAAAAAATAATATCCACAAACAATGAATTACGCTGTCCAATGCCTCGTACCACTGACCTCAAATATCATAGATAAAGAACTAGCTTATAGCAAACCATATCCACCAAAATAAAGTTACAAGAATAATAAATCTCCAAAAACATAATATTTACATACCCATCAATTAACTTCAAATTCAACCTTAACAAATTTGCTTCGTTTTGCACGTTCACAAAAAAAATCATTCAATCTGAACCTAAAATCAAAACAAAACATTCCGCCGGAAGTGACCATCTAAAAAGCATGAAATTATTTATCCTCACAGACCCGACCCAATAACCGAACCAAACTTAGTGCAGCTTGTCATTCTTGAAAACCGAACCAAACTTAGACCAGATAGTAGAAGCAAAGGGTTGGCGAGAAATTATTCTTATCAAAGTTTCGGGCGTGAATACAGTAATGAGATTTCGGTAACGAACATAGCTACAAGGAACAATCGAATGGAAACTATACCCGACCCTACATGTGTAGGATGAATGTTAATCGGAATCTCCTGCCTACTTGGTCCTGTGAATTGGAATCTTCTCCATACAGTTGCTAAGCGACATGCCGTCATACATGGGATGTATTATATTGCGGATCTAGCAAGGGTCCAGAGAGATTTTTGTTTGGCAGGATTTATGCACAAGATTATGTATTCTTCAAAGATTATGATGAAAATATGGAAGAGGAACAGAGGAGGGAATGCGCAAAAAGGATTTGATGCTGATCTTGCGGAACTAAAAATCAGAAAGACCAGGAACCAAACCCACAAACCGAGTCTGAAAAGCTTGTGCAAAATGGGCTATAACTTCATTTGCAGCAGCCATGATCTTGCTGAAGAATTAAATGGCTGCCCAATCAATTTCCACCGAAGGGTATTTCTCCAACCCCAAATTCTCAGCTTGGCAACCATCGGAATCGGAGAAATCCAACAGGGTTATGCAGGATTCGGGTGAAGAATTTGATTGCAGGGGAGGAGTAGGAATGGAGATTTTGGTTTCAGTGATGGAACAAATCTGCTCCGGTTGCCCCTGCTTCTGAAAATCAGCCAATTCTCCGCAAATCGATTGAAGCTTAGCCTCAACTGATGGGTGGAGAGGCTTGAAATCGCCCAATTTCAGCCCAAGGTTTGGGAAATTGCGCCTGGAAAACTCCCCTCTCAGCTTATAAGCAGCCTGATCGTAGGCTATGGCGGCTTCCTCTGCGGTCTCGAATGTGCCCAGCCATAGCCTGGTTCGGTTCCTGGGTAGCCTAATCTCAGCCACCCATTTTCCCCAGTGGCGCTGTCTCACACCTCTGTAGAGCTTAGCTGGTTTTGGAGGAGAGGCCGTCTGTTTCATAGCGCAGCCTTTCAGGCGAAGAAACTTGTCGAATTTCTGGGTTTTGATTGAAGCTTCATCAATGGCGGATTGGAGCTGAAACTGACCCTGAACTTGACGAATCTGAAACGGCGTCCGGTGATTCAGCCTTATCGAACCTTTTCCGCTACTACTCATTTGGTCAACATTCGAGAGCCCATGAGAAAACAAGAGAGCGTTTAATGGAGACGATGAATCGCGGAGATTGGAAGAACATGATGAAGCGCTTTTCACAAAAGGCTCCAGGGCTTTCATTAACTCCTCGCTTGAACTTCCATTGTGAAAATCAATGGCCGCCATTTTAAGGAAAACTTTACCGGAGAAAAACCAGTACAAATCAGAACGAAAACCAGGAACGGAGAGATTTGAAAAACACACCCGTCTGCGTTGATCAAAACAAAAATCAAGAACAAGCCGCTGATTCTAAAATCAAAGAATAGGATTCTGCAGAGAAGGTGGGCGTCTCCTTGGTTTATATAAGACTGGAGTCCATGCTGCTCTCTCTCTCCTCCGGTGAACTTCTCAGGTGCCTTTATTCGATCCAGATCACGGATCCGGTGAAGGTTCAACTGTAAATTAAACACGTGGCATATCCCCATTTAGTGACACTGATAATGACTTAAGTTAGTTTAAGGTTAACCATGGTTAAGAAGTGAAGTCGAAAGGAATCTAACCATGATTAAGGGAGGAATCTAATCATGGATGGGACAAGGTCATCGAAAATTGCGGCGCCAAGAGACGACGTATTCTAGGGCCAGTTTACTCTCCTCACGCAATCCGCCCTCTTACTTAACCTAACCATGGTTAAATTATAACCTACAAATCCAACATTTTTTTATTTATGAAAATTTTAATCTAATATTATAATTTGATTTTTCAAATGTTTCAATTTCCTAATTTTATCATAGTACTAATTTAATTTTATTACTATATCAATCTTTATTTAACATATTTTAAAAAAAGTAAAATAAAAATGTACAGGTAAAATTAATTTTTTTCACAATTTTTCTTATTTTCCTACTTAACACAAATAATCTATAAGTATTTGAAGCCCAAATAGATTATGGTGAGACTAAATAATAAATTTATTTATTTGTTTATTTAATTCAACTTTAATTAAATAACAATATCATCATTCTCAATTTAATTTTATATTACGAAATAGAAGAAAGGGCACCCATCCAGCATACATGTAAATAAAAACACTCAAAACTACTTAGGTTATTTTACAAGACAAAATTAGTGAAACTCTATGGTTGGAGACATTAATGTTATATCAATAATTTTCACACGTTTTTCGAATTAAAAAGGACTTTTGACTTTGAAGCCGACAATGTCAACCCCATTACGCCTCCAAAAATACTATATGGAATTATAGTGATCCACTAAGGTAGGCCTGTCACAATCATTAAGGCACTAACTAAGATCAAATATTAATTAACAACAATAATCACTCAGATGCCTAAGAGCTGAGTTGACATTGGAAGTTCATCCCATTTTCAGTTGATAATCTTAAATAATATGTAGTTGACTTTTACATTTGTCAACTCCACAATCAAACGTGTTACATCTCAGTGGCCGGATCAACCACAAAGCTTCCCAAGGTGTGGTTTAGGCCGAAAAGCATAACCCCACAATAATGTAACTTTATGGTCACGAGACCTAAATTATTAATAATTCATTCTTGTCTGCACTTGAAGCAAAGTCCCGTGCAAATAGTTCAAGGTCTACAAACAACTATCATTTGATCTAGTGCGCTCAGATTTGGATCTTCTTTCAAACCACGCTTAAATATATATATATATTTATATATGGAGCGAATTTTGAGTATTTGAACTAAGTTTGCAACTAATTTTTTATTTTATTTGATTTTAAGAGCACATAGAAGGATGATCGGTACCTTTAGCCTACATTTTTGGTCAACCACTGGACCCGACCTGGATCATATCTGAACAATTATTCAGTTCATCGTCTAATAGATCAAATTCTTGGATCAGGCGGACATGCATAGCCCGGCCCACCATCAATGATTGGAATAACATTTTTGCGTAGAAAGTAAATTTTAATGCGTATACATACGCACAAGTACATGATTAATATCACTCTCATTGACATATATGAAACAAGACAATTATGTGACAGTTTTTCATTCCACTAGCTAAGAACACTATATAATCAAAACTAGAAAGAAGAGCCAAGATTTAGGGAACATATTTCAAGCCTAACTTTGATTTCATATCCAACTATCCAGATTTAGTCAGCAATGAATCTATTGTATGCACACACAAAATTGAACCAACACAGAAGATTGGATCAGAAAAAATTATAGACCAAGAAACAAGAACAAGAAGATCATTGCAGAAAACAGTCAGCACTATGTTGGAATGCAGCTTATAAAGACCAAAACTTCTTGATGAGTAACAAACCAGAAACTTTTCTTCTAATTTCCGAATAAAATTGTATGAAGCTTGTAAAAGCAATAATTAAAAGTGAAATCCATCAAATCTTACACAAACAGAAAACAAAAGCCAGCAAGACAGTATGGGGAAGCATGAAACACAAGGACACTTAAAGGATGTTTTTATGTTCGAAAACGATACATTCAAAGCCAGGCTGAAGCACCAAGGCTAATTCTCGATCGACAACAGCAACAAGACAATCTTACGATTTCTGAGAAGCCAGATGATGAAGTCTAATGTTCCTCTGAAGGTGTTTCGTTTATCCCACCTAATTTCATCTTGCACTTCTCCCTCACATCTTTAAGTTTGTTAAAACTAGCTTGCTGTAAAACAGAATATGAGATAAGTACTTGTATTCGAAAACCTCACAAAGAACCAGATTTGCAATAATCAAGCAGCATTTCACATGCAGAAGGATGCATAGAACTTATTTTCGGCTACAACTCTAAACTATCAATTTAAGGGTAGAGATAACTGTTCCAGCCTAAACTAAAAGGATTCGATATCCAACCACAGATATTGGGTTCACATGGGCTTAAAGGAAAGGACATAATGGAATTTAATCACTTTCAACTTCAAAAGAATACTAGAATCTTTTAAAACAACAACGCCGTGGCTATTTGTCTCTCCCATTTGAGCAAAGCAAAGGATGACATGAATATCTTATTTTTTATCCTAAAACTAATAAGATTGAGTTGTTGATGTGCTTTTCGCCTTGGCAGAACATGCCATCGTGATAGCTATAGAAGTCTCTTTGTCAGCATTTCCTCCCCCGATGATCTCTCAAAACCAGCAACAATTCAGCAGGTGACAGACAAGTGGTGTTGGTTGTATAATGTGCTTTTTTCTGAAGAGTTGTTCAGCTCGCATCCAGGCTAATGCAAATGGCTTACTTTAGAAAATGCCATTTGAACAACCGAATAGCTTCAAATATTTCAAGCTTATGCACCAGGGAAGGTCCCAACTCCCAGCTGGCCCTTTTAAATACTCTTGATTCGAAAGGATACACGTACCTCATTGTATGTGGAACAGTGAAGATCAGTAGAAATTCTTTCCTCAAGTTGAATGGATACAACATATGCAATTTGTAAGGTGTTTTTGGGTTATGGTCGCCTGTATGAAGGCTACTAAGTTTGCCAAATCACCATCAAAAGGGGTTTTTTTTAGAAGTCATAAGGACTTGGGTTATCATGTAAGCTTTATGTAGCAAATATCATAGTCGATCCATAACTCTAGCTTTGACTTTTAAAGTGATTTTCCATCATGTCATCACCAATATTAGTAACATGTAAGAGTAATATTGTAAAAGACATAATCAAGAGAAAAGTTAAACCTCATCGACAAAAGGTGAAACTAGTTTAGTTGTTATGCTTTGAACATTTTTTAGTGCAGTAATTTCAGGTGAAAATATTTCACATATTCATATTCAATTGGTCATCACAATTATGATAATTAGTAAAACCATGAAGTAGATAAGGTTTCTCTCAAGTCTGTCGATCTAGTTCAAGTCGTTTGGTATTTGTTAAGTTGGCCCATTATGGGACTTTGGGGAAGGGAAAGTTATGATTCTAGAATTTATTAGGAGTGGACGCATTTTAGTCCAAGTTAGATTCAGAATGAATCAGACCTGAATCGTAAATTACAATACGATTTCTGTTTGTCTTGGTCGGGTACCACATTTAATGATTTAATTCCTTACATAAGAAGTACTTCAACATGGACATTGTCAAGTTTTAATGTTCTAGAGTTGGTTAGAATGGCATTAAATATCTTTGTTTTAGATTTATCTAAAACTTGTGTCATGTGGAAATTAAGTTTGGAACTGATTTGAATCTACGTTTTCATAATTATAAATATATTGTTGTTTGAGTTATACAAACCTGCTAGCAGCTTGATTTGTTTGTATAAAGATTTTCCCCAAAATCTTGATATCCTCGCGCATTTTCTTTTCCTTGCAATGGATTGTCAACAAATATGTTGAGGCTTTGCTAAGAGCATCACTACCTATGGATCAAAAACAAGCCCATAACTCACATCAAACACTTTCCATGCTATTAGTCTTCCTTCCTCTTCGTGATCCGACTGGTCCTGAACCACCAATTATCGGCTTCGCCTTCCAATGGACAAAGCCATAGACAACTTTTGTTAATCAGTCCTGTCATCAAATTCTAAAGTTTTCACTTGTTGCTTAATCGCACCTCTAAATTCGAAGGGTTAAACCACTAAATTTGAATCTTTGTGTGAAAACTTACAGAATGCTAGTGTAGCTATTTTTTTTATGAGAGTGGCCTCTTGTTGCTATTCTTCCAATTCTTAACATTCCTTTTCGATGCTCTACATAGGACAATGCTTGAACCAAGTAAATTGCATCAAACAATTTGTGGAGTAACTTAAACAACACCAACTTATCAGCGATGTTAATATCCATTTCCAGCATGTTATTTTGAGCTCTATAACGTCTTATCTCTTGTGTTTCCATCATTTCTGTTTGAGGTCAATAAAAATCTAAATCAAAAGTTGCAAATTTCTGTCCCAAAACAGAAAACCAAAATATTTTATTTATTTATTTTAATTCTTGCCTTTCTTTTTCACTTCGACAATGTAAATACCAACTATGTTTAACTACCCAATTCTACGACTAAACTTCCCACTCAATTAATTACTACTAGCTAGATCTACCACATCCTAATTGGTCCACTACGACTAAAATACAAAACCACTTCTATCCCCTTAATGATCATCCAAAAAGGCGATGTCTTTGGCTTATCATTCATTTTCAGCTTTGTGACAGCATTGATTTTTCCATTTCCATAATACTTGTGGGTGATGGCACTTCTCCACCAACTCACTTATACTCTTCCTTAAATGGGAAACAATAAGCACTAGCTACCATTTGAGTCAGCCTTGAGGCTTCAAATAAATTTTGATTTTTAGTGCATAGCCTAATATTCAGACAGTCACTAGGACTGTATTAACGAAATAAACACCTGTAAACACACTGTCCATCGCGACACTAACCACTGGTTAAATATTCATAGATATGACATTTTGTTTTACCATAATTGAAACATTCATGACTTAATATGTAGGATTTAGGCGTTATTTCATTTAAAAACAAATGAAACATTCCAAACTATAATTTAAATATCTGAAATATCACATGGTTGACACATGCTTTTTTATGAAAGATGAAGTCTAAATTGCAGAAAATCGTTGATTTGAAGAAGTATTGCAAATAAAGTTGAAGATGGGAACCTTGTCCTAATCTCTTCACTTTTTTAATGATTTTAGGGAGAAAATAACACATTACCAATCATTGTTCAAAATCTTCCAACAAGACCTATGTGGATTGACGGTATTATACTTCACAAGAAACTACTTAACACATAATATTATCTAGAAAGTAGAATATGAAGTCTATACTCACAAGATGGTTTCCTTCCTGAGAAAATATATCTTCGATGCGATTGAAGAATGTCACCCACTGAGCAGAGAGATCAATATCAAGATGCTTTGAGTTGTTAGAGCTTCCTTGACAGGGATGAGTCTCCTTTACTCTACTGCTTTTCTGACGCAAAATAATTGCTTCTTTGTGACTTTTTTTAAGTGCTATAGAAAACAAAAACAACCAAATCATGATGTCGAGTAAGAACATTTCTAATAAGCAAATTGAAAGTGCAACTTACCAGTAATTCGACCTTTGATATCTTGGTAATGTAGGTCTGACCAAATGTAAGAAGCTGTCCAAGCAGTCACCGTTATTAATTAAAAACAAAATTAACTTGAACTGAAATCCAGAGACCATGTTTACCTTTCAAGCAGAATGAGCAAGAACAACCTTTGTGAAGCTCAGTCCCGACATTTGAATCGCCCATCTGTCCTGTACACCTTTCCAATCCCGAAAGTTTAGAAACCTCTGACATTGGCAGCCTAGACCACTCAATAGGCCCAGATTTCTTTGATACCCATTGCTCATCAACTACATTCTTTTCGACATTCCTGTCAACGAAGTTACGAGACATTTTTCCTTTATCGAACTTTAGCGAACCAGAGCAAGTGGACACTGCATCCCTTGACTCGTCACCTTCTTCGAAAACCCTCTGTGGATCGTCTTTCCCAATGAATAATCCATCCTCCAACAGAACGAACTTATTATCGACCAAATTTGACGAAGCACTTGCAGCCCCAACTCCACAGACGGTTGGAACGACTCCAGAAGTCTCCTTACTCTTAGAACCGAAAAAAGCTATCTCCTTCCTGCGTGTTTCAACATTTTTTCTACTTTTATTATTCACTAAATTCTCAACTTCTAAACGAACTTGCTTCACAGAACTAGGCTCGCCCTCGACACTTTTACGACTGGCATCTCTAGATTTAAATTCGGAATCACCCGAGATCAACGACACCCCTCGTTTCAGACGTCGATTGGTCAAATCGCCAAGAACAGTGCGATTATTGGATAACCCAGGAACCAGATTATGTCCCTGCATAAGCAACGACAGCAAGCAGATCTAGGCGAGTTGAGAGAGTAGTCAGAAACCCACTTCGCCAGATCCACCTCAACTCACTAGTTGGCAGACTCAACTCACAGAATCTTCAGAGTAGAGAAACCAAATATGAAGACCACAAAAAGGGAGAAATTAAGAAACGAAACCCCTGAGCATTTCGAGAGGAAAAGACGGAGAAAAAAAGGAACCCTCTCCAGCACGATAGATCATGAGCTCTGCGTCAAAAAAAGATGAAGATGTCGAAGAACTCAGAAATGGGGAGAAATCCGCGGAGGAGCGAATCGAAACGCACTTGTTTGGCGGGTTTCTCTGTATTTTGAAAATCATTACACACTCGCGACTCGCCTACACCAGCCACTAGTTGTGCCTAGACGGGCATTCTAGCAAGAGAGTCTCATAAAAAATTTTCTAACTTGTCGAGTTGTTGAACTTCTTGAATGGAGTATATTAAGTTTTTTTTTTATAATTTTAACCTGGCTCACGAGCCTCGAGCCGAGCTCAAGCTAAGCTCAAACCAAATCGGTCGAGTGCATCGAGCCTAAACGAGCCTAACATTTATAAACAAACTTGTCATCGTATCTTTGCTCTTGCCTTATTTGTTTCACAAAGCAAAGGTATGATGACCGTTGCCAACTTGAGAGAAAAAAGAAGAGAGAGAGCGGAGAGAACGAAGGGTCTCTCATCGAAGAGAGACCCTCGAGCAATCAAAATTGAGCCTCGACATCGTCTCGATTCACGACGATAGCCGAAGTCGAACTTTTGAGGCTGCCGAAGACCGTCAACCGACTACCGGTCGAGACTCCGAGACAGTCAAGGAAGACGACCAATGATCGGCCGAGTCTCTAAGACAGCGGACAAAGACAACGCCTCTGTGACGACGACCGCTGTAAAGTTTTTGACAAAGACAGAATCTGACGACTCAAGTCTCGGCCGAGGAGCTCACACTCAGACTCTCTCGAGCCTGGCTCTGCTTGCTACAATGTCTATCGATTCGAGAGAGCCAGCGATTGCTAGCTTTAGTTGTCCCTACGAGGGTAGGCAAAACCGGACCGAAACCATAAATTAGACCAATTTTGGTTATAATTTTTAAAAAATTATAAATTATGGGCAGATGCCAGTTTTATGGGTAAAAAAATGTGAAACTAGAATCGAGACGGTGGGTCAAAAAAGTTCTAAAATCAAGTAAAAGTTCTTAAAATTGGTCAGAATCACGTCCAATTACTTAAAATCTGACCCAAATATAATAAAAAATATATTTTATTATTATATTTTATTTTTTTAAATATAAAATAAAACTGAGTTTTACCGGAACGAAACCAGAGTCATTGGTTCTGGTGCTGGTTCAAAAACTCAAAACTGTGAGTTTCAGTTTCAGTTCTATTTTAAGATAAATTGAGGTCTAACCGGCTCGTGCTTATCCTTAGTTTCCCACGCATTCTACGATAATCTGTGATTTTATTTAACGAGTTAAGAATAGTTTTACCCTCCTACTTTTGTTTTTATTATATATTTTAACGTATTATTACGTGATTAGATTAATTTAAAATATAAATAAATAATTTTATTTTAATTTATTAAATACATTTGAATTGATTTAATCACGATTGAGACGTCAAGAAGTATGAGAAGAAGATACTTTAAAATTATCCTTCTTGTTATTAGAAAAAACTCTTTGTTGAGTATTTATATCATCCCTAAACTTTATATTAGGTTTTTTAAATTTCAACATAAACTTTAAAGCATGGGTATATTTCAAACTAATATCTTAAATATTAAGTTTCACCGACAATGCACAGGTGATAAATATTTTTTCATCATTCTTTCCTCTCGATTATTTTTAACTCTTATGCATATTAAAAAATAGTTACTGAATAATTTATTATTAGAATCACTCTATGATTATTTTCGTATAATATCATTTTATTTTACACTTTGATTGTAAACTATCGATTAATAAAATAAATATAATAAAAAATTATTTATTAAAAAGTTGAGTCGAGCTTATCAAGCTTTTTTCTAAAATTTTTAGCTTGAGTCGGCTCGTGGGTCTCGAGTCAAGTCAATCGAGCCTAAACAAGTTGAGTGAAACGAATCTAACATACGTAAACAAGTCTGTCATCGGACCCTTGCCCTTGCCTTGTTTATTTCACAAAGCAATGGTCATACTTTCGAGAGAGAGAAGGAGGCCGAGAGAACAAGGGGTCTCTCTTCGAAAGGAGACCCTTGAGCAATCGAGATCGAGCTTCAACATCGTCTTGACTCACGACGATAGCCGAAGCCGAACTTTTGACGCTGCCAAAGACCTGATGTGCAACGGGAGCACATCATCGATCTAGCGCCGAGGAGCACGGCCAATTTTGCTAATTTGTGTGCTCATTTTGTAGGAAACATAACCTCGAAGTCACCCACGGAGAATAACCAAGAAAAGCCCAAGACGTCCATCACATGGTTGGACACGAACGTGACCGAACACGCCGGGCCGGACATGGCGGCCGATAACGCGGGGCGCGCGACCTTGACCGCACATACCGGGTCGGACATGGAGGCCCATGCTGCGGGACAAACGACCTTGACCGCGCACACCAGGCCGCACACCACAATGTTCACCTGGAACGCACACGCTGGGCCGGACATATCGGCCCAGGGCGCCGGAGACACGACCACGGCGTGCACCATCATCGCTTCGACCGGGCCACGTGACGCGGCCCACGCCGAGATCCATTAGGGTCTCGGCCATCTTCAATAAGTGGCCGAGCGCCACATTTCCCTTCAGCACTTAAAGACTTAGAGAATGAAGAGGATCAAGCATAGACATCACAAGGACGGATTTACAGCCCAAGACCCAGCCGAGGCCGAGGCCCATGCAACACTTAAAGAAGCCGAAGGCATCCTTCAACTTTGCCTGTGTCAAATCTTCATGGATAAGATGCCTTAGCTGGAAAATAACAACCAAGAGGATTTGGGGGGATTCGCACGCACAAAATCCCATGATTCTCGGAGATACATATCTCGGCCGAGCGCACCCGAGAGCGCGCCCGCCAGCACGCCCGCCAGGGCACTGCACATGCTAGCACGCCCGACAGCGCACCCATGGCGCGACACACCCGAACCACGACGCACCTCCGGGATCCATGTGCCAAATCATCATAGACGTCCAATTCATCTGATGGCTTGAGATTACTAGTTCTCTAATTTTTCGTTTAGCTTTGTCTATTTAAAGAACACTAGACTTTCTTGTTTACTTAGTGAATTTTATCAATACAAGAGCTTTACGCCTTTTTGATAATTCCCTCAACCCGACGTTACTTCTCCGGTGAGTCATATCCGGCCAAGCTTCCGTCAACCCTTGCCGAGCCTCGGTGCGTCATATCCGAGTCTTCTCCAAGGTCTACCGATTGGGATCCTTTGATTGCTCAAGTATCCTAATCGCCCGACTTCACCTTCATCTTCCGATTCATCCATAATCCACACCATTCCCGAGCCATCATCAACCTTCCCGATCATCCGATCATATCCACCGTGCCATCTCACTATTTTCACCTTCTAGCTTCCGTAAAACCCCACATTACCGACCATTCCAATCACCGTTCACCAAACGCCCGAGCCAATCTAGCTCGTGCGCACGCCCACCGTTCCCGACGTGCAAAACACCCTGCCGTTGCACATCAATTGGTATCAGAGCAAAAGTTCCTATTTTGCTGCATCAAAGTCTCAATTTTTATACGTAAAAATTGAAACTTGCTTATGAATACTCGAAGCGGAGCCGTTCACGGACTCGCCCGCGACAACACCACCACGAGCGACCAAACGCTACATTCCGGACCACCCGAGCACAACCCTAGCTTCCAAGATCAAGTGGCGGATCAAACTCATCAAATGAACGAGCGATTAGCGGCGAATGAACGAATGATGCAAGCCGTCTTGCAAAGGTTGGACGCCTTGATCAACCAACAAGTGCCGCCGCCGCCCGCACCACGACCGATCCGAAGACCGGGTGTCGGGAATCGCCAAACCAATCAACATGATTCGGACGAATCTGATGACGGATTTTATGAGGACCACCATGCGGACCGAGAGGATGAACGACGCCTCCCGAAGGTAAGTATCCCATCCTTTAGTGATACCGTTAATGGTGACATATATCTTGAGTGGGTTGAAAAGGTAGATGCAATTTTCAACCTTTATGATTATTCCGAAAAGCTCAAGGTTCAACTAGCCACGTTGGAATTCACGGGATATGCCGTTCTTTGGTGGAATTGCCACCGTGCTCAACTTCGGAAAGATAGACAACCCGAAGTTACAACGTGGGACACTTTGAAGGCCCACATGCGTACACGGTTTTTGCCTAATTACTATAGGCAAGAATTATTTTTGAAACTTCAAGGGTTAAAGCAAGGGGCAAGATCGGTCGAAGAATATCTCACCGAATTCAAAACCATCTGAATTCGATGTGAGTTAGATGAGCCGCAAGAGCACCTCATAGCTCGGTTTATTAGAGGACTCCAACGAGACATTGGAGATATTGTGGAATTACAGCCCCATGACTCCTTTGACTCTCTCATTCAAATGACTCTAAGAGCCGAAAGACAAGTCAAACGGAGGAGCAAGTTCGCGGACACAAGACCAATCCCGCGCGCGCCAGCGCCTTATCGTCCGGCGCCCACGTACCCGAGTCCGGCCCCGGCCGCACCATGGGTCCCTAAGCCGGCCGAGCCCATCAAAGCCCAAGAGGCGACTAGTGAAGGATCTCGGACCCGAGAGATCCGATGTTTTAAATGTTTGGGCTGAGGCCATATGGCAGCACAATGCCCTAATCAGAGGGTAATGACGATCCTTGAAGGCACCGAAGAGATAGTAAGTGAGGATGAGTCCGTAAGCCCACCCGAGGACACGGCCACACCCGAAGAGGTACCCGTCCCAATTATACACGGTCAAGACGAGTGTGGACCGCAAGACGGGACTTGGCTCATGATATGACGGGTCCTCTCCTCCCAACCCCAATCCGAAGCTTACCAACGAGAGAACCTCTTCCATAACTGATGTTTGGTTAAGGAAAGAGTGTGTTCTTTAATCATCGATGATGGGAGTTGCACCAACGTAGCTTCCCGAGAGTTAGTAGAGAAGCTATCCTTGCCGACCACTGACCACCCGACACCACACAAGCTCCGATGGATCACGGACAAGGAGGATGTCCGGGTATCCAAGCAAACCCGAGTCGAATTCAAGATTGACCACTACAAAGATTCGGTAATATGTGATGTTATCCCAATGAGTGCCACTCATCTCTTGCTCGGAAGACCATGGCAATATGATCGCCATGTAATACACGATGGGCACGCCAACCATTATACTTTCACGATGAATGGCCGGAAAGTGATTTTGACGCCCATGACTCCGGAACAAGTGGCCAAGGATGAGGCCATCAAAAGAGAGGCAAGGGTCAAAAAGGCCTTGCTCATAAACCGGGAGGGACTCGATTGGTGCATAGTCCGAAGTAACCGAGACAAAGAGACAATTATTCCGGACATGATCAAACCCCTAATCAAGCGATATCAGGATGAGTTCCCGGAGACACCGCCCGATGGATCACCACCCCCTCTAGGGAACGAGGGCCTATATTTACCGGTCCGCGCCAACAACTTGCCAAACCGCGTCAAGGACCGAGGATCGGGGCCCCACACCGAGGCCGTGGGCCCCAAAGCAAAACACGAGTGCTTCACCACCCGTAGGCAAAAAGAGAAAACTTTTCGTCACAATTTTCAAGCGGGAGATTTAGTTTGGCTAAAGCTACGAAATTGGAATTACAAGCAAGCCAAATTACTCCCATGGGACGAAGGACCTTTCCGAGTGACCGAGAGACTCAATGCGAGAACATGCAAACTCGCACTTCCGGGAAAGTTTGGTATAACAACCACGGTCAACATCCGAGATCTCGCTCCATATTTGGATGATGATGACCCGGAAGACTTAGAGGAGAACGAGGTAGATTTGGGGACAAATCCTCAAGTACCCCGGGAGGATGATGTGCAACGGGAGCACATCATCAATCTAGCGCCGAGGAGCACGGCCAATTTTGCTAATTTGTGTGCTCATTTTGTAGGAAACATAACCTCGGAATCACCCACGGAGAATGACCAAGAAAAGCCCAAGACGTCCATCACATGGTTGGACACGAACGTGACCGAACACGCCGGGCCGGACATGGCGGCCCATGACGCGGGGCGTGCGACCTTGACCGCACACGCCGCGAACTTGATCGCACATACCGGGTCGGACATGGAGGCCCATGCCGCGGGACACACGACCTTGACCGCGCACACCGGGCCGCACACCACAACGTTCACCTGGAACGCACACGCTGGGCCGGACATATCGGCCCAGGGCACCGGAGACACGACCACGGCATGCACCATCATCGCTTCGACCGGGCCACGTGACGCGGCCCACGCCGAGATCCATTAGGGTCTCGGCCATCTTCAATAAGTGGTCGAGCGCCACATTTCCCATCAGCACTTAGAGATTTAGAGAATGAAGAAGATCAAGCCTAGACATCACAAGGACGGATTTACAGCCCAAGACCCAGCCGAGGCCGAGGCCCATGCAACACTTAAAGAAGCCGAAGGCATCCTTCAACTTTGCCTGTGTCAAATCTTCATGGATAAGATGCCTTAGCTGGAAAATAACAACCAAGAGGATTTGGGGGGATTCGCACGCACAAAATCCCATGATTCTCGGAGATACATATCTCGGCCGAGCGCACCCGAGAGCCCGCCCGCCAGGGCACTGCACCTGCTAGCGCGCCCGACAGCGCACCCATGGCGCGACACACCCGAACCACGACGCACCTCCGGGATCCATGTGCCAAATCATCCTAGACGTCCAATTCATCCGATGGCTTGAGATTACTAGTTCTCTAATTTTTTGTTTAGCTTTGTCTATTTAAAGAACACTAGACTTTCTTGTTTACTTAGTGAATTTTATCAATACAAGAGCTTTACGCCTTTTTGATAATTCCCTCAACCCGACGTTACTACTCCGGTGAGTCATATCCGGCCAAGCTTCCGTCAACCCTTGCCGAGCCTCGGTGCGTCATATCCGAGTCTTCTCCAAGGTCTACCGATTGGGATCCTTTGATTGCTCAAGTATCCTAATCGCCCGACTTCACCTTCATCTTCCGATTCATCCATAATCCACACCATTCCCGAGCCATCATCAACCTTCCCGATCATCCGATCATATCCACCGTGCCATCTCACTATTTTAACCTTCTAGCTTCCGCAAAACCCCACATTACCGACCATTCCAATCACCGTTCACCAAACGCCCGAGCCAATCTAGCTCGTGCGCACGCCCACCGTTTCTAACGTGCAAAACACCCTCCGTTGCACATCAAGACCATTGACCGACGACCAGCCTAGACTCCAAGACAGTCGAGGAAGACGACCAACGATCGGCCGAGTCTCTGAGACAGCCGACGAAGACGATGCTTCTGCGACGACGGCAGTTATAAAGTCTTTGACAAAGGCAGAATCCGACGACTCAAGTCTCGGCCGATGACATGCAATAGAACGCAGGAGGACGAGATTCAGGGGAGGGGAAGGTGGGAGGAGGGCGAGGGCAGTGGGGCTTGGGCTCAGAGATTTCAAGCTTGGCGAGCTAGGTCATGAGCCTCGCTCGCTCGCTTGAGCTCTCAAGCCTGAGATTCGTGCTCGAGCTGGGCTCGCCTCCCGGGCTAGTAAGTAGGACCAGAACCGTTGATTTTAATTCAGTTTTGGTTCTAATTTTTAAAAAATTACAATTTATGGACAAATGCCATTTTTATGAGTAAAAAACTGTAAAACCGGAATCGAGACGGTAGGTCAAAAAAGTTCTAAAATCAAGTAAAACCAGACTCAAACTCTAATATAATCTAATATAAATCCTAAAATTGGTCATAATCATGTCCAATTACTTAAAACCAGACCCAAATATAATAAGAAAATATATTTTATTGTTATATATATATTTTTAATATAAAATAAAATCAAAACCGTTAATTCTATTGTCGGTTCCAAAAATAAAAAATTGTGACTTACGATGCCGACAATATTCATGTTTATCATGACAACTGAAGATGACTCGCCTGAGTTTCTCGATTTACCCTCTCTATATTTTTGATAAATAAGTAATTTATGCCTTCAACTGTGAAAATAGTTAAATGAAGTACTAAATTTTGAAAGTTGTTAGTAAATATCTCAAAATTTAACAAACTCTCTGTCGATCATGTTTTTTTTTAATTTAGTTAACTAACAAGAATTTTTATCAATTACAATCTTTTAATTACTATTTATGGATGAAATTAGTCAATTAAATGGAAAAATATTATTAAAATAAATGAAAAATGTGTTCATTTGTAGTCTATTTAAGTCACGATAAATTTCAAGTTGTCGATTAACGATTTTTAAACTATGAAACATTTCTTGCAACTACCTAGTAATTTGTGGTGTAAATTGATATCCACCCTTTCATTTTTTGATTTTCTCCACCAATTCAACTAACCGTTTGTGTAAATCTTTTTCGTATGTTAATTTTGCAGAGTTTTAGCTCCCATGAATATGTTCCATAAAAGCTATTTCATTGTTAGTCGCAGTAAAGTTCTTTCCTAGCCATTTTGTCGGCCGAGAAAGTACCATTTTTTCCTATCTAACGCTTTCTTTACAGCCAAACACAAAGTCAGAGCTCAAAGAAGCAACGATTGTGAGGTAGGAAATCGTCCAAGTGCAGTCCGCCGGCGCACGAGAGACCCTTTCTGAGCCTGTTATCGTTGCTCGTGTTCTTCCTCTCCACCTCGACGGAAAAGACAGCACAAACAGGCCGGTGGTCGGAAAATCTCGACTCCCCTCGTATGTAAGCTAGTTGCTCCATGCCATGTCCTCTCCACAGAATTCGATCGCACCTGAAATTCAGAATTCCGTATAATTTAAAGTATAGTTTCTTACGTTCAACAGAACATAAAGTTGAAGTGCAGTGCACGTACCATGCCGGTGTCCGGCGTTTCTTCTTCGACTTCACTGTTTCTCCGGCGTAAGAATCTGAGTTATGAGAATACTTGTAAGTGGGTGCAAACTGGATTTTTCCTTCTCTGAACCCACTGAAAACCCTCCCTGCTTCTCGCTCTATGTTCAACTGTTTGCATGATAAGAGAGCGAAAATAAGCAGATCGATGAGAGAGGTTTCTGAAAGTCCCAGAAAACTGTGGAAACGTAATGAACCTGATCCTTTTGTAGCAGGGTGTCCCAGCCATTATCTTCCAGCAAAACCTTTGTTTGTTCGTAGCTCAAAGCTACTCGATAATTCAAATCTCCCAGCCATATTATCCGGCTGCCAGATGAACAAAAAACAAGAAGAAAATGGTTTAAACCCTCAAATCCTTCACTCAAACTCACAAATAATATTTATCCAGAATCCAAAACTTTCAAATATTGACTTAAAAAAACTAAAAAGGAGTGATTAAGAAGGTAATACAGACTGGTGATCAATGATTCTTTCCGGGACCGGAGTTTTGCAAACCCTGGGGAAGATGGTGGTTTTGAAGATTTCAGCAACGTCTGCGTTTCTTTTGAGTTCATCTCCCTCCTTCTCACCCGAAGCCAAATGACTGCACACGAAGCAGAAGCTTGTTTGGTGCAGTGTCATGCTTATCGATATACAGCCCTGAAAAAATCATCCGTTTTTAGTTCAGAAGCTTTGTTTGCCCTAATCAATAAATTATGGACAGAAAATAGTCTAATTTTTTTTCAACCTTTTTGTCCTGAAAACCTTAAGTGACAACGTCTTAAAAGCAAGAACACTTTGTCCATCATTATTAAAATGTTAGTCCATAAACTTTAGAGATAAAAGCTAAGATAATGAAATATCTCAATTCTCTACCCTCTTAAATTCCAATTAATATTTATACATGTTCAAAGATAAACATACCTTATTTCCCAGATAGCCCATTATTCCTCTCCCAACTGAGGAAACTCTAAGATGAGCAATGTGAGGAACCAGCTCCTTCCGAGCCCAAACCGAGACGAATATTCCGACCATCTGCTTGCTCTCTATAAGCTGATAACTCATTTGATCGACGGAAGTAGGAGAATGACATGAATTGCCTGGACTCGAAAGCAGCTTATCGATGTCGTTCCTTTCTTCACTGCACATCGGAGAGGCCGCGTATAGATCTCCGTTCATGTTGCTGAGGTGCCTAACCTTTCTCTCTCCAATGCCGCAGTTGCAGCTCTTCAACGTTGCCCTATTTGCTTTCAAGCTCTTGCTTAGAACTTTCAGAGATTGCTTCTGAAAAACGGCCCAAGCTTTAGCATCTTTGGTTGAAACTTTATTGATTGCTTGGCTTATCAGAGCTAGCCATTTGGATGCTGGCTCGTTGTCTTCAACCAGTACATTTCCAGCATTTAGAGGAACTATTTCCTGAAATCTTGGAAAAAAAACATAAAAAAAATTCAACTTCCTATATTGTTTAATTTTTTGCTCGAAAAATCACTTGCTGATGTGTATTATGTTTATTAGTTTACGGATTCATACCCAATAACATATACATCTGCAGCTCCTTCGACGTTCAAGAAGTCTTCGAGATTGAGGGTGTTGTTTGGTGTTTTCCCTCCCACATTCCATGTTGCTACGAATATCCTAACATTCAACATCGATCAAAAACTAATCTTCCGTCTTAGAATTCATGGTTTGTCTTCGTAATGTTTGATCTAATCAACGTTTCGAGGATCCGGAGTATATATTGACAGAAAACTCCAACAGATCACAGGAATGAATCAATCAGAAGTCTTACCTCAAATCTTCAAACTCCGTTCTTGGTCCCATCAAGAATGGTTCAGAACTGCTGAGATTTAGGCCTTCAATCCCCGTCTTCGCCTGTCTTTCTAGGAACCAATAAAGACCATGATTAAACATTGATTATAGACACGAATGATAGGTTTGAAAGTGATGCTTCAATTTCTACCACGAAATTTGAAAGTTTTCGTTTCGATTTAATGACTTTGACAATAATGAAGTCAGTCTACTGTTAGGTAAACTACCAAAATTATACAAGGAAAAATCAGAATTATTTGGGTACGTGGCCCTATTACGTTCAGATATCATGTCAGTCTAGAACTTTTCCTCATTTCCTCGTGATTAACTACATCGAGTACCTTTGAGCCAGAGCAGATAAGCTCAATGAAGATTCATTTTTATTTTCTGTTAATTACTTAACACATGACTCGATCCTTTCTATTCTTGCTAAGCGCATTTCCAGTCATTCCTAAAAAAAATAAGCAATCACTTCCAATAGATGGCCACAAAAAAAGGAAAGCAAGATCTACCATCTCATAATTTGTTGGGTTTTGTGTCTGCCAACAAAAAAGACTCACTTTTAATCAATGTACGACAAAAACATTTTCGTAGAACTTGCCACAAAATGTTTTCTGATAAAGTGATCTCATTTTGCATCCTCCAATGTTTACTTTTGTTAAGGTTCTAAGGTAGCTGTAAAATTATTTGAATAATATGAGAAAGAAGAGAAACCTGAAAAGCTTTTTCTGAGAGGAGAAGCATCCATGAAGACTTTTCTTCTTGACTCTACACCTTTTTCTTCATCTGTAGAACATGAAAAATTACGAGCTTCAGATTAAATATCATCGTTGATGGAGGTGGAGAGAGAGAGAGGGAGAGAGAGAGAGAGACCAAGATCGACCCCATGTCCAATTGATCGAAACACATCGGGTGCGTCTGATTTTCCTCCTCCATGTCTCATAGAACCGAAAATCTTGGGCAAAATAGACTGATAAAGGCGAAAAATACATTTCAACAAATAAAGTTGAAGATCAAAAGTATTAAAGATGATCAATAGACGTAAAAATGGAAGAAGAAGAAGAAGAAGAAAAATCACCTTTTTCTTCCTCTCATGCTTGGCTGAATTTTCTGCACTGGTAATGCTGGAGGATGTAGACTCGGCATTCATCGTCTGTCATTCAACCCTAGAAGTCCAGGAAACAGGAAATTTGGATTCTGGGTTTTCTTATTTTCATGAACGTCGTCGATTCTGTTCTGTTTTTGTTTAGATTTCTTTCGAGAAAAAATCGAGATGAGAAAGCATGGTTTCTCTCACCTCATCTTTCTGTTTACTGGTTTGATGGACGAGAGTTTGGCGCCAAAGGTTTCGGAGAATTTACGATCGTGAAGAGGGGAGACGCGGGCACACATATTGCAGTTTTTTTTATTAATATTTATTTTTCTTTTATATAAACCTCGATTGAACCTTTGGATTTATCCTAGATTTTGGGTCGTTTTTCAAGTTTGCTGATTTTGGGTTGGATATTTTATTAAAATTTTGATCAATTAATTTCACCAATTTTATGATTTTTTACCTTATAAACCATGAATCACGAGTTAAACCGGTCTTTCCTGCGACAAATCTATTTAAAATGCAAAATCATCCCAGCCATGCCCAAAAAGTTCTTGTTTACCCGTGGCCATAGCTGGTTTTACCCATGCCTACACTGAATGACCATCATTATTTATTTGCAAACGAAAAATTAAATTTAAAATCATGGAAATTGCAATGAAATAATATAATTTGTCTGCTGTGCAAATTAATAGAACTTGACGTTGCAATGTCATTTCATACTTTATTGGACAACAAAAATTTTATTCTCAATTATTGTTTAAAGCTCACTGTTATAGATGCGGATCAAGAAGCGACACAAGTCATACCCACCGAGAAATATCAATGCGAAGAATTGGACCTCTAATGAAAAAGACAAGCAATGAGACTAATAGAGCAACCAAGGGCAGGCCCGATAAAAAAAGATGCAATTGAAGATGTTGTTGGCCCAGTAACACAATCAAAATCCAAGATGATGTGTCAAGCCTTGTGTGAAGTAATTGTAGATATCCAATAGAGAATCGCGGGAGCATGCCGAATTAAAGATATTCAATTTATTGTAGATTGAAGATAATCAAGTTGAGCAAAGAAAGTTGAAGATTTTATCCAGCTTTAAATGAATACAGATTCAAAAAGATCTTAACCAACATAAGCTGTTCAATTCAAGTTTAAACAAGATCTTATACAGCAAGATTCACTTGAAATCTTGTTTAAACATTGATTTAATATCTTAACTACCCTTAGTTTGATATTGTAATAATCTATAGATTTGATCCTGGGATTCACTAGAATTCTTTTATAATTTCGTAACTCATTAAATTTTGTAATTTAGTTTTATTGTTTGATGTTTTAAGGCACGAGACTATTGTTTTTTTGGATCAGATTTGAGTGGAATAAAAACGTGAGTTTTTTTAGGGAGAATTTTACCTTTGATTTGTTGTTGAAGAACTCGATCTTCTGTAAATTAACTCTTGAATGATCATGTTAATAACTTTGATTCTTTCTGACAAGATTGGTTTGGTCAAACTCCTTGTTTGATAACTTAAGTTCCGTCAACAATATTCGATTGATGTCAATTTTTTCGTACTTTATTCAAAGGCAATACAAGTGTTTTTTTTTTTCCACATTGTTGAAGAGTCTCAAGTTTGATATATTCATGGTTCTCATTAATTGGTATCAAATCTTTGACTCCTAAGTTTCTATCTTATTATAACTTATCTTCTTCTTTCAAATGCTTTTCTTAAAAAAAACAAAAAAAAATGTGAAAAAACTATTCTGCAAAAAAACAAGGCATGAACCAAAAAAAGTTATTCCTGCTTATTGTGTTGTAAGTACCCTTAATTTAAGTAGTTCTTATTTTCTTGTTTCATCGATTTGGTTTGGAGGATTCTTAATTCATTTTTGTGTAACACCCGACTTTTTCCACATACCTTAAGTTTTATCAATGTTGAATGATGAACGAAGTTAATCTATGCGACCGATAAGATTAGTTGATTTTCAAGGAGATAAATTCTTTAAACGAGTTTAACTCCTCTTAATGAAATTAAGTGAATTAGTTGATGAAAATATAATCGTTGGAAGCTTATGGTCAGTTGGGTCGACATAAATTTTTTTGCGGTCGACATAACTCTAAAGGATTCGTCTCTGGAAAAAATGTAGGTTGGGTCGACATAAATTTTGTGCAGTCGATAGGATTCGTCTCTGGAAAAATCTGGGGTCGACATATGTAGGTTGGGTCGACACAATGTCTTTTCTAGGGTCGACACAGTCAATTTATATGGGTCGACACTTTTTGCACGCAGCACTGACTTTTGGGTCGACACAATGTCTTTTCTAGGGTCGACACAGTCAATTTAAATGGGTCGACACAAGTTATATTGTTGGGTCGACTTATAAACAGTGACCGGTCGACACATTGTATAATGTGTCGACCGTTCTTTGAAGTTATCCGAAAACCTTTCATCTTCCACACGTGAAATTGTTTTAAAAAAAAGTCATCATTATGCAGCTTTGGCTCTTCAAGTGTCATTCGGCCATTCAAGCTCCAAAAAGCCATAGAACGAGTTTTCTTTCCTCAATTCTCCTTTTTGCAGAGAATTTTCCTTTCCAAATACTCTCTCGTAGCTTGAGAGAAAATTGGAGCTTTGGTGTTCTTGAAAAAAAATCAAGGAAATTAAGGAAAGTGAATATGAGTTTAGTTTGGAAACGAGGTAAGAATTCATTACTTGTGTTTTTGTCCTTTGGGACCTACATCATAAAGGATGTGTTAAGAATTGTATGCTTAGTTTAAATATATTAAGTATGAAGATTACGTATTCTTATTGTTTTGGGGTGCATCACACCGTGCACTGACCCTGTGTTGAGGGATTGATTGGTGATATGTGACATTGAATTTCATTTGTATTTTATACGTAATGCCTAAATACGTAAAACACGAAATGAACGATAAAAGTAAAATTTTAATTATTTTGGAGATGTTTGTGCATTAAGTTTTTAAGTTCTTGACTGATAATGTTCACAAGTATATATTTTTGTGATAAGTAATTAAGTTATGCAAGCATTCATATTCATGCATCATGTTTTAAAAATTACGGAAGTATTTTATCATGCATGATTTCAAAACGTCGCCCAACCATATGTTGAGAATGAGATATGAGGAGAGCTGTCTCGAGGGAGGCCGGATGGTGCTAATACTCTATCCCGAGAATTCTCTCATACGATGCATGAAAAATGTCAAGCAAGTAAAGATCAAGATTAAGAAAACTCGGGGGTGGAGTTGAATTGGCTGCCTTTCCGAACGGGCCAGATGGTGCTCTGTGAGCTGCCCGTGAGGAAGGCCAGATGGTGTCATTCTCTCCCTTACGTGTGCCCGTTTATTATGTCAAGAATGAGGATCAAATATCAAGTTAAGAATCAAGATAAAGAACAAAATAAAACATGGTTTTAAACGTGACATGAGCATTTTAGGCATATAGGTGATATGATTTCTTAGTGAGCCTTAAGCTTATTAATTAAGCTTTATGATGTAGGTGATGAAGCTCGGGATGAAGAATTTAGTCCTCATCACGTGCCATGATACGTGGATGAAGCTACTTTGGAGCGGAATGTTTACGAAACCGAGTGACGACCAGTGGGTGAAAGAAGAAAGAAGTTTTAAATATTTTATTAAGTTTTATGAAAACTTGTTTGAACGAATTGACACGTTTTGGATATCATGTTAAGAACTTTTATTAAGTAATTCGATGAGCAATGTTTGAATGTTTTGTGCTATTGCCTATCTATGACATGTAATGAATGTAATAGTATTTTGATATATATTTCTATGACGTGTTTTATAAGTATGACGAGATCACATTATTTTAACAGTTTTTAATGTCTTACGCTTCCGCTACGATTTTAAATCAAGAGTTTTGAACGAGATTTTAAAAAGAAAAATTTTACTGCTGTTTTTAAAGAACAGGATGTTACATTTTGTTTCAAAGTTACTTATTCTACTTTTGGTGACTTGAAAATTCCTGACTATTTTTACTCTTACATCATTAGAGCATTATTTCTTCATCATCATTTGAATATCTTTTTCTTGGATCTTATATTTCTTTCAAAATAGTTTGACTTTCCAATCTTAGAAGTTTGATTTTTTAGCTTAAAAGTATAATCTTGATTGTTTTTGCTTATTGAAGATTACTCTTGATTAGGTTTTTACATAAATAACTAAAAGAAAAAATTGAGAGGTAAAAGCCAAGTGTGAGATAATTTTATAAACGTCATTGATTGAAAGAAATACGAGTGTGAGTGACATTGATCGAGTGCAAACACGTGACAGAGTGACTGAGGTCCTTTTAAAAGGTAAGAATGAAACTACTACAACAACTAAAACTCGAGAAATTAAATGTTTTTTATGTTAAAGATTCGACCACTCTACTTCAATTTTTTTTAACAAAAAGCAATGGTAATACGTGATATTGGGATATCGAAAGTGAGAGCTCAAGTGATGGCGAGATACCACCATTAGAAGATTGTAGCGATGTGGAGGTAGAAGAACTTTGAGGAGAGAAGTCTTAGTTACTAGAAGTACATTCAACGTTAAGCCAAGGAAGATAGAGATGATGTAAAAAAAGAACACATATTTCATACTAGATGCCTCGTGAATAACAAAGTATGTAGTTTGAGAACTGATAGTGGGAGTTGTACCAACATTGCTAGTACTTTGTTAGTCAAAAAGTTATGATTGGAAACCAGAAGCATCCAAAGCCATATAAGCTACAGTGGTAAAGCAATTGTGGTGAAGTTAAAGTTAATAAATGATTGAAAATTGCTCTGTCTATCAGAAATTATCATGATGGAATTCTATGTGATTTAGTTCCTATGCAAGTAACACATATTTTATTGGGAATGCCATAGCAATTTGATTGAAAAGTCAAGCACAATGAGTTCAAGAATGAGTACACCTTTCTTCAAGCTAGTAAAACAATCATTCTCAAGCCACTTAAACCATGCAAAACTAGTGAGGATCAAGAGAAAATTGCAAGGGATTTTAGGATAAGATAAAAGCCGATATGTGAGCAAAATAGTGATGACAGAAAAATAGAGTGAGAGAGAAAACTAGAGGAGAGTGTAAAAAGGCAAAATGAGCAGGAGAGAAAACAAGAAGAGACTCAAAAAATGAGTGGAATTGCTAGAAAAAGTGAGGTCAAAAGCTCGATGTTAGCAAGACAACAAGTACTTATACTATTGTAAAACGATATATATCTTTCTAGTGAGAAGCTAACTCTTTCATTTTCAAGTTTTGTTTTTACTCTTTTGAAAGAATTTGAAGCGTGTTCCAAAGAGATTCCTAGTGGGTTACTTCATTTACGAGGAATCAAACACCAAATTGATTTCATGTCTGGGTTTCAATTCCCACTAGGCCGGCATACCGAGCTGATCTCGAAGAACGAAAGAAATCCATAAACGAGTGGATGAGCTAGTAGAGAAGGGTTATGGGAGGGAGAGTCTTAGTCTATGATCTGCTCCTATAATTTTAGTTTCAAAGAAGGATGAGACTTGAAGAATTTGCGTTGATTGTCGAGCTATCAACAAGATTACAATAAAGTATTGACATCTTATTCCAAGGTTAGATGATATGCTTGATAAATTACATAGTTCATGTTTATTTTCAAAAATATATTTGAAGAATGGATATTACCAAAATATGCATGAAAGAAGAAGATACATGTAAAACCCCTTTTAAAACTAAGTATGGTCTTTATGAGTAGTTGGTGATGTTGTTTAGATTATCTAATGCACTAAGTACTTTTATGAGATTAATGAATCATGTACTAAGAGCTTTTATCGAAAATTTTATTATTGTAAACTTTGATGATATATTGATATATAGCAAAATCATAGATGCACATGTTGAATATTAAATTTTGTTTTATTGCTTGCGAGAAAATCAACTTTATGCTAATTTGAAGAAGTGCACTTTTTGCATGAATTCGATAGTTTTTCTTGATTTTGTCATAAGATCAAAAATAATTTTTATGGATCAAGAGAAAGTCAAGTCGATTCAAGAATGGTCGAGACCAAAGAATACAAGTGAGGAAAATAGTTTTCATGGATTGACAAGTTTTTATATTAGATTTGTCAAAGATTTTAGTACAATTGCGGCACCCTTGAATGATCTTATTAAAAAGAATGTAGAATTTAAATAGTCCTTAGTACATGAAGAAGCTTTTAACTTTCTAAAAGACAAACTTACTAGTGGACTACTATTTGTATTACCTAATTTTAATAAAATATTTGAGATTGAATGTGATACGTCGACAAAAAATATATTGGTAGTGTTTTGTTGCAAGATTTCGTGCTTATTGCTTACTCTAGTGAAATCTTAGCTGTGCTACTTTGAATTATCCAACACATGAAAATGAGTTGTATGCCTTAGTAAGGACTCTACAAGCATGATAACACTAAATGTGGCCAAAAGAATTTATCATTCATTCTGACCATGAAAATATGAAAAGTCACAATGTAAACTACTCAAAAAACACGCAAAGTAGATGAAGTTCATTGAAATCTTTCCATATATTATCAAGTACAAGAAAAATAAGAAAAATATTATGGCCGATGCATTGTCTCGAATGTACGTACTTTTAACTTTCTTAAAATATAAATTGTTAGAATTTGAATTAGTTAAATAATTATGTGAGTTAGATTTGGATTTTTGAGAAATCTAGAAATTGTGTGAAAAGATTTCATATTTAGATTACTATAGACATAATAGTTATTTGTTTAAGAAAGACAAATTTTATGTTCTTAAATGTATATTGAGGGAACTTTTGTTAGAAAAACTCACGCAAGAGGATTAATGAGAGATCTTGGAGCAAATAAAACTTTATATGTTTTATGTGAGTATTAGGCCAAAAATAGACACCATGCACAAGTAGTTTGTGATAGATGTATTGAGTGTAGGAAAGCTAAATAAAAAAATCAAATCACACGGTAATTATACTCATCTTCCAGTACCTACTCAACCTTAGATTAACATTTTTGTGGATTTTATTATGGGTTTGGCGAGAACCCAAAGTAGAAATGATAGTATTTTCGTAATTATTGATATGTTTAGTAAGATGACGCATTTTATTACATGTTCAAAAACTAATGATGCTACACATGTTGCAAATTTATTCTTTAAAGAGATTGTGAGATTGCATGACTTACTAGTGACTGTGCAACCTCGAGGAGATGGTCATTTTCAAGTCGTGGAGCAAATTAAAGATAGTACCTACAAAATTAATTTGCCAACTAAATATGGTAATGTAAGTGCCCCTTTCAATGTTAGTGACTTATCTTTATATGTTCAGGAGATTCGAGGGCGAAGCTTTTCAAGGTAAGAAGGAATGATATAGATCAAGAGGTGACACAAATCAAGCCCACCGAGAAGATCAATTGCCAAGAATTAGAGGCCCAATAAAAAGGTCAAGCAATGAGATCCATGGAGCAAGCAAGGGCAGGTCCAATAAAGAAGAAGCAATTGAAGATATTGTTGGCCCAATACCACGATCGAAATCCAAAAAATGCGTCAAGTCTTGCATGAATTAATTGTAGATATCCAAGAGAGGAAATCTCTGGAGCATGTTAAATTAAAGATATTAAATTTATTGTAGATTGAAGATAATCAAGTTGAAGCAAAAAAAGTTGAAGATTTTATTCAACTTTAAATGAATACAAATTCAAAAAGATCTAAACCAACAAAAGCTGTTCAATTCAAGTTTAAACAAGATCTTATACAACGAAATTCACTTAAAATTTGTTTAAACATTGATTTGATATTTTAACTACCTTGAGTTTGATCTATAGATTTGATATCATGGGATTCACTAGAATTCCTTTATAATTTTGTAACTTATTAAATTTTGTATTTTAGTTTATCGTTTGCTTGTTTTAAGGCACGAGACTATTATTTTTTAGATTAGATTTGAGTGGAATAAAAATGTGCGTTTTTTAGAGAGAATTTTTTCCTTAGTTCTTTGTGAAGAACTTGATCTTCAACAAGTGAATTCTTGAAATATCATCTTGATAACTTTGATTTTTCGAGACAAGTTCGGTCTGGGTCAAGCTCATTGTCTAATAACTTAGGTTTCATCTGCAAGGTTCGATTAAGATCAAATTACCCGTACTTGATTCAAAGACAATCCAAGTATTTTTTTTCTGCATTATTGAAGGTTATCAAGTTTGATATATGTGTGGTTCTCGTTAGTTATAATACAAAATATATATTATTTAGAAGATGGAAAGAAAATAATTTTTCTCGAATGTAAACTATGAAAATAGGAGTTCAATTATTTTTATTCAAATGTTTTATCTCATGAATTAAATCATTATAAGTGTTGAAATACAAGTATTTATGAAATTATTATCAAAGAAATTAATATTTTATGAGCTTAAATAGCTCGAGTATTAAAATCTCACTAAAAGAGTAACAATTTAAGCATATAAAAACCTATCAACTTTTCATAGAAAATGAAGGAGGATGGATCTCAAGGTTGAAGACGATGAACTGACAGAAGATAAAAATAAAATCCGATTTCATGGAATTTGTTGATTGAAGTTTGAATCTTTCTTTGTTCTAAAATTGAAAATGCATATCTAGATTTTTACTGTGTGCTGTTGAAGGATTTAGTATTTAATATACTTTTTATCATGATCACATTTGTATCATAATGTAAACTAGCTAGCCTCTATTTTGGGCCATGTTATGCTTGCTTTTAGGTGTGTGTAGAACCAAACTAGACAAAAGACTTGGATTGAAACGGGCACATTAGTATGATTTTAGTCAATTCTACACCTTCATTGTTTTTAAATAGTCTTATATTAAGTTGAATTGATTTGACGATATGGTTCTAATCTCGATATAGTACAACCATAAACTCGGATCATACCTTCAGCTACATAGAGAGGTTCATTACCCGTCTATGCAGTTGAAGAATAAGTTAACTTGCTTAAATTTTGAAAATTTAGATATTTGCTGGTTTTTCTTCATTTAAAATAATGAAAACATTAAATAAATAATTCATAATAATTTAGAAAATTGGCGAACAAGGCATGACAAAGTGGCATGTTTAGAGGACGTGGGGTCAAGCTGATGGCGTTTGCAACTCAGCCTTGATTGGTTGGTTTCACTTCCATTCATCCAAATATATTATTTATTTATTTTAATGATTATTAAATAAAACAAAATGATTAATATTTTTTTATTAGAAAGTGAGACCCGATAATTGACACAGAGTTTGTATAATAATTGATCAATTAAGACCATTGATATTTTATTACTTAATTTCAAAAAAATAAATATCAAAGAAATTGCTTTTAGAACCAAGTAAGCCAAGGCTAATTATCTCTCATTAAGTTATTTATCAAGTTTATGATTAAAATAATGATGACTTTATATTGTTCTTGAGTATTTATCCTAAACACTTCAAACTTTTTCAATGGAACTTATCTCTCGTTAAATTTTTTTAACCATTTGTCATTTCTATAAAAAGCTCAAGTTCAAAATTATTTTTTCAATAATTCTATTGAGTTTTAACAATAAAGTTCAATTGGAGAAATCAGTCGCATAATTTTAATAATTATGTCACATAGTCTTTCAGTTATCTTATTGTCTCAATTATCCGTACGAGGTAAGACAACTCAACGTCCATTATTGAAACTATCAATAATATAATACAAATTCAAACTTTATTTAATTGTTAATTATTAATATAATAAAAATTGGTAAAATAAGTTTGAAAGTGGAGATTGAAAATAAACAAATATTAATGTTAATCAAACTTAAAATGAGGTAGAAGCATGGCGTGACTTCTTGTAGTTGGTGCTCACAAGCAACGGCCCAGATTCGCTCTCTTCTTTGTTAATCTAGTTTTAGCTTCTTCTTCACTCATTCGAATACTCTCTCCTCTGTGTATCAAAGCTATGAAGGAGGAAGAAGAAGATGTTGCTGGGGAAGCGAGCGGCACCACTGTTTAAGAGGACCAGCTTGATGGAGATGACGGCTGATCTGAGCAACATGGAAGTACAAGAGGCGTATGATTTTCACCAGCCTAGCAATTGTCGTGATCTCGGAAGCACCGACTATGATGCAGATGATGTTCAACAACTTCTCGCCCTCTCTGCCGCCGACGAATCTCCAAAATCATTTTGGCCGAGATCATCCCAACAATTCTCACTTTCTCTGCACTTGTGGCTTATGCCACCCCGTTTGCCTGCCGGCCGTGACAATTACACGTGCAGGTGTAAGCTTTCTCTCTCTCACTCTCAGTAATGACCTAAAGTAAGGCTGATGAGATTCAGAGTAAGCTTAAGAGCTCAAACATATCAAAGCAATGAATCATTAAAACATATAAAAGAGTATAATAGTTTCCATGAAACAAGTTAAAGCTGATCTCCGAACATTAATAGACGAATTCAAGAACTTTTCAGATAATATTTTCAAAAGTGATCTTCACAACAATCCTACCCGACTTCAAAATCTTTCCAGAATGGGCAACATCGTAAATTTAAACATCATTTGCACTTTCAAATATGCAGATTACAGATATAGAACTAATAATTCCAAAACTTCTTTTATTTTTGGTATTTTAGGTTTTCTAATTATTATTTTCCTATTTAGTTTAGGTTTTCTATTGTCTTTGTTTTGTTTCTTAGTTATTATTTAATTCCTAATTGCTTGAGTTGTATTTAAAGGCAACTAAACTTTATGATTAATCACCTTGAGTATTTTGGAGAGAATTTCTTCTTGGGCAAAAAAACTCAATCTTCTTCAAATTAATTCTTGAAAGATCATCTTGATAGTTTTGGTTCTTACCAACAAGTTTGGTTTGGGTCAAGCTCCTTCTTTGATAACTTAAATTCCTTCGGCAGGTTTTGATTGTAGTCAAGTTTCTCGTACTTTATTGAAAGACAGTTCATGTATTTTTTTCGCATTATTGGAAGGTATCGAGTTTGACTTACTCGTAGTTCTCATCATTTAATATCAGAGCTTTAGTTCATTTATTCAAGCTTTATCTTACTCTTTTGTCAATCTTTTCTTCCCCCGAATTTCATTTTGAAATTCTTCTAATGATGAGAATCACATGTGAACAAAGAATTACATAAAAGTAAGATAAAAACTTGAATAAATTATTTGAATTGATTTCTACCCTCAAATTATAGGATTTGAGTTATATTTTTTTTTTATTTGAATTGATTTGGTATCCAGATCTCAAATGAGTCTCGGAGAAATATCGAGAGTTGTCCAACTGATCGAACAAGTCACCAATCCGAGCAAAAGAATACTTGTTCTTCCCGGTCATTGAATTTAAATTAACCATAAGCTTTTTTCGCAAGTGAAAGCAGAGCACCCCATGGAAAATTACTCTCCTGATTGAAACCACGATCCACCCGCTCATCCAGCTGAATCTTAAACTCACAAAGCTCTGAGGTGGCCATATGAAAAGAAGGAAGAACTAGTGCTCATAACAAGATTAATGCGGAACTCAGTCTCTTGATCCAAAAATAATCATCATAACTCATCAAGAAATACATTGGGAAACTCTCGTACCACGACGAGTTTCAGACGCTAACCATCGGTCTCTACCTCTAACCCTCCACATCAACAAGTCATAAGTTTTCGAACTGCTCCAGTCAACAGCGACCACCCAAAAAATTCTTCAAAATAGGGCTAGTCGTCACCGCATTCGCCCATTGAGGTGCACAACAATAGACTCATTCATGGCAATTGAAGTACCTTTTTAGAGTGGCATCAGAAGCCAGTCCATTCCTAAGATCACGTCGAATCGACCCATGGGAATTATAATCAAATTAGCAAAAAATATATGATCATCGATGACTACAACGACTGATGGAGATAAAGATGAAACTCCAAAGTCACCAGCAAGTTGTATTAGATGAGAATGTATTTGTAACCTCCTTCCTAGCTTGAAATATGTGTTTCATTTTTTTTTGCTAGCGTCGGAAAATATTTTCTTGTAAAAATTGTTTAAGGTATACATAAAAACTAAAGTACTTAAAACATATTTACACATGTTAGGATTCTTAAACTATTTACAAGCTATATGTACAAAGTTGAAAACTTCTTTTTCAAACCATTATTTACGATTCTTCAAAATCCTTGCCCCAAGTTAAAATATGCTCAAACAACGTCAACCACTACCATGAAAAAAGCGATCCATCTCGTACACCTCTTTGTGTACGTCTTCCTCACCTACATCATAAAACTCATCTATGAGCATAAGACTCAGCAAGTAGTATAGGACATTGATGAACATGTGCATGATATGCACAAGTAAAGCTTTTTTTTTATTCAGGGTCTTTCATTCCTTTAATTTCTATCATTCCTTATCATTGGGGCTTCCTGGCAAGGAATGAGAGACCTCAAACTTGAGTCCACCTAAGGGGATAGCCAACTCGATTCCAGGAGTTGAGAGACCACAAACTTGAGTTCACCTAAGGGGACAACTAACTCAAACCCCTTTTCAATGACATTTACGTAACTTTCTCTTTCTTTCTTTTATCTTTCTCTTTCATTGGTTATTCGAGCTCAACCCGAAACAATCATTTTCATATTATGTTTCATATGAAATCTAATGCATGTAAATAGTTCGTAACTTTCTAGAAAACATGATGCATGAGAAGTTCATGTTATGAACGTGCCAAGCAATTAAGTAATATTCATAACATTAAAGCAATAATTCATCGTATCATAAACCAAATCATGTTTTTATACATCATTTTATACTCGTATCTCATCTTAAAATACAAAGTATAAAACAATAGCCAAGTCCTATTGTTCTTTGATGTACACTCAATTAAGGGAAAAACACAGACAATACTACTTACCTTAATTATCCTTAGCAAGTATTTCTAGCAATAGAAAAAATTGTGGATCACCTTCACCTCAATTACCTAAAATCATTAAACAATTTTGGGAATCAATGCCATATTTTGGGGTACTTTCAAAATATCATAACTTGTTCTGTTCATCATGAAATATTATGATTCTAAAGCCCATATGTCACTCAAGGTGTCTAATTAGATGTGCTAAAACATCTAAGGCATGAGATGAGTCTATCATTGGTTTCAGATATGAAATCTTGAATTGCACAGAATTGACAGTTTTGTGGTAACTTTGATCAAATATGCACAACCTCTACCAATTCTGAATTTCCATCATTCATAAACATATATATGATATTCCAACTTGATTGGTTAACCAATAAACAAAACCATTGAACAAAACTTTTAATTTTCATGTATCACTCATAACCAACTTACAAATTCATTGATAATCTCATAATTTTCACTTATCCTTAATGTAATAATGTGAATAACCATAATCAATATCAACCACGTAATATAAGATTTTACCTCTTGATTCTTAGCTCAATAGATTACTCTTGATGACAAGAACACTTTTCCTTAGAGGATTGGAGGCCAATTTCAGCTTCTTCTCCTTCAACTTTCACTTTCTCTCTCTAAAACCCTTATGTCAAGTTCTCTCTCTTTCACCCCTTCTCTCTCTTCCGCACAAAAATGGCTGATCATCAGCCACTCTCTCATATTTCTACATGGTTCATGAGGTGAAATTAACATTTTGTCAAATTTATCCATTTACTTTTACCATTCTACCATTACCTATTCCATTTATTGCTAAAATACCTCAATTATCATCATTTAAATCTTACTTAGCTTAACTAATTAATTCACATTAGTTCTAAGCTAATCCTCAGGGTTAACTTAATTAATCATGATTAATAAACTCTAATGATCTCATAATTTTCACTAATTATGTCTTAATCATGATTTGATACTAATCCTATAGTGACATGTGTCATATTCCGGTTCATCTTCCTTTTCCACTTCTAATTCAGCATGTGTCACTTCAATAATTTCTAATTGAACCATTTGATAGCATAAATACTTAACTTGTACATTGGTATTACAGTATTTCTAGAGTCTCCAAATCAATAGTAGATTCAAAACCAATAGAGATGATGCGTAGACCATGTATAAAATAAAGCATAAGCAAGATAATAATAGAGAAAGATCGAACGGTCCATGGTGTCTTGGTTGAACTAACAAACCAGTCGCCCCTCGGTTGCAACTGTATAAGACTGTACAACTCTCTGCTAAAAAACTCTATATCTTCCATGTCCAGTCTTGGCAGAACTCTGAACACAGCTCTCGCTAGTATGTGATGGAGCTATCTGTGAAGGAATCTAGTTTGATAAAAAAATTTGCTGCCATCCATAAGAAATTTGGAAATCAAAAGTGGATGGCTGAAATTGTTGCAAAGTTTCAGCTCCTCATCCTCTACCAAAGCCTGAAGTAGGTCAGAAAACATTGCTGTAAGGGGTAGAAGAAGGTTGCATCGGGAATTTTTGTTGTTTTTGCCCTCGATTCCAAGGACAATCCTTTTATTGTGTCCTGGTGATAGGCCTCGACAATGGTATAAGTAGGAGGATGCATAGGAAGGGTGAAGGTTGGAAATCGGGTTGCAATTAAGTGAAATAATTACTTAATTGCTAGCCAAGAGAAGAGGAATGAGTTGAAAGGAGTTACTGGGGCATAACACTTAGCCAAGAAATGACTAAGTTTTGGCGGATTCTACATTGAGCTGAAATTTTCTAAGTGTTGGTTGAAGGGGGTGGTGAATGTAGCCAGATATTAAGTTAGGTGGAAGGGATGAATGGTGATTGAATGTAAGAGTGGTGGGTTAGGGAAGAAGGATGAAGGTGGAGGGTTGGATTAGGATGTGATCGGGTGGTGGCTAGTTGGATGGATCAGGGTGAGGGAGGTGCACAGGTTGAAGGGTCGTGTGAGTTTTAATGGGTGAGGCAGAAGGGTGTGATCATTAGAAGTTGACATGGTCTTGGTCGGTTTGCTTGTTGGAAAAATAACACCAAACCAGTGTATTGTGATCCTAAAACTTTAGGATTAGGGTTAAGACCAAACGTTACCAAGATCGGACCATAACCAGACAAAAATTGGGTCTTGATCTAGTCTAGTCTTGGATTTTGCCACTAATTAAATAAAAAAAAATTAAATTAATAAAATATAATAATAATAATAAAGTAATTTAAATTACAAACTACAAAAAAATTAATATGGGAACATGTAATACCAAATTGAAAAATAGATTAAAATAGTTAGAAGATTATAATAATTAAAAATGTTAACATAAGAAAATTTCAAAATACACATTTATTGAAATTATCCACTACTTCAATAACCTTTAATTCTAACTAGAGCTGGACATAGTTCGGTTTGGTCTACCGGACCAATATATATTGGTTCTAAAATTTGAGGACAAAAACTAAGACTGTACATGACTAAGACCGACTAGATTTGAATAAAAAATTATAGTCTGGAGCCAACTATCGATTTAGGTCGATTTTGTCCATCCCTAGTGATCGAGCTTTGGTTAAGGAGAAGGTATGGCAGCTAGGAAATATATGGGTTGGGATTTAACAAGGTTAATGGGAGAACTAAAGATAGGTTCATGTAGCTGGGAAGAATTAATGAAGCTAGCTAGAATAGGTTAATGAGAGATTAATGGAAGAGAGAAAAGAATTGATGGAGGAGTAGAGGTGGGGTATTTGGGATTGGGATTGGAGGCTTAGGAGGATAGATGAGTTTTAATGGCTAGTGTAAATGGTGGAGAGAGATGGGGTTACTGGTGGAAAACAGAAGGGGATGAATGGGGTGGCGGTTAAAGGGTTACGAGTAACCGAGCACTCACGCGATGAAGGTGAAAGCGGTTGGTATAAAGGTGGTACGAGAGTGGGTTGGCAAGCACACACATATGGGCTCGGTCGTGGTGCACGGAGCATGGGTGACCTAGTCACGACGAAGAGGCATGACCTAAGGGCCACAACAGACTCTTGTGAAAACTGAGCTCGGGATGACTTCTTCCTTTTTGGAAACTAAGTGGCTATGTTTGGTGTCACAAGGAAGAAGAGATGACGATAGCGAAAGTGGAGTGAATGGTTTGTCGGTTGAGGCGCGGTGGAGGCGCACTAGTTGAGTAGGTGGATACTCAGATGAGTTGGTTCACACATGAGTGTGAATGGTAGAGTGCTCGTGCAGGTTAGCCACTAGCGGTTGAGTGATTGTGGTGGGAGATCCAATTGCCATGATGGATTCCGACAGCCAAAGAGTTCAGCTTCACCTCTATCACTTAACCACCATGTGTCAAGAGAGGGCATATAATTGTCTTTGCTTGAACTCCAGGCTTCTACTTTAGGAGTTCTCTAATATCTTTACCGCCGTGCCAATAGGCTAGAGAGGTGCTACACTCGACGAGCAAGATGCATGACGAGAATTAGAAAGATTACTCACTATTCCAATTCCAATGAAGAATACACGGGAAGTGTCAACCTATTTATAGGATCTTCGAGGCACGAAATGAAATGCAAACTTAATTAAAACGTGAATTTATACTAATGCAATAAATCTAAAGTAGGTGGATGAGATATATGAGAGAATACATTGACGATGGATAGATGTTCATGCATGGGGTCACCTTGTTGACATGCATGCTCCTAGTAATGGGTGGGCCTTAGTCTTAAGGAAGAAGCTCTTGGGCCAGTTGGGGCTTGGGCAATGATAAGGTAAAGGAGCTAAGTACAAAGGTAAAAGCAAAGAAGTAGAGTGTAGAATGGGCCGGATTGTTGCAAGGGCCGAAGTGATTCCAACATTCACGCACCAAGGAGAGATCTACACACGAACCTTAGGTCGGGCCATATCGAGCTGCGTAAGGTGCAATTGGTTGTAACCCACTCACCCCCATGTTTGGTAGAGCAGTCTGAGTGGTTCACTTTGTTTAAGAATGACACCCTTAAGTTTTTTATGCCTCACTTCCTCGAACCTCCTAAGTACAATTCTATGCAATCTCGTGGTCTCTTCTCTCTTAGTCCATCACTTGCTAGCTTGAAATTCGAGAACACAAGGTCCAATGCTTAGTTAATCTGCAGCCCAAATATATCTTTATAACATATAGTTACATTTCTGAAAAAGACAAGCTCTAACGACCTCCACCTAAACAATGACATATAAACGAGTAATTGTTTATGAAGTCAGAATGTTACAAATAGATTTCAAACTATCAACTTCCATTTTTTTCTCAAAGCATTATCCTATCCGGAAGATCTTATTGTACAAGTTTTATAATCTTCGAGTAAATGTATCTTCTTAATTAAAAAAAGGTAACCAAGTCTATATGGAGGACCGTCCCCATCGTCCTGGAAATGTCACTTTCCCCTTCATTTCTGTCCATTTTCAATGCCCACAATCAATGCTACCGACAAGACAGTGTACGATAAAAGCAGAATTCAAATTACTTTTCAACCGATTGACGAGTGGCGTTTGAAGCACTCTTCCCCACACACACACAGCAACTTACAAAACACAGAAATAAATTAGAAATCGAAACACTGGATGAGAGACGTTCTTCAATCCACCCATCATTACCACGTGCCCGAATACTTATTCATTTGTATTCCAGAATCATGTTGTTCTCTGGAGCCAATCCAACGCAGGCCCTCATTATGTTCTCTAGCATTGCTCTCTGTTTTGACAAGGCATTCACCACTGGCGTGCCAGGAGGAACCTGTTTTCAAAAACCAAAATTCCAGTTTCAAAACCAAAATCCAGTCCCACCACTTCCCGGAAGAAATAAGTTTTCAAAAACAAATCAGGCCTGAGAGCTTTTAAGAATTGAGAAAAGGGCACAGCTGTTTTGTACTTACGAGTGGGGCCTTAGTGAGATAGCTCAGGATTGTAGCCACGGGGTGGAAAGAGTGAAATTTTCCCTGCACAACGACGCAAATTCAATTAGAAACGATGTTTTTTAGGCCTAACGCAAAACAGAAAGAGAGTTTTTACAGACCTCTGCTTCACTTTTGAGCTGAATTCGAGAACTGAGCTCGGCAAGAAGCACTAAATCCAGGATGATGGGTGCAGCCAAGAGAGAATCCTCACATGTATTGTGCAACACAATGGTGCTCTGCCCTCCCATGAAGATCTCTGAGGTATACTCATCCATTGCCCGCTTGCTATCTCCTACGTACGGAACGTACTACAATTCGCAAACAACGCCATAAGTAGAAGAATATAGGCTAAAACACTCCTTTGTGTTCTCTTTGTTGGAAAACGTTATTAGTACCTTAATGACAACAACATGGTCTGGGTGCTCGCCCGGCTCATACAGAATGCCGTTGCTTGACACCATATCATCCACAACATTGCTCTTCGAAATCTCTTTCGACCGGAAAGTTTGAGGAGCTGAGAGATTCATTCCGTCGTTGTTTCCCAAATGATTATAGCTCACAATCGAAGTTGGCTGAGATAAAAAAACTGATGAGTATTCAATCTTTCCACAAGTTTAGAGACATTTGTCAAAATGTTCTTCAAGTTCTTATACCTTAATACCAGCTCCAACGAGGAAATCTACTAGCACAGACTTCATTTTGGTTTGTCCACTTTTGAAGTCATCTCCACCAATCAAACTATTCCTCATGATCGCCAAATCAATCAACCCTAAAAAGAATGCAACAAAAATCAGAAAACTGAATATTTGGTGCATCAAAACTTGCTCTTAGCTACCTGGTACAAAAGTATTCTGCGGGCTTCCATTAATGAAAGGTACATTTTCAAGAACACAAGCTATTGCAAACAGTGTTGAAGGAGATATCTCCGCCTCGTTCTTCTCCACGGATTTCATAAGATTATCCATTGTATCGTTTAATCCGACAATTACATTGCTGTACCTCTCTGTGTTAGCAGTCCAAAGCACCACGACACTATCCACCTTTGTTTTCTCTTTGAACTCCCTAAATTTTGATAAAATTAACACAAACTTCAATAATCTTGCTACATATCCAATTAATGGACAGAAAGCATAATTTCACGTTCACCTAATGTCTTTGATGACCTGTTTTACTTGTTCTCCCTTGGTTCCTTTGATGACATTGTTGGCGCGTGAACCTTGATTAGCAGCAATGAAATCAGGGTCGTAGATTCCTGGAAGTGGGATCATTGATTCCATGTAGGGCCTCAGTTGCTTTTGCAGATCAATGTCAAAGACCTTAGCCCTGGCCATGGCATCAGCCAAGTTCATATCACTGATGTCCCACCCCCCAAACACAATATTATCCGGATTAACCTGCATGTTAAAAAAATAATTAAACAACAACAAAACAAAAAGATCACGTGGATAGCTATAGCTAAACAGGAGAATTCTGAACAAGAGACAGTTGATTACCATAGGAAGCAAGCTCTTGAAAGGGGCGTAAATCTCTTCGCCATTGAAGGACCCGACTCTGATAGATGAAGCCTGAGTCAATGAGCCAAAGTAATTCGCCTGCTGCACTTTATCCTTCGTCGCCCAAGAGATTCCCCTGAATTTTCCATACCAGATATTAAAAATCAAACATCTCACAAAAATAACCACTAAAAACCCGAAAAGGGAAAAATTGCATGCACGATTTAAACTTAATTTCAACGCAAACAGTTGAACCGAAACAATAAAATTTAATTTTAAATCAAAATAAAGAAATAATTAAAAATAAGAGAAACGAAAAACATACTCTCTGTTGGCTATGACCCCTCCGGTGAGAGTGGAGCCATTGTTCCCACCCCATCCAACAAGCATAACCCTGAACAAAAAACCCGAATGCAATCAAAGGAAAAAAAAAAACTCACAGATGCATAGAACTGGAGGATGACGAACCCTAATTTAGGAACGCGAGTTTGAGTTTTGAATTCGTATTTGACGGATTTAGGCTTGACAATCCACCGATAAGTGCCGTCCCGGTTTTCGTGAACAAGCTCCGTGGTTTCGTAGTTGTATACGGAATGAATCTCATTTCCAGCGTAGACAACGTTGGGGCTATCGACCTTGAAGCTCTCGATAAACATCTTAAATGCAGGGGATTCTGAGAGAAATTTCTCGAGAAACAAACAGAAACGAGAAAGAGAACCACTCTCAGAATCAAATCCCCCACCCTATAAAACTCTCCTGCGCCTACCGCTTGTTCGGCTTCCCACCTCTGCCTCTAATTTATAGAAAATACAAAAACTCTGCTCTCGTTACACGTGGCAGCAATTTTGTGGTGGGCCCACTTATGCATGATTTATTTTACATATGAAACGTTAATTATTTGATTTTAATCTCAAACCGTTTATTCAATATTTGACTCAAAATGCTTTTATAGTTGTTTTTCATATAATTTTAAAGTCACCTCCTATTTTTTATTGTACATATTAACATATTAATTTAGAGAAAAATATCTGATCTAAAAAGTTCGAATTTAGGAGAATCATATTTGAATCTAATCAAGACTTTTCGGGTATCCAAACTTTTATTCGTAGATCAGGTTCGGTTTAGTTACGGTTAATTAGTTTGAGTCAATATTTGAATCTAATCTGATCGAGTTTTAGAGTTTAAAACAAATAAGATCTGATCTAATTAATTAGTTTGAGTCGGGTTGATCTCATATGATTGTCATTCATAATGCTAAGTTTATCTTCTTAATAAACTTTCTTAGTGTATACATTAACGTGTTCAGTTGTGATTGATCGATTTAAAATATACTTACTGTATTAAAACTAAAATAATTATCTATTATATTTTTTTTTGCATAAATCACAATTGAACACGTAAGCATGTACAATAAGAAGACATGCTAAGAAGATAAATCTGACTTTACCCTTTCAATTAACCAATCATGATTTGACACGTGAGTATTTATCATGAAATGATATGATAAGAAAGTAAACATATTTTTCTTATTTGACACAAGAGTTAACATGTTCATGATGTACTTAAATGTGCTCATTAGTTTGTTTTTGTACTTAAATGTGTATAACATATGTATGATATCTTCTAGTTACATTAATTGTAACGTCCTCTAATTCTTTTAGTACACTATTATCTATTTTGATCAAGAACACTCACGAGTTATTTTTTGATTTTACAGCTCCAAATACGTTATACAAATGAATGTGAGGAATTCTAATTATATCACATAAATTTGATCTCTCAAACGATATAAGATTGTGCATCCCATCAATATAGGTTGCCCGAACTATCATCAACATCAATTTAGCCAAACTACCTTTCTCTATCATGTCTCTAACCAAAAATTTTGTGAAGTGGATAATGTAAAAAACTTGACTGTTGCTGAGAGTGTGGAATCAAATCATTAATTCAATGATTTCTTGTAAAATGAACTAATCTATAATAAGAAGGGAAATAAAGAGGAAAACTTTATTCAACTCTTTGTGATTAAAGAAGAATACATGAGTAAACTTGACAAATTTAATGTTTGCTCTTTAATCTCAACCGAAGTTTTAATTTTAAATGTAATTCATCGCTCATGATTAAAGCATGTAGACGTTATAAATCGACGTGGAACACTTTTTTAATCTTATCGCACACTCATTCGTTAACGCATATTGAGTAATTTATTTTTTAATTTCTATAATAGAAGTGTACCTTCTTATAAAATATAGCTTGCTTTCCGCAACATTGGGATGTAGGTGGTTTAAACATTTATTCCCCTCATGACCTTGCTATCTAGCGACGATCGAATATCCAAATCATGCTTGTTATCATATGCTTGATAATTGCCACCAACGGGTGTTATTTCTACCATAGGCTTCTTGTAATAACTCGACTCATGTGACCAACACATGTTCGCTTCAGCGTCTGACTCTATCTCTTTTGTTGAACCATGATATTTCCACCAATTGCTCAAACTTTTTTCCATCTTGTAAAACATCTTTAATTATTGACTATGCATTCACTTGAGTGACTAAATAGTATGAGTTTCAATCTAGAAAATAAAGACTTTTATAGTAAAAATACGGGATGTGGACAACCACCTGTCGATACAACCATTTGCGCCCAACTGAAGAGTGTGGGAGGGGGCACTTGCCGCGTGTAGTTGTCACTTGTCACGCTTCGTTGAGGTGCGACAAGTGCTTCCTGCTATGTGTAGGTGTCATGTGTTGTGCTCCGTTCATGCGCGGAAATTGATACCTTCAGCGCTTCACCGTCTTCACCTTCTGCATCATAATGTGGTGCGTCTAGTTGCACTGACACACGACCTTCCGCGTGTCGGTTATTTTGGGTGGTGCAGACAGTTGCACTTGCTGCTAGTGGTTGATTCGTTAATTTTCAAAGTTCGATGATCAATTGTTACAAATATGAAAGTTCTATGGCTTGAGTGGTTTTTGTCCTAATTGTTTTTAGGGAAAAGAAAGTTGGTCAGTTTTAAAAGACAGATCCAAGAGACCGGAGATGAAATTACGACCGATCATCACGTGCGACCGGTTGTTTTCCTAAAGCAGAACAAACTTTGCTTTAGAGTTACAATACGCCGTTCAGATTAACACTAGTTATTTTGCTTTGTGTATCTAGTGCCTTTTGATTCAAACTATTTGTACCACCTGAGCTAATTGACCAAGTTATCTTCTAACAACAAATATTAAATTTTGCCAACTCGACCCGAGATTATGACATGAAAATCATCAAATCAACATCGACTCCGAGGAAAAACTCTAATAATGGATTTCACAAAATGATAAGAATTAATAAGAACAGAATACACATGAAAGCAGTTTGGTTTTTGACCTCTAAAACTTCGAGATTGCAAATTCAAAGAAGTGCAGGATAGAATTAGGACCAAATCTGATTGCAACTAAAGCCCGGTTTGCAAAATTATAGAGATAATTGAGAAAGCAACGAAATAGTATTTCAAGGGTTGACGAAGATAAGGTCACCAGTGGCGCATTATGGTCGGAATTTTACCACAAAACTAATGACTTTAAATGGCAAGGGGTGTGGTAGGGTCTTCCACGTTCTGCAACAACCCCGGTGGTAGTTGCCGTTTTGCACTCTATTATGCCATTGCCATCAAAATCAAATCTATAAAAGTATTATAATTAAAAAATTCAATAACTTGTAACTTATAGGCAAATAAAAGTAAATGTTAAAATAAAATATACAATCGAATTTGGCAACTCGAATACTAAGTCTAGATCCTCAAATATACAAGATCTTGCTTCAACATGCACAAAGTCATTGAGCAAAGCTAATTAGGCAAGGTCATCAACAAAATTATTAGGTAAACTTCAAAGTTTAAATATATTACACTGCAACGACCATATTCGAATTCGAGATTCTAGTTTTGGCCTAATGATTTTGGCCATCAAGCTCAATAATTTATCGATAACACTAGAATTAGAATAGAAAATGCATCGATTGGGTGCACCTTTTTTGCGTTCGAAGAATGTGGTTGGTAGTGGAAGAGAAGAGCCAAAGAGAGGACCTTAGAAAGCTTGGGTGGAAGCAAGAGAGGCCACCTCACTCTTTCTCTTCCTATTGATTACCACAGCGGGGAACCTCACCCTAAGTGGTCCATCGCCCCTACCCGCCTTCGTCCTTGTCGTTATCGACCTCGCTATCGTTCTTTTGACCCAAACAAGTTTACGCAAAATTGCCTAACAAGTCAAAATTCTTTCTAGCTTGTAATCGTTGCGTATTTAGAAATTAGCTGTGAACTTGTTTAACGACTTCATTAGCAATAAGGTCGAATGCGTTTTGGCACGTTTCATTATTTCGTTTTCAAGTGATTGAGGGAGTACTTTTATGGAGTGGACAGCGATGCTCACGTAAAAGACTTAGCTATTTTTCTGGCCCATCTAGTGGGTTGGTGCGTGAAGAAGAGGTCTTTTGATGAACTTATATGCTTATGTTATTGTCTAGTTATATTTAAAATATCATTGGGTGGTTTGGCAGTTCAAAATGTTCACAATGACTTGCATGTTTCGACTAGTTCTAGATTAAAACTGGACAAATTCGTCATTGTCGGGTTAGAATGTAACATCGTTATTTTATGTAGCCAATATAGTAATCTCCAAACCTATGCTAATTGAAGCTTGTATTTGAGAATCCCTTCTCTTGCATGTAATTATCAAAAAATTAATTTCTTTTTGGATAATCTCTTCGACTTCACATTCTTTAGTCAGTTGTTCTAGGACACTTGATTCTTGCTTGTGCTTTACGATTTTTTCTTTCATCTCTTGATCTTTCGGTGCTTGCAATATTTTTCTTCTCGTATTACGTCTGAAAAATTGAATCTTCTTCAAAAGTTTTGCAGTCTACCTCAAAATTAGTAAAACTACAACTTCTTTCATGGCTTGTTTGAACTCTTGAATTGCTTTTCATTGCTCCTCTTTCATGCCTTTGTCGATAACGTACTTCAGCAGATTCGTTTTCACTTTTTTTCACTGATTCTTGGAAATCTTCACTCATTTTTACTGGCCGTATCTTGCTTTCCGTCGTTCATATCTCTTATTTACTGAAGTATTTCTTTTGAAATATTTTTCTTCCATATCTCATGGTGTACGAAAAAGAAATTACAGTAACAAAGTACTCCGTTTTTGTTTAAGAAATTCTCGATTTTTTCGCTTTATCTTTTTTTTTTAAAGAAGAATTTCAAAAACAAAATTCGAGGGGTGACAAAAGAATTTCATCAAAGTAAGATAGAAACTTAAATAAAAAAACCAAAGCTCTTGTATCAAATGATGATGACTATAGATATGTTAAACCCAAGACCCTTTAACAATACAGAAAAAGATATCTCGATCGCCTTTGAATCAAGTACGATAACTTGACCCAAATCAAACCTTACCAATGAAACCTAAGTCATCAAACAAGGAGCTTGACCCAAATTGAACTTGTCGGTAAAAACCAAAGCTCTATAAAGATTTAACTTGAAGAATATTGAGTTCTTCGCAAAGAAACAAAGAGAAAATTTTCTCCAAACACTCAAGGTGAATTAATTATAAAAGTTATCATGTTTATTACACTAACTTGGAGCTTGACCCTAATCGAACCTTACCGACAAAACCTAAGTCATCAAACAATGAGCTTGACCCAAACCAATTTTTTCAGTAAGAACCAAAGCTATCAAAGATGACCTATCAAGAATTAACTTGAAGAACATAGAGTTTTTTCGCAAAAAATTAAAGACAAAATTCTCTTCAAATACTCAATGTGAATTAGTCATAAAAGTTGTCATGTTTATTACAATAACTTGGATGTCTTTAAATATGCTATACAGTTTTCTAAACTAGAAATAAAGTAATTAGGAAATAACTACTAATTTGGAAACAAACTAAAGACATTAGAAAACTTAGCCTAAATAATAAAATAGCAACTAAGAAACCTGACAAATTTCTGATGCACTTCTATTTCCATAATCTGCATATTTAAAGGTGCGAATAATGTCCAAGTTTTACAGTCCATCTCATTCCTAAAAGCTCTTGAAGTCAGTTACAATTCTTATGACACCGACATTTTGAAATTAAATCGGGATGATTGTTGAATTGCCCATTGATGCTAAAAGGTCAACTTTATACCTTTGTTATGGAAAGTATCATAAAGTTTCATATTCTGCAATCCTCAATTGCTTTTATGTTTCACTTTGTAGGTAGCCTAGATCACATCATTACTCGTGGGCGCTTCAATTGACCTTCTTTCAGGTTAGCACTTTCTCTCGGTCGAAACCCTCGACCAAGTAGAGATGGAAGGTTTAATTCCTCTAATGATAAAATTATTGGTGATCAACTTCTGTTGTTGAAAGAGAAATTCACTTTTTCATGTTACAAGTGACCCAGCTAAAAGTTCCAATTGAGGAAGAGTCCTAACTAGAAAGAAGACTGAGTGAAGCACTCCGAGTGAATTGCAACATGAGGAACTTCGACTTCAAGATTCATGACGTCAAAAAAATAATTTAAAGTTGAAGTGTTTTATGAATTAGGAACTTGTAAGATCAGAGTGTAAATTCTAGTATATCCATTTTTGTTATGAACTCTTGTAAGATATAGTAGGAAGAAAGTTCAATCACACGAAATTATTACTCTTCTGATTCAGCCAACAAACTTGGAAACTTGAAAAACAGATACAAAGATTTATTAATCTACAGTCTACAAACCCTATCCAACCTTTTGAACATGAAAACAAAGAAAAGCGATAATCCTGCACCAGGGTTGAAATAATTTCAACAAGGTGCGAATTACGCCCAACTTACCTAAACAACAGTTCCTTTTTACCTATGCTGGCATGCACCGTTTAGGAGAGCTGGTGATTGGATTGGTCGATTCGGTTTCTTTGAGTTGCTCGTATGCGGCCACGTGAACGCCTAGTGCGGCTCGACCTGACAGATCTAGACTTTTGGACCAAGATGAATCCCATTCCACTGCTTTTGCTGTGCTACATCCCACACCCGGACCTCCTGGAACTGTTGATCTAGCAGCTTTCTGTCGAAATTGGGAGGAAAATAAACTCTTCAATTTTCAAATTTGAATAAACTGTGAGAGATTATGGGAAGTAAACTTCCCGGAATCTAGAAAATAATCTGTTCTGCTGCATCAAAATGACTAGATCAAAATATTCGTGAGAATTTTGCATGAACACTGAAAAAAAGTGTTCAATCTCTTCATTGTTATCCTTGAATTTGTATTCGTTCATGTTCTCACAAAATATAAAAAGATCAGCTCATCCTTGTTTGGTAGCAACCAACTTCAATATTCTAGGTGATAGAGCAGTGGACTGGACAAAACACAAAATAAATCAGTAGTGCTTAAATATTATGGGGTGTACCATACCATTGTTGGTGAATTTCAGCAGGAAAAGAAACAAGGACCATTTTCTTCATTCATGTGGGAAGTCTAATATCTATTACCATTATTTTACCAGCTTAGAATTAAGTTACAAGAGGCAGAGTAAAAAAACCAAAATGGATTGAGATATTTTTCAGACCTACCTACACCAGGAATCCACCGTTTTTTCACTTTTTCTTTCATAAAGAACTGAAATATTCACCTTTGGGAAGAACTTCTCAGATATGGGACGGTAGCAGTAAGCTTCTCCTGTGGTGGGTGTGTTTTCAGGATAAATAAAGTTCGCATGCATAAGCAAAGCATCAGTCACCTAAACCATACATAACAGAGGGACGGATTAATTAATTGCACGAAACAGAGTCATAGGTGTTAGCGAGTTAGAAAGTCACAAAGGAAAATGCACAAACTTGGTTGTTTGCATGGTCCTTTAGGCCATCGATCCAACTGTACCCGACACCATCACTGAACTGCTCCTTCTGCCTGTATTATATGTGCTGCGGGGGCAGTTCAACAAATTCTTGTTATTTAATGCAGTGTGGAATTAAATATCGTAAATAAGACAATTAAATTCAAAAAAAGAAGAAAGAGTATAAAAAATAAGAAAGTTTGCATCTAGCATTACATTTCCGAGAATGAAGGATACATTTCAACATACTTGGGCAAATGCATTGGTAGGACCCACTTCTCAATTCTACCAACATCAGGCCTGATCCGCATTCACAAATGCATGCCAATATGTTAGTCACTGAAAGATGAAAAAGTTTGAATTTGAAAACTCTGAAATATTTCATGGGTACTCAATAGTGATTCTATTTTCAAATACAGAGCAATTTGGCCTAAATAAAGTTTAAAAAAAGAACAACTGGTAGTTTCTGAAATCAACCTCGTCCAGCATAATGACAGACCAGGTCTGTAAGATTACAGGAACAGTTCAAACATCCCAAGTTTCTAAATCAAATGGCAAAGCGAGAAAACAGAAAATAAAAGCAAAAAATATGAGTAATTGTCATCCTAGAAGGTATTGTGACAGTGACTTTGCACTTCAATGACAGTTAGCATTAAGTTGACCGGAGCTCGGTCAACCCGAGGTTGCCGATGTGAATGAGTCCGCCCGCACCCATGAGCATCGATGGATTCTCATTCAAATTTCAAATTAGCTAGGCGCGCACCTTCATTCGGACAACTTCAGACACCTGGAAGCTCCACTTCAAATTAGCCCGAGCAAATCCCACATTGACTGGAGCATCATCCATTTTGAAAGAGCCGTGCGCGCCCATCCTCGGTCAACGAAGGTCTTCCCCGGTCCACCACGGTCTCCATTCAAATTCAGTCGCGCATATCCTTGTTGGTTCGGATTTTCAGCTGAAGAAGAGCATTTTGGTCCGGAGCACGGTTAACCCTCGGTCACCATTTTGAAAAAGCCGCGCGCGCCCATCATCGGTCAACCGAAGGTCTTTTCTGGTCCACCTTGGTCTCCATTCAAATTCAGCCGCGCATATCCATGTTGGTTCGTATTTCCAACTGAAGAGGAGAGCATCGGGACCATCTATTTCAAATTAGCACGCATCGGATTCCTTGATGCCCGAAGCTTGGTCAAACCTCGGTCAAGACCGCGCGTTCACATCCTTGGTCTCGTTTCAAATTCAGCTGTGCATATCTTATTGGATTCAAACCATCAGTTGAAGAGGAACACCTTGGTCTCATTTCTGTCAAAGAAGATCTTCTCCCGATTGATCCAAGACGTCCGACACATCCAAGGGCTTAGTTTAATCCTTTCTCGTTTTTATTTTTAAGTTTATTTAAGTGTATTGGCCTTCCTTGGAAAGGCAGAGAGAGAATTTGAATAAAAATTGTGTTTTGCACCTTCTTCCTAACCAGTCGAAGCTCTTTCCGACGTACCCTTCTCCGGTGAGTCATATCCGGCCAAGAGCGTCACCCATTGCACGTCCGATCGGTGAGTCATATCCGAGTGCGGGCAAGGCCTACCAACCGAACACTTTGATTGCTCAAGTGTTGGAATTGTCCAGCCATCTTAAAAACCAAAAACTCTCCTGAGTCCATTTCATCCCCGAGTGATCACTCCATATTTCTCTTCGACCGATTTCGTCTATCTTCAACCAACCGAACCACCTCTACATTTCCTGGAGCCATTTCCTTATTTACCACCGACATCACCCACATTTCCCTCCCATTTCAACCTCACTTCATAAATCTCCCATTCGCCAGAGCCATTTTCCCGTGCGCCGAACTCACCCATAATTCAAGCCCCGCGTGCGCGCACCCTTCTGACCCACGACGTGCTGACCGTACCCGGTGGCACATTATCTTGGTATTAGAGCCAAGACCCATTTCCTTCATCCCCACCAAATTTTTACTCACTTCCGCCCCATTTTACAAATGATGACTCGTAGCGGTGCCATACACACGGGCGGCCGCGATCAAGCCACGACTAGCGAGCAAACAATGTTCTCCGAGCCTCGAGAACCCGAGCACAACATCCATGAGCAACTAGAAGCTATGAACCGAAGGATAGACGCAATGCTACAAAGGCTGGATGACCGCTCGACCCCGACAACCACACGCACACCGACCCGCGCGGAGACTCGGAGCCGGTGATCACCTAGCCAACCAACACGGCTCGGAAGGATCTGATGATGAGATCCACCCAGACCATCATTCAGATCGGGATGAAGAATGGAGGCTCCCGAAATTGATTCTTCCATCATTCAATGGGGCCTCCAACGGAGATACATTTCTCGATTGGGTTGAAAAGGTCGATAAAATTTTTGACCTTTACAACCACTCTGAGAAATTATAAGTCCAACTAGCATCTTTGGAACTCACGGACTACGCCAGCCTTTGGTGGGATAGTCTAAGAGCCCAAAGACGGAGAGACCAAGAGGAGGAGATCATAACTTGGCGAGCCATGAAGATCCAAATGCGGAAAAGGTTCGTACCGAGCCATTACTGCCAAGAGCTTTTCCTCTAGCTACAAGGACTACGACAAGGTAACTCATCGGTGGATGAGTACCTTACAGATTTCGAAACACTTCGGATTTGGTGTGATTTGGCCGAGCCCCAAGAGCAAATAATGGCAAGGTTCACCCGAGGGCTACATCGAGACATAGCCGATGTAGTGGAGCTACAACCATTGGAGTCTTTTGAGACTCTTATTCAAATGGCTCTAAGATCGAACGACAAATCAAACGAAAGGGCAAGGCGGTGAGCCATCGCTTAGCTCCCAAGGAGACCACGCCATACCGGCCAGTGCCTAGGCCCGAAGACCGTGGCACAGCACCAAAGCCATGGGCGAAAAACCAAGGGCCCGTGAGATCCAATGTTTCAAGTGCCTCGGGCGAGGCCACATTGCAGCCCAATGTCCTAACCGGCGAATGATGACCGTCCTCAAAGGGACCGAGGAAATCGTTAGTGACGACAAAGGCCCGACCGAGACCAAAGAAGAACCAAGCCCGGCCGATGAAGAAATCTGCCACGCCCAAGATGGGCCGAGACTCATGATGATCCGACCAATCCTTATAACACAACAACAACCGGAGGATCGTCAACGCAAAAATCTTTTTCACACCCGATGCAAGATCAAAGAAAAGATGTGCTCTTTAATAATCGATGGCAGAAGCTGCACCAATGTAGCTTTCCGAGAAATGGTCGAGAAGCTATCGCTGCCAACCACCAATCACCCGACACCTTACCTATTGAAGTGGCTTACCGATCGAGAGGATGTTCCGGTCACCAAACGTACCTGGGTGGAATTCACGATAGGTAATTACAAAGACATGGTGCTTTGTGATGTGGTGCCCATGAGCACTACCCATTTATTACTCGGGCGGCCTTGGCAATTCGACCACCAAGTACTACACGACGGCTTCACCAATCGCTACAACTTTAAAATAGATGGGCATAATATTATTCTAGCTCCAATGTAACCGGAGCAAGTAGCGAGAGACGAAGCCGAGACGAAACAGACCATGGCCAAGAAGACACTCCTAATTGGCTGTTTCCTTGATCCATATCGAGACGTATTCCCGGAAAAACCACCCGACGAATCACCACCCCATCTAGGGGTTGAACACCTCATTAACCTCCAACCGGGAGAGGTTGATGAAGAAAACACAGATTTGAGGACAAATTCTCAAGTACCACAGGAAGATGATGTACAACCGGTGTAACAACCCTTTTAGAATTTGTGACCTTAAGATTGAAGTGTTAAAGATTCTTTTTATTGGATGAATGTTGGTTAAATTTTGAGGTATTAAGGTATTTTGGATATTAGTGAATTAGTAGGTTGAAGGTGATAAAAAGAATAATGTTCAAGGGGTATATGAGATAAAGTTATTCAGAAAGGTTGGAAAATTAGAAATACGTGAATTGGTTACGATTATGAATAATTAGAATAAGAATACTTTGTTTGGGGTGTATCACACCGTGCACCGGCCCAAGTGTTTGGGTTTGCTTGGTGTTTGTTTGAAGTCTATTGTTTGATGGTTAAATATACTAAAGGACTACCTTCACGTAAGATCCGGTCGACCGCAAGAGGTTTGGCGGTCGACCGCGAGAGATTGGCGGTCGACACCTTTCCAAACGGTCGACCGCAAATGGGTTAGCGGTCGACACCTTGTAAACGGTCGACCGGTCGACACCTTTCATGATTTGAATTGAAAAGTCAGCAACAACCTGGAGGAATCTGATCGGTGGACGTAAAGGAAAGGTTGATTTTGTTTAATTAAAAGATAAGAAGGCATGGTCTGCCATTTCCCTACTAGCACGACTCATTCTCCCTATTTTACTTTAAGTTCTCACGTCTTGACGAGAGGAGAGTGAGATTAAGGAAGTGAGTTATCCCGACGGGAAGAGGAAAACTCTGGAGTTTTTGTGGAAGCGTGGAAGCTGAGGATCAAGGTAATTTTTCTATCGTCTGAATTTCTTTTAGGTTCAGTAAGGATAATTTGATTGTATTGGATGAACTGGTGGATAAATATGGATGATTTCATGTTAATTGCTGTGAAATCGGTTAATCATGCACAAAGTTAGATTTTTCGAGATTCGGTCAAGTTTTAGCATGGGTTTAAGTTTATGTCCTTCATAAGAGTTAAAGTAGACTTTTATAGTGATCTATAGCCATTTGAATCACTCAATTCGGAGCTATGTAAAAAAAGTTATGGATGTTGCAAGTTAGTAGACGAAAACTGGGAGAGGAATTCTGACGACCGTTTTGTAGTTTAGGTCGTCCGTTTTTGTAAATTAGGTCGACCGGTAACGGTCGACCGGATCCCAATTTTCAGAAAAGATGCTCTCTGTTTTTGAGCAGCGGTTGACACCTTTATTTATGCGGTCAACCGGTTATGTATTTTAAGCAATTCATACGCTCATTTTCTGAATTTAGTGTCTTCTAAGAAGTTATAGTGGACTCTTTAAGGAACAAGATTTTGAGCATAGCAAACAGATCAGTAACGAGGAAGTTATAGTTGTTTGAAGTTGAGATAAAAAGTTAAGAGTTTATTACTTCTGATCCTTGTATAATCGATATGTTTAGGTCCTCAATTGGATTAAAAGAAGCTCAAGTGGATTGATTCAAGATAGCTGCTAAGGTAAGTTAGTATTAAGATTGTTTGACCCTTAAGTGAGACTGCATTGCAAAGATTATGATGTATGTTTGAGGTGTGCTGCGTGTTTATTTTCATGATATGTTTGATGTGATTTAAGTAAGGTTTCATAGTCACATGGTCATGCATCATAGTTTTACAAAATGTCAACGAAATGATTCCATGCATTATTTTTAAGAACATGAAAAGCCAAAAATGTAAACGACCGGTGGAACCACGAGGTGGAGAGCTCGGTCTCGGGGACTGGGTGGAACCACGAGGTGGAGAGCTGGATCGATAAGCAAGAATAACGCAATAAAGAACGAAATGGAAATGTGCATTGTTTTATCAACAGCATAGCATACTCATGCATTGCATTTTATAGTTATGCTACTTACTGAGCTTTAGGCTCATAGTTTAGGCTTTGCAATGTAGGGGATGTAATGGAGGAAATGGTGCAAGTGACTGACCAAGGAGTTAGAGCAGAAGAGTGTCCAAATTGTAGGATCGTGTTTAACCTAAAAGGGGGGGTGAAT